>JAQMRL010000017.1:3916139-4398639 GCA_035578175.1 Catonia carolina | reverse complement strand
CTAGCGAAAACTTTCACCTAGATCTCGTCACCCTCGGTGAAGTAAGGCCGTATAAAAATGTTAAACGTAGGTACAAAGATACAAATACAATTGTTTCTTATGTTTTTTAATCTGAAAAATTGAATAATATTGGTTCCAGAGCTGTAAATGCAATACTTTCAGAGATATCTTACATAAAACGCAAGAATTGGTGTAAAGAAATAACACATTTTTGTGTTTAACGTAAGATTACTTCCATAAATGGGGAAAAAGGTGTATTTTTTCTTAAATAAATTTGTAGAAAATTTTATTCTGAAAAGATTCATGTGAATTACTCAGGAAAAAAAATGAATAATAGATCTTGGAATTTCGCTTTATTTAAAATCAAAACAGACGACCATAAAACGCACATTTTTAACTGCATAAAATATTAGGTTGGGAGTAACAGCTGATAATGATCAGTTGTTACTCCCAACCTACATATTAGTTAATATTTTATAGTTTTATTTTATTTATAGTTAAAATATTAGGTTGGGAGTAACAGCTGATAATGATCAGCTGTTACTCCCAACCTACATATTAGTTAATATTTTATGCAATTAAAAATGTGCGTTTTATGTGCATCTGTTTTGATTTTAAATAAAGCGAAATTTCAATATCTATCATTCATTTTTTCCTGAGTAATTCACATGAATCTTTTCAGAATTAAATTTTCTACAAATTTATTTAAGAGAAAATATACCTTTATTTACGATTTATGGAATTAATCTTACGTTAAACACAAAAATGTGTTATTTCTTTACACCAATTCTTGTGTTTTATGTAAGATATCTCTGAAAGTATTGCATTTACAGCTCTGGAACCAATTTTATTCAATTTTTCAGATTAAAAAACATAAGAAACAATCGTATTTGTTAATTTGTAACTACCTTTAAGATTTTTATACGGCCTTACTTCACCGAGGGTACAGAGTTCTAGGTGAAATTTTTCGCTAGCCGTAACTCGCTAACTAAACGCTTTCAGGCATATGTTTTTACGAACTTTTTTTCTTATTTTTAGCTATAGAATGAGATCCCAAGAGATTGTCGTATAGTTTTGAATCACCTGTATACATAAAAATAGTACGGGAAGTCTTACTTACTTGTTAAAGGGCTAATAATATTGGACTCTTTAATGCAGGTTCTTTCGGAATCTGGTTATAATAAATGAATACAATCTTCGTTTTAAACTTATAACACTACTCACACACAATTTATACAATACTCACACACAAGCACGCACGCGCACACGCACGCACGCACGCACATACACACACACTCATATTTATGAACATCTTCATTAGGGGCCTTAGGGTTATAATTTTTGAAAATTTAAAAATAAAATGTTGCTGTGAATATAACTACAAAATATGCTGTCGAAATTTCATGAAAACCGTTCTGTAGTTTTGAAAATTGGCATGCACAAAAAAAAACAAAAAAACACGCTTTGTCTTCTTAATACAGTCGATTCCGGATAATTGGTCCACTCGTTAAGGGGGTAGAGACGTTTAAAAATTTAAAAAAATTATTTTCTTCTTATTTTATTTTATTATTCTGATTAATTTGGTATAGGCTATATATTGTAGCTGTAGTGTTATTGTAAACCCTTGAAAATTAATGAAAGAAATTATTGTGCCCGCCAACTTTTTGGATTTTTTACTTGTTTATTGTTTACTTTTTGTTTCGTTAGAATTCAATTAGTAGTATAGTTCTTTCCCTTACAGATGAAATCGTATACAAAAATTAGCTGTCATGTGAATGCTTTATTTGTGGGAAGGTAACCTGGAAATTTTTTTTTCCACTTCAGTACCATTTTCTCACAAACTAATTAAGATATCGCCCTTAATTTTTGGCCAGAGTATGTTCATAACTTTCTTTATCTGGCATACCAAATGATTAGCCATTATATTCTTAATTTCATGAGTTAGATGGGCAAAATATTTCAAATTTGGCTAATTTTAGATCAAACGAAAAAAATATTGTTTAAAAAATTCAGAATTTAAAAAAGCCAAGTATTATTAATATACACCAAAAAACATAATTCAATAAATAAAATGGTTTTAGTTTGAAATCTCTATTTATATTAGTGTCTGAGAAAATGGTACCAGAAAATTACTATATTAACATGCGTGAGATACAAACGGCTGTACTCCCTTAATGGGTCAGCCGGTTTTTTTGGAAAGTTCTTTAATGAACAAAAACAGAAAAAAAATTTACATTGGTAAGTACTCCGTTTATTCGGTCCATAATGCCGCTTATTGGGGCCAATCTGATGTATGCACATTATATGTTTTATTAAAACCATTACAGGCCAGCGACAAACAACATGTGGTTTTAAGTGGCAAGATAAGATAATGGGCAGAATAGAAGTAGTAAACATTTCAACAGATAAACAACAGTATTCTAAAATCAGTCATAATAGAGATGTTGTTTACAGTACAATGTGTAGGTTACATAATCGTCATTGCACAAATTCAGTGAGTCATATCCACTAGTTACTATAAGCGCGTCAGCTCGTGATCCTTGTGAGGAATTTCTGTTACGGCATGCAGTGAAAGATTATACTATTCACAAAAAAAAACATTTATCATAATGTTCTTGTCATTATAAAGAAACCTTTTGTTTTATTATTTCAATTTATTCTATAATATAGTAACTCTTTTACTTTTCTTTCATTGTATTTATCAATATTTAGTAATTATTTACAGTTTGAGTCAGGTAGTCCTCAGGAATTAAAATATGTACGTAGTATAGAAAATAAGGAAATTAAAAAATATATATTTCATAACATTAATTTATAGGCCTAAATAATTAGTAGAGAATTATGATGATGATTTTTTTTACCTCAGTCAAGTGGTTAAGCCAATTCCGAGTCCTTTACGCGATTCTTCATCACAGTTTTTTAAAACTGATGCAATAATTTGTCGCCCTTTTGAATGAACTAACGCTTTATTTTTCCGGGAAGACATATTAAAATAAAACAAAAGATATGAAAAATACACGTTGAAATTTACCTAGCACAAAACAAATAACTTTTGGCACGTTAACACACTTTAAATTTCAAAATAAAAATCACTTTAGTGATCAAGAATCATTAATAATGATTAACACATCTGAGACGACAAGCACAAATGTACAAATGTTATGTAGGTATATTGTGACATGTGTATCCGTTGTGGAAAGCAATAATACGTACGCCTATAATAAATAAATACATAGACATAATGTTAATATTTACATGATGACTAAATGTTTTTGTACTGCCCGATAAGACAAATATATTACTCACATTCTATTACGCCACCCGCCCCACTTCCCCAGGCGACAGAGATCATGAGCTGGCGCGCGAATAGTATGCCCAACCTTACAAACTGTATAGCTCCTTTGCAACTTATGATTAGTTGTCACTTGTCATACGTAGCTACAAAGAACGTTCGTGCTTTTCCAATTCCATGCTTTTCGTCAGTTTTTGTGATTTTATGAGTGTACTGTAACATACTGTTTTCGAGGCTGGTTGTTTTGTTGTCTGCAGGCATTCTTTTTTATTTTTTTTAATTCCCATTTGTTTCACACATTTTGATGACATTTTTATGCGTAGGCTTAGAGTACAGTACCTATTATCAACGTCTTTGTGAGTTAAATGCCGCGTAACGATATGACTGAGTAAACGAATAAAGTTTCTCGACAAAATAAAAACGTATCCATCTAACTTAAGCCAACGAAAAATATCGGAACTAAACGGTGTACCGAAAATTATGATAGTTTCTATCGTGCTCCGAGAAAATAAAATACGCCAAGAGTGGGCATTAAAAGATCATGGAACATCTCAGAAAAGAAAACGTGAAGGAAGGATCCATTTGTTGAGAAGCATTGAATGAATGGTTCGCCATTGTAACTTCGAAAGGTGTTAGTGCCAATGGTTCAATGCTTAAAACAAAGGCAAAAGGTTTAGCTAAAAAGTTAATCATTGTTCTGATTGATACCCTTTTATTTGTTTCGTGTGTATACGGATAGAAATTGCATGTAAAATTTATGTATGTGATAATTTTAATAAAATACAGTCTGGCCTCATACGCCACATTTTACGAATTCGTTTATTAGGGCCAGCCGTTTAAGGGAAGATTGCACGATGGTTTTAACTCAAAATTTTGGTTTTTGGTTTTTTATGTTTTTCAAAAGTTTAGGGCTAGATCGACCAGAAAAACAATAAATTACGTTAAAAAAAATCTGGTGTGAAACACTCACACGACTTTCTCTTGCTAATGCAAATAATTAACGATAAAACGTAACATTCGTCATAAAAACAATAGAAATAAACAAAAAACTAACCTCAAAAAACATAACCTTTATTTAATCATGAGTGAAAGACGCAAAATGAAAATCAACCTCAGTTTGGCTTAATAATACGGAAAATCACTCTTTCACGCTAAACTACGCTCTGTAGAAAAAAATGCTCTAAATAAAAATTGTAGATCTTTTAATTTCCTATAAATTTGATTATATAGTACACTTTTGTCGTTGAATGCATACTAAGGGCAAAATCTTAAAAAAATCGATTTTGCACACGTTTTCGTGAGAAAAAAACCGAAAATCGCTAATTACCGCTAAACTAAGCGTTATAAAAAAATGTTACAAATAAAAGTTGTAGGATTTGTAATTCTCTACAACTTTGATTGTATACATTTTGCGCTAAAATGCATAATAAAGCCGTAATCTAAACAAAACAAACTTTTTTCGCGAAAACAGTCTCACCAAGCATTTCAGCAAACATGACGCCTACCCTATCATGTAGAGAATAAAAAATTGAGTAAACCAGGCGATTTTTAAAATAATCGTAGGATCAGTTTTTGAGAAAATCGCAAAAAAGTGAAAAATTACCCAAATAAACTACTACTTCCGGTTGACCGATTTTGATGAAAATGTTCGTGTCGCGTCCGGTAGTGGTATGTAACTTAAGTTCACGTTTCAAGTTCATACGATATTCTTCTTGAGATATTCTGTTCACACACACACCCACACACACACACAGACCCACAGACACACGTACACACACAGACCAATCGCTAAAACCATGGTTTTTGGGTTCAGGGGATCTGAAAACGTGTAGATCTGGTGAAAACTCAATATCTTAAAATCGACATGAAACAATACTTTCCTTTCTATGTGTTCATATAGGCAAGAGAAAGTACGTAAAAATATTATATTTTTTTAATGAAAAAATTAAGTTTTTATCAGGTTTATACAGAAAAATTATCATGTTACAAAGAACGAGTATTTTTCACAATTTTATACTGCTCGTTTTAGTGCAAAGAGAATTTTAGTTTTTAAAATGTCTGTATCACGGTTTTTAGTATCCCCAGCTGTAGGTTGAGCTTTCTAAACAGCTGTTGATGGGAAATTTACTTGTTTGTGTACATATTGTTTTTGATTTGTGCCTTCTTGTTTCTTACCTTTTCCCGTAAATTTAGATTTTTAACATTAAGGTACATTTTTATCAGAAACCAATAAACCTACCAGGCTGAAATTTTTACCAGTTAATTATCTTGTATATCCACATATACAGACATTTTCTTGACTTTCTCAGGTGCTCCAAAAATTAGTAATACGCAAAACACGTAGAAAACAATTTGTAAAAGATTTATGTTTTCGTAATTTAAAAAAAAATGATATGATCCAAAGATTAAATTGAAAAAATTTCAGTAGCTCGAGAAGAAACCCGACACCTATAGTGTTTAAAGTTTCATTTCCCTATCTTATACCAATCCTATGAAAAATGTACCTAAAAATACTGCCCATAACAGACAGGCGGAGAGTAAAATTATTTACACTCAATCTGTTCCTTGCAGGGCTAAAATAAATAATTCTGTTTCTTATCACATGGTCAGCCAATTAAATGACTGAATCATTTAAGAACAGAAGAGGTAGAGGTGTAAAAGACACTAATCGGAGTTATCTCCTCTGAAGGTAATGAATTTCATTATACAGTTGGACCCTGTGGTGAATGAAGTGAAGGTGTCATTTGCAGAGTGGAAAATATGTGCTTTTTAGAGGGTCCAGCATGCTGATAAGCATACTTTTCCATTCAGTGAGGAAGGCAATAGTAAACCATTTCACTCCTCATTTTATTTAGTAAAACCTCTACAGGTTCAAACCAGCTTTTCGGCTGATGACTTAAACAACACCTAAAAATAGCAAACTTAACATTGGCGGTATACAGAGTACAGTCTCCCCTTAATTGGGCCAAAATGCTTCGGTCCCGATTGGCCCCAATTATCCGGAATAGACTATCAGTGTAGACCAAATAACAAAATATAATAAATTATTACGCTTATACTTCTTCTCCTTCATGGTGCTATCGAAAATTAGTACTCCAACTTTCCTCCTAGCCACCGGGTTGGTCTAGAGGTAAAGTCGTCGCCAAAACCAGCTGTTAAACAGCTGATTTTCGAAGACGAAGGTTCCTGGTTCAAATCCTAGTGAGGGTATCAGACGAACTAATGTCCCATAGCCGAGCGAGTGAGAGGGAGATATGTGGCATAACTACGCATGCGCTCAAAGGGCTTTACCGTAATAATCCAAATCTGAAAACATACTACAGTCGTAATCTTGCTTGTTAGTTTACTGCATGCATAAACGCTTGCTCACAACAATGAGTAAAATAATTAAAGACAATGTCATTGGAATGGCGCGTATGGCTTGTGCGAGTGAGAGCGTTATGCATTCTCTCACTCCCACGGCTAGGGGACATTAGTTCATCTGAATGCTGTAGTTACTTTTATACGGATTTGAATACTAGACAGTGGTTCCCGATGTACTTTGATGGTCGGGGTTCAATTAACCATACTCTCTCAGGAATGGTCGGCCTGGGTCTGTACAAGACTACACTTCATTTACACGTCATACACATCATCCTCATCTGATTGGCTCATGGGGTTGCTTATTGTTCTGAATTGAACAGATTGCAACGTACACGCTTAAGGGATTGAAAAAAAACTTTCCTCCCACCATTAATTACTCGCTCTCTCTAAAACGGAACTCTCTTTATAGCGGCGGAATCTCATGGTCCCTTCAATTTCGCTATAGAAAGATTTTACTGTATTTTTAGACCCTAGCCGGAAACCAAATCTTGGACTCCCTTGTTGTAGACTAACGCGCTACCACTATGGTACGGAAGAGGCCACAGTTCATTATATATTATTGTAGTATTTTATATTTATTTTAATTCATGTGGTTGTAAATTTTTTCATTTTAATAATTGAAATGTAATTAATGGGGTTAGTCTAGGGGTAAAATCTTCGCCGTGATTCAGTTAACAGCTGATTTTCGAAGACGAAGGTTCCTGGTCAAACCCGATACAGGCCGGCAAGATCCAAATGAATTGCGAGTTACACAGAACAACCTGATATACTTTGTTGCACGGAATAAAAAGTTTATCCTTGAACGGTTTCCATAGCGACGCCACAAATCTAGCGGAGGGGGAATTCTGTAATTCAGTCGCAGCTAGACTGCCGTAGCCCAAACATGGTGTAGATAATACTGTTGTGTGTGTGTGAGTGTATACTATTAGCTTGATTGAAAACATTGTACTGTATTATAACTATAGTGATTTGTTAACATGTTCTTCGGCACCGTTACATTAATTTTTTACATTTCCGGTTTCTTGATCACAACTCGTATTTTCCTTACACTATAAGTTAATCGTAGGTTAGTATTTAATTCAGGTAAATTATGGAAGATGAAAGTAGTGGGTATGTAAAAAAAAATTTGGGGGCGCAAAATTATCCATAGCCAGACGAGAGAAGTTGTATTTAATGTTTTAAAATTTATGACAGATGAGGCAAAACGTGTCCGATCCTTTTGACACAAATTCAGAAACTTGTTGCCCAAGCTACGGGAATTTCTTTGAACAGCATTCAAAAAATTGTAAAAGAAGCAAAAACTAACCCCCATAAAGGGTTCAGTACTCAAAAAAAAAATCGTAACACCTAAAAACCTAAAACGATAGTGGACAATTTTGATAAAAGTGTTATTCGTGAAACTATTTACAATTTTCATATTGAAAAATGTGAACGTTTTACTCTTAGGTCGCTGCTGCCGGTCGTAAAAGAAAAAATAAACTTTCAAGGAAGCCTTTGGTCATTGTGGCGTATAATCAAAGAAATGGGGTTCAAATGGAAAAAAACTATTGATAATCGGAAAATGTTTGTTGAAAGATCAGATTATCGGGAACTGAGGCTACGTTAGGCCTATATAAGAGCCAATGAAGAGTACCGTAAGCAACACAGACCTATTATTTGCACGGACGAATCCTACGTAAACAGGAGATTACCATGATGATATGAATTATGAAAATTACTAACAGTGGGTAAAATAAAAATTAATTCCTAATCTTCCACTAACTCAGTCATTGTCATGGATAATGCTTCATATCATAACGTCCAACTGAACCGTGCTCCGAATTCAAACCCGCGAAAAGAAGATATGATAAATATTGGCTTCTGAAAAATGATGTTACATTCGTCAATTATAATGTGCAAACCAGAACTGTACAAGTTAATTAAATTACATAAATCGCTCGTTAAATTATTTGAAATAGACTCTCTTTTAGCCAAGGAAGGTCACAGTGTTTTGAGACTGCCTCCTTATTCTCCGGAATTAAATCCGATTGAAAAAATTTGGGCGGTTTTAAAAGAGTATGTTGCAAAAAAAACATTAATTTCAAATTAGATGACGCTATAAATTTCATTAAAGAACGTGCAGATTCAATGATGAATGGAAATTAAGATGCGATCATGTAAAGAAAATAGAGAAATTGTATCTGTGTCGGGAACCCTTAATTGACCCACTGACAATATAATTATCAATTTAAATGATGATAGCGATTTAAGTGAAGAAAACAACGGAAATGTGATAAGTGAAAATGAGTTATCGAGAATTGAAACATTAGATTAAATTTGTTAAGTAGCAGTTGAGTTTAATGTTTTTGTGATAGTATAGTAGTTACCTAGCCATTTCTCCTCTTTCGCTGTTGGTGCCTACTACTAATACGCTCGCTTCCCCTTCAAACTTTTTGTGGTTTGCTACAAACTCCTATGAGTGAGGAAGAAATAGAAAGAGATGGGTATATTGCTCCCCACAATTGTCAGTGCGGAACAGCCTGCCTACAAAGTTCTGTGTGCTGTTTATCTTTTTTTTTTTTTTTTTTTGGTTTAACGTCAGACTGTTTTGCAAATTGCTGCTAATGCAGACGGTGAAGGATGAAATGAATTTTTTTTTTGTAACGTATGAAAAAATGCCATGCCCGAGTGGGATTCGAACCCAAGACCGCGTGATGAGAGGCGAGCACGTTACCAACATCGCCAACGCGGCCGGCATGTGCTGTTTATCACATACACAGAAACACACATTATTGTTATACTTCTAGTTACAAATAGACGTAATTTTCTCTTGTACTATTACCGAAATGAAATGAAAACTTACTGCTTTTATGCAGATGTTGTCTTTTATGAAAATTCAATCTTAATGTAGGCCCAACTACGACAAATCACAAGTCTTCCACGCCGGTAATCTTACTTCCTGAATAACTCTCGTCTGAGTCGTCACTGTCAGAATTAGGATTTATTACCACACTATCAATTGTAACGTCATCTCGTTACTGGGATGTTCGTTTGGTATTTTGAATTTGTCGCGGCGTTGTGACGTCATCCTGGTGTTGTGCGCTCTGTTGGGGAGTTTTGCTACCTGTTTTTTCTGACCTGTTCATTCTGTTATAAGATGTCTTTCGAAAAGTATTGTGCGTATAAGGTTATGTACATTATTAGTGATATTTTCTTGATTTTGTAAAATCAAAATTATTTATGTGTTTCTTCATTTTACCCTACCCCGTAGGTAAGTTCTTGTTTTTTCTTTTTCTTTAGATTTAAGCAGACAACCTGGAAAGTCACACAAAATTTCTTATAAATACGATGTTATTTTTTTTAACATCTAATTTTGGAAATTAAGTTGTACCTTTATTTCTTTTTGTAATGACTTTTTCAACTAGTTTTTTTACTATTTTCTGTTTTCTGAATATGATTATATTCACCTTTCTGTGGGACTTAAGTTACGTTTATTTTAATTAGTTGTGGCGTTTTCCTTCTGGAAATTTCTACAGACATCTCTGTGCCTGCTTGGTACACGTGTCGTAATTTATTTTAAGCACACCTCTGTATGCTTTATCTTTTACCTTTTTTTAAAAAAAAAATAATTCTGCAAGTGTTTTTCTAAATTTAAATTTTTTTTCTTTAATTTCTGTTTGTTATTTTTTTATATAAGGGGGGCTTTAAAATTTTGTTCTCTTGGTGAGTGCAAGATTTTAATTTTTGTTTGATTTTGTAACTTTTCAGGGTTCCATCCTATGGTTTCATTTCTTTGGGGTTTCTACTTGGTGTCTAACCTGGGTTTCTGTTAACCTTTTCTTATAATGATATCTACTTCTGTCTTCAACTTTGGTTACAAATACATTTAAAGAAAAGTAAAGATGCATGCGTTCGAAATGATGGCTATTTAGTATTATTTGTTCTAAGATTTGGATTTTGGTAATGTACACCTTTAATTTTTTAATATCTTTATTGGAAATTCTTCAACGATTAGTTTTGGTTATGACCAAGGAATTCTATCTCACCGATATAAGACCAACTACTTCCACTAATTTTGGAAACTTGTTTTTTTTAAGTGAACTAGTTTTGCTATTTAAAAACGTAAAGTGTTAAATTTTGTTAAATATTTTTAAAGAAATGCAAAAATAATAATTGTGTAATATGATAATCAAGTCATTTGATATATGTATGCCGATTTATGAGATGTATAAATTTTTTTTGCGGTTGTCGACAACACAAATTTTGGCTAGTTTTCGCAGGGTGCACCCATCCTTTTGTAATATGTATTATTTGTATTTTTGTTAACATGGAGCGACTCCATATCTTATTACTAAGCCATAAAATTAAAATTTAAAAAATACTTTTATTTGAAGAAATTAATAATTTTCTCATAAAGAAATCTTTGAAACTGTGTCAATTTAAATTTAACTTTTTCATATTTTTCTTTGGTAAAATTTTGAGCCATCAATAACTTTTGCATGAAAATTTTTTATACTTTTGGTCTTTTCTTGTTAACTTTATTTAATATTATTAAATTATTATCTTTTGGTGTAACTGTAACTTTGGTTAATTTATGTTTTTTTCCTCTCAACAACCACAATTCTACGCTTCCTCTTTTTTTTATTTTTTTTTATTTTATGTTCACCTCACTTAATATCGTTTTTACGAGGTGTTTCACAATCACGTCATCTAAAGTATATTCGTTTTGAATTGGTTCGGTTTCTAACCTAAGACTTGTTCGCATCGATATTTCCAGTTATCGGCAGAAATGTAGGTAGTAAAAAAGTCATCACATAGTTTTCTGACATCATTAAAATTATAGTTGACATTACGTAATCTTTAAGTGAAACCCAAACCAACTCGATGGGGTTCAAATCAGAATGGTACGAAGGAAGTCGTTATACAACATGACCTTTACTTTCTAAAATTTTGTTTAAAAAACAATTGTCGCTGCAGCCACACGCTCTTGAACTTTGACTAATGGAATTACTGGGCTCCCGTGAATTGCCTCCTGACGCATGAATTCTAATAATGAGCTGATTACTTCACGTCCTTGAGAGTAAACTTGAGTGTTTTTTGCTTCACTCTACTTTTTACGCTCATAGCACTGTTAATAAAATATTATGCGGTTATTTTAAATACACTAAAACACTATTTTAAATAAACACACAATTACACTGTTTTAAATAAACTAACAGTGAACATGAGTTTTTCTCGCCGCCTCGGATAAAAAAATAAACTAACACTGAAACACTATTTTATATAGTAGGCCTATTCACAATTACACTGTTTTAAATAAACTGGTTTTCGATAACGCATAAAAGAAAATCACGTCTTATAGTATGTAAGGTACTATTTTAAAGAAACCGACTGGACTACAAAACCGAAACACTACTTTTTTGACCCACTGTACGGATGTTCACTGTTTGGTGACTGGGAACGCACTGGCTCTGAAACCCCCCCCCCCACTACTTCCTTTGCTACTGCGCATACACAACTCACATCTCATTTGGAATGAGTTGTATTGTACTCTATTTCACGTTCAGAATGCAGTATGCTCTTATGAGAACCCATTGTGTTATCAGGCGTACAGAAAACATCAGGCCTCCTCCACCGACACCATCCCAAAAATATTTGGAGTTTCGCTTACCACGCTTTAACAAGGCATTTTTAATCAAAAAAATTCAAAAAAATAAATACTTTCGCTTTCTAATGAATCGTATAACGCTGAAAATGTTATTATTATACTCTTATATTTAGACTAGCAACCTCCGCTCGCTTCGCTTTACAGCAACTAATGTAGGCCTCATTAAATATTTGCGGTTTTGTTGCCCTGTGGCAGCATAATAAATTGTTTTTCTGCACTTCCAGCTCTAGAAAGTCCGACATTAAGTTGTCCATGAGTGAAGGAAGCACTCTTGTCTCAAATCTATGCCTACCGTTTTAAATGTGTGTCCCTGAAATTTAACAGGATTGAATAGAGTGGATAGAAGAATAAGAAGATAGACACTATAAGTCGATAGAAAAGAAAGAGACAGTTGGTATACGGCTGAAATAAGAGACAGTAATACGTGGGTGTCGTACGCAGAGTAATTGGAAATATAATATGACTCATTCGCAACCTGTCGAATGAAAACAAAATATATGAAATACAGTACAAAAATAAAAATTTTGAATATTTCTGAATTTTTAATGTTTTTGGAATCGAATGTTATTCTTCACGTTTTTCTATGAAATATAATAGAAGTTGAATCGTGCTTCTAGCCCAAAAAATACACCATCTAGAGGACTGAGAAAAAATAAAAGCGCTATGTACCCGATAAACTAAAACATGCGACATCGTCACAGTTTAAGTTGCTTAACTCACTTAATTAAAGTTACTTAAAGTTGCAAAATAGCCTATATTGAACAGGGAGCTATAAGCTATGCAACAATGAAAGATATTTTTAAATCAGTTCAGTAGTTTCTGAGATTATCTTATACAAACATACAAACAAACAAACAGACGTTTCTTCTTTATTATATTAGTATAGATAAGAGACCGTAGGTACGTATAAGAGGTATAACGTCTCTCTCTTTGTCACCATCCCTGTCGGACCCGAGGAGTTTTATTACCATTTTTAGACCTTTCCGAGATACTAACGACTGTTATTCAAGCAATATTTAAACAATAACTATTATTTACTTTAAAATAATTAAAAAAGACTATAAAATTGATAAACAATTCTAGTACTTTAATAATTTGTCGGTACGTGATCTTTAAAACGATACACATACGTATGTTTCGTATTACGTTATTCAATTAGAAGGTTATGTGGCGCAGAGTCGATATTTTTAGTTTGCGTAGTAGCGCTCAAACTCCCACATGAAATACATTGTTTATGGACTTTCCGTACTGCATTCTGAACGTGAAATCAACTATAGTACAGGTATAGTCATTTGAGTCACGAGTTTGCCCGTGTTTGCAATGAGGGGTAAAGGGGGAAAGCATCAGTTCGCATGCGCGACTGCTTTAATTTCAGTACGACAAACATAACAACTTATATTATACCCAGAGCATATACAATATAGCGCTGAACCTTTTACTGTTTGTTACCGTAAACACAAATGTCGGTTTCTCGAAATTTGTTCGAATTATTCACAGTGCTGAACGTAATGTAATAAAATGTTGTGAAGTTGAAGCTAAACAAAATGCCTATCCGTGCCTTTTAACAAAAGCCATGAGCTAGCAGCTAACTACTGTGATGTTTCTTTTTCACAATTCGAAAAATAAAGAAGGAAATTAAGGACACGAAGAAGCTATTCTTTAATAGTTTTGTTGACATCTGGTTATAAAAAAAAAAAAAAAAAACGGTTAGATAGATACTAGAAAGACTGATAATGAAAACACCGGTAAAAGCAATAGCAAAGAAGGCAATTCATTCGTAATTAGAGTAAATCAAATATTTCTAATAATGTAATTAAGCTATAGGCAATAATAAATGTCACATTTATGTATTATAAATAAGGTTTATTAAAAAAACATTTTCTCGGAATAAATTACTGCTTAAAAAATGTATATAGAAACTGGACGGTAGTGAAATGTACGAGAAGTGTCTCACTGTTGAAGTTGGCAGCATTGTAAATACTTCTATTCCGTTTCTCACAGCCCATACATTCGCAAAAGGCAATCTCGTGACTTAAGTATCTATATATGTGTCCACAGCTCGGTCATGTGCTCTCATCATGCGGTCTTGGGTTCGAATCCCATTCAGGCACGGCATATTTTCATACGTTACAAAAAATCATTTCATCCTTCACCGTCTGCATTAGCAGTAATTGCAGAACAGTCGGACGTTAAACAAAAAAAAAAAAAAAAAAAAAAAAAAACAGCTCGGTGGAACTACTATCGGTTTCATAATCATAGAAACCCCAGTTTGAACCCTTGCTTCTCCAAAAGTATGAGTCGGATTTCAACATACTTTACATGAAAATTTAGCTCATTTTATTCTGCGTTAATCTATAATATTTTTTTATTTTTAATGTTGTTTAAAAATTGCCATATCGATCTGACGTTTTTATGTCGTGTTTCGCGATTTTACAAAATTTATTTATGAAAATACCTTGTAACTTAAAAAAATATTGATTTTCTGTTAAATTTTTTTGCATCATCGTTTTTCATAATTACTACAGAACAAACCTGCCAAATTTTACGATAATCCGTAGAATAGTTGTTGAACAATGACGATGTATTTGAAAAAATACGGGTTTTTCTTCAAAAACAAAACTTCAACTAAATTATACATTATCTCATTAAGCGTGTGTTTTTCGAAATAATTACCTATATAGAACAAAAAATATGCGAAATACTTTGTTTTATAAAAATACGTTATTTTCCTGCCCATAACAGACAGGTGGAGTGTCAACTTATGTACACTCGATCTGTTAGTTGCAGGGCTAAAATAAATAGTTCTGTTTCTTATCACATGGTCAGCCAATTAAATGACTGAATCATTTAAGAACAGAAGAGGTAGAGGTGTAAAAGACACTAATCAGAGTTATCTTATCTGAAAGTAATAAATTTCATTATACAGCCAGACCCTGTGGTGAATGAAGTGAAGGTGTCATTTGCGGAGTGGAAAATATGTGCTTTTCAGAGGGCTCGGCATGCTGATAAGCGTACTTTTCCACTCAGTGAGGAAGGCAATGGTAAACCACCTCACTCCTCGATTTACTTAGTAAAACCTCAAGAGGTTCAAACCAGCCTTTTGGCTGATGACCTAAACAACAACAACGTTATTTCCGAAAAGTTTCAGTGACCTAAAAAAAATAGATAATTATATGTTTTCTGAAATGGTTTTACAATCCGCATAATGCTCCCCTCTGCGAGGGGCCATCAAGTCACAGACAGACAGTAAGTTTCCAGCTATCATCAACCACTAAATCGAATCGGGAATCCGGTAAATTCATTAATAAACTTATATTTAAAAACCGAATGAAGGACAATCGCGAGACGCCGACCTCCATCAACAGAAAATATTATTCAGATTCAAGAAAGAAGAACTGGTAAATTAACAATTTCTTTTTAATAAAACTGAGATAATTTTAAATTCATTTTCTATTCAAATTTTATTTTCCAAATTATTTAAATAAAAATACATTTATTAAATTCAAAATCAGTACGTAAATTTCATTAGCGTAAGTTGATTTTCATTAGTTTGTTGTAGATTGTCACTTGTTTTTTTTTTATTACAGATAGCCATTTAATTTAATTTTAACAATAAACAATTATACATATTTAAAAACCTTGAGAATAAATTTAGAGTAATCATATTTTGTAAATTATAAATAATATTTATCTTTTTATTTTGTTTATTAAACGTCTTAAATTAACAACAAATTGAGTTCATTCATTTCATTTGCAATTTTAACGTTACAAGTTCATACCCATGAGGAATTAATAGTCCACATGTGAATGTCGCTGCGTAACTTAAACACAAACCTGCAGAACTTCGAAGAGCAACATGTGTGGGATCCACATGTGTGCAAATGTGTTGAATAAGAACAAATTTTTGAACATTTATTGTAACATTTGGTGAGATAGTTTACCAGGCGTACTTAAATATCAGCTAGAGTCCATTTGATTTCTTCGTGCGGGTGAAGGTCACGCGCTTCTTCCCCTTCCCTTCCGCAAGATTTCTCCTCATACACTACTTCCCTTACACTACTCCCCTTACACTACTTCTACATTACTGAATTGAACTACTTCTTTTCTCTTTACAGACTAAAGTTTTGTCTATTAACGACAAGAAATTTAATGGTTACTCTGATACACATAAGACATTAGGCCTACTATGATATGTGAAACCTTTTTATTCTACACAATATATTTTCCTAATTTTTGTGCTTAACTTTCGGATCGTTGGAACAGTTCTATCCTAATATTTCTTTATACAAACTGCACCTTAATAAAAACATCGCCAACCTTTTTACCTAAACGAAAAAGATGATTATTTATCTTTTATGTTTTAAAGCATGCATACAGAAACTGGATTGTTACAAATTTGTATACGACTGAGAAATAAACTGCCAATTGCCTTTTATGTAATCTTGAGCGCCGTTCGCAAAGAATTAATTTCACACAAGTTCTTTTAAATAATTATATACCCTATAAATTATTTGTTTGGATTGTCTGCGAAGATTAGGACTGTTTGCAGCCATCTCAACTTTCACGCTTAAACAATTGAATTAACTAAACTTACACAAGCCCGCCAAAGAAACTGCACATCTGTATGATACAAAACTTTAATCTGAACTGGTCGAAAGAGTATAAAAAATCAAATAAATAGGCCTGTGTGTGGTGACAAAGGTGCTGTAACATGTTTGTTTACTTAAAACAATACATGTAAGCTTTATAAAGTCATAAAATATCACAGAGTCATTGCTGACGCATAGTATAATGACCGTGTTTCTATTTCAGTGACTTTTCTATTATTCCATATTACGTTGTAATAGTGCGTACATATAATATCTATAATAACCATAAAACAATATTAATAACAATTATAACAATAATATAATACAAATTACACCACGTATATACTATTGTTATTACATGTAACAAAATGTTTGTCTAAATATACGTCCGGAAATGCTTCGTTGGCGAGTTATGCCTGGCGAAAGATTTTGCCTTGATTCCTGGGCAAAGAGTGAAATAAAGCAATACTGAAATTTTGAAAAGGTAAATTTAGGAAAATGTTTAGTGGTTTCTTATGGTTTTTATTTAACCTGGGAAACTTAAAAAAATGAGTCCCAGAACTGTATCGCTTTTAGTTTTTAAGAAAACTACGTAAATACATTAAATAAAAGGCTTAGAAAATATACTTTTTAAGTTTAGCGTAAAATAACTCTGTTAAATTGCGAATAAAAACACGAAACATTTTAATGAAAATTGTAGAGAATTTTATTCTAAAAAATGACGTAAATAACGTCTATGAAAATTAAACTCATTTGAGAAGTTTTTTTAATTACAAACAAAAGAAAAACTGGATTTTGATTTTTTCCATTGCAGTTTTCCTTTTGTTTGTAATTAAACTTCTCGAATGAGTTTAAGTTTAAGTTGATTTAAATAACACATTTATGTGTTGGTCTCGTCAGATGTTTTAAGCGTACGGTACTTCACGAAGTGAAATAATGTAAACCTGATGAAGGCGTAGGCACAAGTGCACACACATACTCCGCGCTGCATCATTCAGACGACTGGTGGGGTAGGCGAGGTGAGGAAGTGGCATGACCTTCACCCGCACGTTGATTTCAAATAGATTATAGTAGTTATTTAGTTACATTCCATTTTTTCATTTTTCGTTATACGCTTTGATATGTTATTTTAAAATAAAAAACACATCAAGGTGAATGAAGGCCTCTTCATTTCCCCAGAACTTGTTGTTTCGTATTGTCCTTCTGTAATCCATTATGTTTGAAACTATTTCATGTTATTTTTGAACGGTGGATTTACAAACAGGTCTAAGGGCTGAAAGACGGATGTCATCCGTACCAGAATCACCACTTGGTCGCATTTCCGGCTGGTAATCTTCCCTTGAGATATTCAGTAACATGTCAAGTCTCCTTTCTGTCTCCCTCCTTCACCGCGGTTTATTTATCTTCCCCTTCACCTTTCTGACTTCCTCCTTTACCACGGTTTAATTGTCTACCTCCTTCTCATAACTGTCTTCCTCCTTCACCGCGTCATGTGGTCTTGGGTTCAATTCCCATTCAGGCACGGCATATTTTCATACGTTACAAAAAAATCATTTCATCCTTCACCGTCTGCATTAGCAGTAATTCCAGAACAGTCGGACGTTAAACAAAAAAAATCCTTCACCGCGGTTTATTTGTCTTTCTACTTCTCCTTTCTGTCTTTCTCCTTCGACGTGCAGTCGGGCGTTAAACCAAAGAAAAATCCTACCTCGTGAATTATTTGTCTTCCTTCTTTTCCTTTCCGTCTTCGTCCTTCCCCGTGGTTTATTAGTCTTCCTCCATCTCCTCTCTGTCTTCCTCCTTCACCGTGGTTTATTTGTCTTCCTCCTTCTCCTTCCCTTTGGTTCATTTTTCTTCCTCCTTCTCCTCTCTGTCTACCTCCATCATCGTGGTTTATTTGTCTTCCTCCTTCTCCTTTCTGTCTTTCTCCTTCACCGTGGTTTATTTGTATTCCTCCTTTTCCTTTCTGTCTTTCTCCTTTACCGCGGTTTATTTGTGATCCTCCTTCTCCTTTCTGTTTTCCCCCTTCCCGGCGGGTAAATTGTCTTCCACTTCTCCTTTCCGTCTTTCTCCTTCACCATAGTTTATTTGTCTTTCTCCTTTACCGTGGTTGATTTGTCTTTCTCCTTCTCCTCTCTGTCTTCCTCCTTCTCCTTTCAGTCTTTCTCCTTCACTGTGGTATATTTGTCTTTCTTCTTCACTGTGGTATACTTGTCTTCCTCCTTCTCCTTTTTGTCTTCCTCCTTCCCGGGGGGGGGGGTAAATTGTCTTCCCTTCGTCTTTCCGTGTTCCTCCTTCACCAAAGTTTATTTGTCTTTCTCCTTCTCCTTTCTATCTTCCTCCTTTATCGTGGTTAATTTGTCTTCCCCTTCCTTGCTGTCTTCCTCCTTCACCGCGATTTATTTGTCTTTTCCCTCTCCTTTGTCTTCTTTCTTCACCACAAGAGAAGCATGGTTACGCTATCTAACGGATTTCACTGGAACTAACTTTACAGTAGGTGTGGAAGCTTACGCTATCTATCGGATCTCGTTTGAACTAACTTTACAATATTTGTGGACGCTTACGCTATCTATCGGATTTGAGTGGAACTAACTTTACAATAGGTGTGGACGCTTACGCTATCTATCGGATTTTATTGGAACTTACTTTACAATATTTGTGGACGCTTCCGCTATCTATTGGATTTCACTGGTACTAACTCACCAATAGGTGTGGATGCTCACGCTATCTACCGGTATCGATTGGAACTAGCTTAGCGTATGCTACACTTCGACACCTTTTGTAAAGTTAGTTCCAATAATATGCGATAGATAGCGTAGGTATCCACACCTATTGTAAAGTTAGTTCCACTCAAATCCGATAGATAGCGTAAGCGTACATAAATATTTTAAAGTTAGTTCAAACGAGATCCGATAGATAGCGTAAGCTTCCACACCTACTGTAAAGTTAGTTCCAGTGAAATCCGTTAGATAGCGTAACCATGCTTCTCTTGTGGTGAAGAAAGAAGACAAAGGAGAGGGAGAAGACTAATAAACCACGGTGAAGGAGGAAGACAGAAAGGAGAAGGAAAGACAGATTTACCTCGGTGAAGGCGGAAGACAGAAAGCAAAAGGGAAGACAAATATACCACGGTGAAGGAGGAAGACAGAAAGGAGAAGGGGAAGACAGATTTACCACGGTGAAGGCGAGGACAGAAAGCAGAAGGGGAAGACAACTAAACCACGGTGAAGGATTTTTTTTTTTTTTTTTTTTTTTTTTTGGTTTAACGTCCGACTGTTCTGCAATTACTGCTAATGCAGACGGTGAAGGATGAAATGATTATTTTGTAACGTATGAAAAGATGCCGTGCCTGAATGTGAAGGAGGAAGACAGAAAGGAGAAGGGGAAGACAGATTTACCACGGTGAAGGCGGAGGACAGAAAGGAGAAGGGGAAGACAGATTTACCACGGTGAAGGCGGAGGACAGAAAGCAGAAGGGGAAGACAAATAAACCACGGTGAAGGAGGAAGACAGAAAGGAGAAGGGAAGACAGATTTACCACGGTGAAGGTGGAAGACAGAAAGGAGATGGGGGAAGACAAATAAACCACGGTGAAGGAGGAAGCAAGAGAGGAGTAGGGGAAGACAGATTTACCACGGTGAAGGCGGAAGACAGAAAGCAGAAGAGGAAGACAGATTTACCACGGTGAAGGCGTAAGACAGAAAGGAGAAGGGGGGAAGACAAATAAACAACGGCGAAGGAGGAAGGCAGAAAGTAGAAGATGGATGACAAATAAACCGCGGTGAAGGTGGAAGATAGAAAGGAGAAGAAGGATGACAAATAAACCACGCTGAAGGAGGGAGACAAAAACGAGTGGGAGAAGACAAATAAACCGTGTTGTTGGAGGAAGACCGAAAGTTGTATTAGTTTATATCTAAAATTTTGCGGTAAAATTATTCTAATGATAAGGAGATTGGATTGTAAATATGAGTTTTTGAAAGTAATTTCTCAATTTTTATAAAAAATGTGTTTTTATTACTGTATTTAGCTGTTTTTCTTAATACAATGCAATTCATATTTATAACATGTTTTATCTAGTTTCTTAACGGGTGGACGCGAAATTGATATCAAATGAGAAATTGACATCTCTGTGACAATTACGTATACAAATTGTAAGTGTATTTTTACACAGGGGTGATACTAGAGCACTTTGGTGAGAAACCCTCCAAGGTACAGTGCATAAAATTGTTGAAAACACCGCAATTTCGCATCCGGTACCAAATTATTTTTTTGTTTCTCTGGTTAACAATAAAATTCTCAAAAAATAAATATAGCCCGTAATAATGGACTTTATTTAAAAAAACTAATTATATAAATTTACGGATAAATGTACGGACGCCAAATGTTCTACCGTTGAAGAAAGTTTCAACTAAAAACCGTTTCAAAAATTGGCATTTCGTCTACTTAACGTAAATTTAAACAAGCTAAATTTTTATATAAAGTACATTAATATCCGATAAGCCGTTTTCCGACAACCTGCTTTCAAATTCAAATCTATAGCTGTTTGAAACGGATAATAAATTATTTTTCACCTCACCGCACGCATTTATCGTCGGACAAGAAATCGATACGGATCTGTTTATTTTAGACATCATCATACAAAATAAAACATTTCAAATTTATCTGTGGCAATTTTTACTTTCTCTTGCCTACATGAATGTAATCATTGGAAGAAAGTATTGTTTTCATGTCGATTTTGCGAAATCGAGTTTTCACCGTATCTACACGTTTTCAGACCCCCTGCACCCAAAAAACATGTTTTTAGCGATTGGTCTGTGTGTGTGTGTGTGTGTGTGTGTTTGTGTGTACACAAAATATCTCAAAAATGGAACATCGTACGAACTTAAAACTTGAAACATAAGTAACAATACCACTACCGGACCCGACACGAACATTTTCATCAAAATCGGTCAACCGGAAGTACGAGTAGCCTAGAGTAGTTTATTCGTGTCATTTTTCACTTTTTTGCGATTTTCTCAAAAACTGGTCTAACGATTTTTTTTTAAATTGCCTGGTTTATTAAATTTTTTATGCTCTACAAGATAGGGTAGGCGCCATATTTGCTGGAATTCTTGGTGAGCCTGTTTTCACGTATAATATATTGTTTTTTTAAGAATGCGGCTTTAATATGCATTTTAGCGCAAAACCTTATATAATAAAAGTTGTAGAAAATTAAAAATCCTAAAATATTAATTTGTAACATTTTTTGTATAACGCTTAGTTTAGCGGTAATTAGCGATTATGTGTTTTTTCTCACGAAAACAAGTGAAAAATCGATGTTTTTAAGATTTCGGCCTTAGTAGTAGCCTACGCATTTTACGACAATAGTGTATAATCAAATTTATAGTTAATTAAAAGATCTACGATTTTTATTTAGAGCATTTTTCTCTACAGAGCCTAGTTTAGCGTGAAAGAGTGATTTTCCGTATTTTTAAGCCAAACTGAGGTAGATTTTCATTTTGCGTCTTTTACTCATGATTAAAATAAGGTTATGTTTTTTAAGGTTAATTTGTTTCTAATGTTTTATTACTAATTTTAGGTTATATTGGTCATTATTTGCATTGACAAGAGAAAGTTGTGTGGGTGTTTCACACCAGATTTTTTTAGAATTGTACTCAGTACATAATTATAGACTCCATACTTGTCTGAATCGCATTGCACGCACCACACACACACCGTAACGCCCGGATCCAACTAGCACACGACCTAATAGCCTACTGAACAATTCATCGCGTGAGCATTGCAAACCCCTTTTCAAGGAATTGAAAATTATGCCAATATATAATTTACACATCATTTATTCTCCGTTATACATAAAAATCTTGTGTGAACACTCTCACGACTTTCTCTTGCTAATAAATATAATGAACAATGTAACCTAGCATTAGTAATAACACATTAGAATTAAACAATAAAACTAACCTCAAAAAACATAACGTTTTTACTTTCTCTTGCCTATATGAATATATAGGAAGGAAAGTATTGTTTTCATGTCGATTTTTCGAAATCGAGTTTTCACCGGATCTATACGTTTTCAGACCCCCTGAACCCACACAAACATGTTTTTAGCGATTGTTTTGTGTGTGTGTCTGCGTGTGTGTGTGTGTGTGTGTGTGTGTGTGTGTGTGTGTGTGTGTGTGTGTACGAACTTGAAACTTGAAACTTAAGTTACGTACCACTACCGGACTCGACACGAACATTTTCATCAAAATCGGTCAACCGGAAGTGGTAGTTTATTCGTGTAATTTTTCACTTTTTGCGATTTTCTCAAAAACTGGTCCTACGATTTTTTTTAAAATCGCCTATTTTACTCAATTTTTTATTCTCTACAAGATAGGGTAGGCGCCATGTTTGCTGACATTCTCGGTGAGGCTGTTTTCACGTAAAAACGTTGTTTTTTTAAGATTACGGCTTTAATATAAATTTTAGCGCAAAAACTTATATAATAAAAGTTGTAGAGAATTAAAAATTCTACAACTTTTATTTCAAACAATTTTTTGTATAATGCTTAGTTTAGCGGTAATTTGCGATTTTCTGTTTTTTTTCTCACGAAAATGTGTGAAAAATTGATTTTTTTTAAGATTTCGGCCTTAGTATGCATTTTACGACAAAAGTATATATAATTTAATTTATAGACAATTAAAAGATCTACAACTTTTATTTAAAGCATTTTTCTTTACAGAGCCTAGTTTAGAGAGAAAGAGTGTTTTTCCGTATTTCTAAGCCAAACTGAGGTTGATTTTCATTTTGCATCATTCACTCATGATTAAAATAAGGTTATGTTTTTGAGGTTAGTTTTTTGTTTATTTCTAATATTTTATTAATAATGTTAGGTTTATTGTTAATTATTTGCATTGGCAAGAGAAAGTTGTGTGAGTGTTTCACACCAGATTTTTTAATCATGAGTGAATGATTACAAATGTAAATCATCCTCAGTTTGGCTTAAAAATACAGAAAATCACTTTTTCACGCTAACCTAGGATCTAAAGAGAAAAAAGCTTAAAATAAAAGTTGTAGATCTTTTAATATCCTATAAATTTGATTATATACACTTTAGTCGTAAAATGCACACTAAGGCCAAAATCTTAAAAAAAACATTTTTTTTACAGATTTTCGTTAAAAGTAAACAGAAAATCAAAAATTTCCACTAAACTAAGCATTATACAAAGAAATGTTTAAAATAAAAGTTGTATATTTTTAAATTGCTTGTAACTTTTATTATACAGGGTGATTCATGAAGTTCTCCCCCCACTTCTACAGCACATTGTACTAGTAAAAATAATGAAAAAATGTTATATAAACATAGGTCCGAAAACGCTTCGTTAGCGAGTTACAGCTAGCGAAAGTTTCGCCTGGATTTCAGTTCACCAGGTGAAATGAGGTCTTCCTGGAATTGTGGTAAGGTAGATTAAGGGGCGAATTCAATCATTTCTTATGGTTTTTGATCTGATAAATTGAATAAAACAGGTCCCAGAACTGTAAGTTAAATAGTTTTTGAGAAAACCAGTGTCAAATGCAAAAAATGGAGTGAAAATCACATTTTTTCATCTTTGGGCAAGAATAACTTTGTTATTTCACCAAGAAACAGTTAAAAATTTTCAATAAAAAATGTAGAAAATTTTATTCTGAACAAACCGGTGTAAATAAAGTACACAGAAAGCGAATAGTTTTTGAGAAAACCAGTGTCAAATGCAAAAAAATGGAGTGAAAAAAACACATTTTTTCATTTTAGTTTTTCCGGTTAATTTTACTTTGTACTCTTATGAATAAAAACTCATTTAATCAAACATCTATTCGCTTTCTGTGTACTTAATTTACACCGGTTTGTTCAGAATAAAATTTTCTACATGTTTTATTGAAAAATTTTAACTGTTTCTTGGTGAAATAACACAGTTATCCTTGCCCAAAGATGAAAAAATAAGTTTTTCACTCCATTTTTTGCATTTGACACTGGTTTTCTTAAAAACTATTTAACTTACAGATCTGGGACCTGTTTTATTCAATTTATCAGATCAAAAACCATAAGAAATGATTGAATTTGCCCCTTAATCTACCTTACCACAATTCCAGGAAGACCTCATTTCACCTGGTGAACTGAAATCCAGGCGAAACTTTCGCTAGCTGTAACTCGCTAACGAAGCGTTTTCGGACCTATGTTTATATAACATTTTTTCATTATTTTTACTAGTACAATGTGCTGTAGAAGTGGGGGGAGAACTTCATGAATCACCCTGTATTATACACTTTGCGCTAAAATGTATAATATTAAGGGGAGACTCTACCTTGTATCGCGCCAGTGTTAAATTTGCTATTTTCAGGTACATTTTTATAGGATTGGTAAAAGATAGGAAAATGAAACTTTACACTTAATTGTTGTCAAGGTTCATTAGCTACTGACATTTTTTGTTCAATTAAATCTGTTAAAGCAGAAAATTGAAAACGAAATAATGAATAACATAAAACTACAAATTTTTTTCTACGATTTTTTTATATTGCTAATTTTTGGAGCATCTGACGTACTCATAAAAGTGCGGTTATGTGTCTACATGTACAAAATGAATAGTTGGTAAAATTTCAGCCTTCTAGGTTTAATGGTTTTCGAGAAAAATGTACCTAAATTTTAAAAGAAAAATTTACGAGAACAGGCAAAAACAAAAAGGCATAAATAAAAACCAAGGTGTACACAAGTAAATTTTCCATCAACAGTTGGTTAAAACTCTGAACCAACAGCTGAGAATATTTATAATAATTTTTTTTTATTTCTAAAGTATACGTTGCAATCTGTTCAATTCAGAACAATAAGCAACCCCATGACCCAATGAGATGTTGTTGTTTAGGTCATCAGCCGAAAGGCTGGTTTGAACCTGTAGAGGTTTTACTAAGTAAAACGAGGAGTGAGGTGGTTTACCAATGCCTTCCTCACTGAGAGGAAAAGTACACTTATCAGCATGCCGGGCCCTCTGAAAAGCACATATTTTCCACTCTGTAAATGACACCTTCACTTCATTCACCACAGGGTCTGGCTGTACAATGAAATTCATTACTTTCAGAGGAGATAACTCTGATTAGTGTCTTTTACACCTCTACCTCTTCTGTTCTTAAATGATTCAGTCATTTAATTGGCTGACCATGTGATAAGATACAGAACTATTTATTTTAGCCCTGCAACTAACAGATTGAGTGTAAATAATTTGACACTCCACCTGTCTGTTATGGGCAGGCAATGAGATAATAGATGTAAATGACCCAATGAGATGATAAATGTAAATGTAAATGTAAATGAGGTGCAATCTTGCACAGACTCAGGCCGACCATTCCAGAGACAGTATGGTTAATTGAACCCCAACCATCAAAGTACACTGGTAACCACTGTCCAGTATTCAAATCTGTATAAAAGTTAACTATCTTTACTAGGATTTGAACCAGGAACCTTCGTCTCCGAAAATCAGCTGTTAAACAGCTGATTTTGGCGACAACTTTACCTCTAGACCAACCCGGTGGGTTAATTAATATAATAACGCAGATTATCTTTAAAAAAACTAAAATTACCTTTGCTCTAAAACGCTCAGTATAAACTTATGAAAAATATTCGTTCTTGGTGACATGATAATTTTTCTGAGTAAACCTGCTAAAAACTTAATTTTTTCATTAAAATAATTTTTTGACGTAATTTAATGGTTTTCTGATAGATCTAGGTCTAAGGTATGAAAAATATAAAAAACCAAAAATCGAAATTTTCAGTAAAATCATCATAGGCCTACAGTCTCACCTTAAGACCGCAATCTTAAACATACCACTTTTTATAGGAGAGAACAGCTTCTCCAAGAATTTCAGGAGACATGGCGCTTATCCTATCACGTAAAGCATAAAAAATTTAGTAAATGAGGCAATTTTTTAAAAAAATCATAGGAGCCGTTTTTAAGAGAATCGCCAAAACGTGAAAAATTACACAAATAAACTACTACTTTCGGTTGACCGATTTTGATGAAAATGTTCTTGTCGGGTCCTTTAGTGGTACCTAACTTAAGTTTCGACTTCGCACGATGTTCTGTTCTTGAGATATTTTGTTCAAACACACACACACACTTACACACAGACCAAACGCTAAAAACCGGTTTTTTGGGGTTCAGGGGGTCTGAAAACGTGTATATCCGGTGAAAACTCGATTTCGAAAAATCGATATTGAAAACAATACTTTCCTTCCTATACAAGTTGTCCACTAAGTAGGGTGTCAAACTCTTTGGGAGATGACTCAGTAGGGGAGCCCGGGGCTGGTTGTCACACTTTTCAAAAAATTAATTTTATATTTTTTTTAAATTCAGTAATTCAAGTATTAACTATTTTAAATAAAATTTCAAAGGGTTGTGCTTGTTAGGTAAAAACCACAATTCCGTATTATCATTCAATGTAGGTAATAATTGAATTTTTAAGTAACATTTCAGTTGTGACAACCAGCCCCTACAGAGGGGCTGGTTGTCACACACATTGGGGTTGGTTGTCACATGTTTTTCATATGGAAAAAATCAAATTTTAACATTCCTAATTATTAAACAATTTGACAATATTGGTAAGGTATATACAGTCTGAAATTATTGTTTATTCATTACATTACACTAAATTAAAAGATTAAAAACTTAAATTTATCATTTTTTAAAAACTATGATTATTGATATTCTATTTGAAATATTTCATGTATTTTCGTCTTCTTGATTAAAAAATCACTCATAATTTTGACACACAAATATTTTCGATCCTTTAGTGCAGCGGCTATGTGCCCAGTCTTTGCATTCAACACACTGAACCCATTCTTCTCCAGGACGACTGTTAGAATATGAGTCAAGACAAATTAAACACCAACAGTCATCATCTTTACTTTCCGAACTTTCCTCCACGTTTTCTTCTGCTTTTTCAATTTTTTTTCATACTTTTGCCTCTCTTTATTAGTCAAAGTTTCATTCGCATTCTTTCTACTCTCATCACTCTTATTCTGTGTTTTTGTAAATAGTTTTTTCTGGACTTTCTTGTTTGTTTTGTTATCTGTCATTTTCTTTTCTTCTTGATTCTTCTTTTCACAGGCGTATCCGTAAGAACTGCCGTTTCTCTTTTCCGACTAGGCCTGTTCTCGTTACTCAATGTTTTCCTTATTCCAGCTTTCGGTAAAGGACGAACGTCAACTGGAGAAATATATAACGTATCTTGAACTGATTTACTGCTACCAGGTAGCTCTGCCGACACTGAAACATGAATAATTTGGCGTGTTGCATTTCCCTCGGCCCTTTCTTTGTTTATTTCTTCTGGTTTTGGCCTATCTGTAACATAGCTTGACGCGAAATCCTCATCCGTAAATATCTATCTGTTAAAGGGAAATATTCCGGTGTACTTGAAATCGGAAAGAATATTAGATGATGTCATTGTCAGTGGATAAGCCCTTGAAATCGGATGTCATAAATTTGTCATCGGTTTTCCTGGATTTGACACCATCCAGTCGTCACAAGCAGTGTTCATACACTTTTTAAATGGACCACAAACCGTCCTGTCCAAAAGCTGCAATTTATGAGAACAATAAGGAGGAAAGCTACGTATTATTTTAAACTGATATGGGGTTGCTTGTCACATGTGACAACCAGCCCCGAATGATATGTGACAACCAGCCCCACCACGCCATTTTGTAAAAACGTTTGTCTACAAACATAAACTCTTTATGTAGCATGGATTTCAATAGTGGGAAAAATACACCTAAGTGTAGGCTTTTATATCACATTAACGAAATAATGACTAACCTTAGCAATAACAAGAAATACAGTAGCTTGTAGCAGAAGATAATTTTACTTGTAACGCAGAAATATGCTTTTTCTCGAATAACACCAATATCACTAGAGTTTGCACGCTCAAATCACACTAGAGAAAGAAACAAAGGCTGCCGAGTTCATTAGAGTGACAATTAACGAGTCATGCCGGACATCGGCTAAGTTATGAAGCTTGTGACAACCAACCCGTGTGACAACCAGCCCCGGTTACCCTATCTTAAAATAAACAAAAAGTTTTTTATGGACTAACCTCTTATCTCGCTTTATATACACAGGTGTCTGCCACTATCTGTTTTTAAAGAAAAATTATTTTCATAGGAACAGTTGAAGATATTTTACTCAAATTTGGTATGCATATAGAAGTTCCTATGTTGCAAAGACGAAATTTATCTAATTGCTTTTAATACGCTGAATTTCAAAATGGTGGACGTTCAAACTTTATAAATCAAAATATCTCAAAAACCATGCTGTTAATTGACGCTGTTAATTTTACGCATGTTTGGTGAAAAGAATAACACCTTCTTTGTTCAAATACCATCACAACTAGCTGAGTTAGAGCGAAAAATGTAATCCAAAATCTTATGCCTGTTTTAACCTCTTCAGATAAGCCAGGGCATTTAAGTTAGAAATGCTGTAATTAATTTTGTGTAAAAACAAAGTCTCTTTAGAATAAAAATTTCATAATTCAATGTCTTGCTCATAACAGACAGGTGGAGTGTCAAATTATTTACACTCAATCTGTTCCTTGCAGGGCTAAAAAAATTAGTTCTGTTTCTTATCACATGGCAGCCAATTAAATAACTGAATAATTTAAGCACAGAAGAGGTAGAGTTGTAAAAGACATTAATCAGAATTATCTCCTCTGAAAGTAATGAATTTCATTACCTGGGTTCGAATTTCTTGAATTTCGGTCTTGGATTCGAATCCCATTCAGGCACGGCATATTTTCATACGTAACAAAAACATTTCCTCCTTCACCGTCTGCATTAGCAGTAATTGCAGAACAGTCGGACGTTAAAAAAAAAAAAATTCATTATACAGCCAGACCCTGTGGTGAATGAAGTGAAGGTGTCATTTGCAGAGTGAAAAATATGTGCTTTTCAGAGGGCCCGGCATGCTGATAAGCATACTTTTCCACTCAGTGAGGAAGGCATGGTAAACCACCTCACTCCTCGTTTTACTTAGCAAAACCTCTACAAGTTCAAACCAGCTTTTTGACTGATGACCTAAACAACAACAACAACAATTCAGTTTCATAATTATTAATTTCATACTTTGAAATATGAAATTTTTATTCTAAAGAGAGTTTGTTTTTACACAGAATTAATTACAGCATTTCTAAACACAAATGCCCTGGCTTATCTGAAGAGGTGAAAACAGGCATAAGATTTTTGATTAAATTTTCCACTCTAACTCAGCTATTTGTGATAGCTGAGTATTTGAACAAAGGTGTTATTTTTTTCACCAAAAAATGTGTAAATTTTTTTTTGTTATAAACGTAAAATCAATTAACTGCATGGTTTTTGAGATATTTTGAGTTAAACAGTTTGAACGTCCACCATTTTGAAATTCAGCGTATTAAAAGCATTTAGATCAATTTCATTTTTGCAACATGAGAGCTTCTACATGCATAGTTAATTTCTAAATGAATTAATGTTAACAGTTAATGGGAAAAAGTGTCAGTTCTTACAGTTTAAAAACAAACACAATGTAAGGGAAAACAGAGAAGTGGATGTCTTGATACAAAATAATATCCTAGATCATGTTGCAAACAGTGAAGTTTCTAGGATTGTCACTAGATAGGACCTTATCGTGGGATTATTACACCGATCAAATTTGTAGTAAAATATCATCTGGGGTATTTGCATTAAAACAAATTGCCAGATTAAATGATAAACAATTGCATATAGCAGCTTATCATGGTTTAATTTTATCTCATATCAGGTATGCTATATTAGTATGGGGTAATTCATCACAGGGTAACATGGAAAGAGTTTTTAAAATATAGAAAAAAGCTATTAGGTGGTATGATGGGAGTCAACCACCTTACCTCATGCAGATCACTATTTAAAGAGCTGCAATTGCTCACGGTTCCTTCTTTGTACATTTTTGAAGTGATAATGTACGTAAAGAAAAATACCTTTTTGCAGAATTTAGATGTTCACAACCACTACACAAGAAACAGAATCGATTATTATGTTGCTAATCACAACACTAAATTGTTTGAACAAAAACCAACTTATGCAGGTAGAAAATACATCAATAAATTGCCTCAAGGGTTAAAAAGTTGTGACAATTTAAGTCATTTTAAAAAAAAGCTAAAACAATATTTGATTGATGAAACAATTTACAGTGTGCACGAATTCCTTTCTAAATAGTTTTGGTATTTAACTTTAATTAAACAAATATTGTGTACATTTTGATACAAAGGGGTTCATGACAAGCCTGCTGAGTTAAGCAGTGGCAGGAGGAAATTATTGGTAAGTGATGAATTTATCATTGTGTTTGATTTTTTAAATTTTTCATTGTGTGTGATATTTGATTCAATAGGGTTCATGACAAGCCTACTGAAGTAAACAGTAGCAAAAACAATTTTTGCTGGTAAGTGATGAATTTATCATTGGTGATAAACTTTCAGTTTATCAGTTTTATCTTGAGATGTCCTATACTTCCTTTGGAGTCTCCAGGATGAAAAAAAAACCAAATTTGAGTAAAATATCTTCAACCCTTCCTAAGAAAAGTTTTTTTCTGAAAAACAAAATGGCAGACACCTGTATATGAAGCGAGATAAGAGGTTAGTTCATATAAAAATTATTGTTTATTTTAAAATACTGAATCATCTCCAAAATTTGGCGTCCTACTGAGTGGACAACTTGTATATTCATATAGGGAAGAGAAAATAAAAATCATTCCATCAAATTGCGAAGAATAGTGTACTGTTGCAAATAAAAAAAATAAAAAAATCTGGTGTCAAACACTCACACAACTTTCTTTTGCCAATGCAAATTAATAAACAATATAACCTAACATAAGTAAAAACAAACATTAGAAATAAACAAAAAAACCTAACCTTATTTTAATCATGAGTGAATGATGCAAAATGAAAATCAACCTCAGTTTGGCTTAAAAATACGGAAAATCACTTTTTCACGCTAAACTAAGCTCTGTAGAGAAAAATGGTCTAAATAAAAGTTGTAGACGTTTTAATTTTCTAAACCTTCGCTTATATAGACTTTTGTGGTAATGTCATAATAAGGCTAAACAATAAAATCTTTAAAACTAGATTTTTCACACGTTTTCGTGAAAAAAAAACAGAAAATTGCTAATTATCGCTAAACTAAGCGTTATACAAAAAAATGTTTTATATAAAAGTTGTACAATTTTAAATTCTCTACAACTTTTTTTATATACTTTTTTGCACTAAAATGCATATTAAAGTCGCAATCTTGAAAAAACAAATTTTTATGTAAAAACAGCCTTTCTAAGAATTTCAGCAGACATGGCGCCTACCTTATCTGGTAGAGCATAAAAAATTTAGTAAATGAGGCGATTTTAAGAAAAATCGTAGGAACGTTTTTGAGAAAATCGAAAAAAGTGAAAATTGACACGAATAAACTACTTCTTCCAGTTGACCGATTTTGATGAAAATGTTCGTGTTGAGTTCGGGGTAGTATCTAACTTAAGTTTCAAGTTCGTACGATATTCCGTTCTTGAGATATTTTGTTAATACACACAAACGCGCGCGCGCGCACACACACACACGCACACACACACAAACACACACAGATCAATCGCTAAAAACATGTTTTTGTGTTCAGGGGATCTGAAAACGTGTAGATCCGGTGAAAACTCAATTTTGAAAATCGACATGAAAACAATACTTTCCTTCCTATACATTCATATAGGCAAGAGAAATTAAAAATGTAGTAAATGAGCCGATTTTTAAAAAAAATCGTCGGAGCCGTTTTTGAGAAAATTGCAAAAAAATGAAAGATTACACAAACTAATACTTCTGATTGACCGATTTTAAAGAAAATGTACGTGTCGGGCCTCTAGTCCATACTTAAATTTCAAGTTTCAACATCGTACGATGTTTCGTTCTCGAGATATTTCGTTCACACTACACTACACACACACACACACGCACGCGCGCGCGCACACACACACACACAAGCACGCACACACACATAAGCAAGCACACACACACACTCAGACATACACACACACGCACCAATAGTTAAAAACCTAATTTTTTTTGGGGTGTTCGGGAGGTCTGAAAATGTGTAGGCTATATCTGGTGAAACTCGATTTCGAAAACCGACATGAAAACAATACTGTCCTTCCGATATATATTCATATAGGGAAGAGAAAGTAAAAAATCGTTCCATTAAATTGTAAAGAAAGTTTACTTTTGAAAATAAAAAAACTGCTAAGTACTATGTGCAATTAAAACGTAAAAAGGAAAATTAAAAATATACAAAATTTGATATTATAGGATAGGTTCTTCCAAACCCCTTTACAAATTTTTTAAAATTTAAAAAATGTTTGTCCCGGCCGCATTGGCGTAGTTGGTAACGTGCTCGTCTCTCATCATGTGGTATTAGGTTCGAATCCCATTCAGGCACGGCATATTTTCATACCTCGTTACAAAAATCATTTCATCCTTCACCGTCTGCATTAGCAATAATTTGCAGAACAGTCGGACGTTGAACCAAAAACACATCCCTTAAACCACATTATTAAATGCTTAATCATCAGAAGCAAGACCAACTCTTTTTAGATTTGATTATTTCAAAACTACCAATTTTAATCCAATAGTAAGTTTACAATGTTACAAAATTTACATGTAAAGAAAAACTTTTTATTGATTTGTTTACAAAACTTCTTTATATTTCTAGAACAATATAAAAGTTAAAAATATATGTCACGCAATAACAGATTTTTTGTTTACTGTGTAACTTGAAATAACATTCAAACATCTAAAAACAAGTGTATAAGTAACTTTGTTCCAAAATATAAAAATCATCAAATATTAATTTGTTTACATGTATATCAAATAACCTCCTCTCCTGGAATTGTTTATAAACAAAATATTTTTCTTTTTGTTTACAAATTATATATTATATAAAAATAATTTCTATTTGTTACTTTCATAAACACAAGAGAGCTATTGAAGATTGGTTATAAATTCTAATACCGGATTCTATAATAATTTAAAACTTAACGAGGAAAGATCAAAATTTTTCTTCCTTGTAAGTTTGTTTTTTCTTTTACATTTAGAGCTATTTGTTAGCTGTTCAACAGTTGATTTTCGGAGACGAAGGTTCCTGGTTCAAATCCTAGTACTGGTAACGCAATATAAGTTGACGATCGTCAGCGAGAGTAAGACTTGACTATGCGGGGGTTGGAAGTGCTACTGCATGTGCTTTTCTAAATACATCATAGCGACAGCTCTAACCATGACATCATGTTGTAGTTTTACTTTTACATTGATTTATTATGTTTACATGTTTTATAAACATCTCATTGTATTATTTATTGATTTTTAATAATTATCCTAAATAATAAACATTCATTCTAAATAAGCCATAATACTAGTCCTAAGCTATATTTAATATCCTTCTTGGTCATCAGCAGTAAACTGCACTACAACTGCAGTACTGCACTCTGACGTTTTTGTAGTGATAGGCTAGTTAGTCTGTGAGTTCCGTCGATGCGAGCTTATTATCGTGAGTAATACTAGTTTTACTGTAATTTCAAAATGTTATTGTATTTTTAGGGTTTTCATATTCAATTATTTTCAGTAAAGTTATGTTAAATTGCAATTGAATTTCAAACAATTCACTTTCTTTAAATAATTGCATTACTCCTTACTTATTTAGTGTGACGGGTCATGAACTGAATTTTATTACTTAAGTGTTTGTGGTGGTTACATTTTGAGTTACACGCTTGATACATGTCTTATGTTTTTGGGTTGGCCGATGTAAGTATGATAGATAGTATACTGTCCTCCGCCTCCGCATGATAGGCGCAATCGTCAACTTATAGCGCGTTACCAGTAAAGGTAGTTAGTTTTTATACAGATTTGAATACTAGACAGTGGTTACCGGCGTACTTTGATGGTTGGGGTTTAATTACCATACTCTCCCAGGACTGGTCGGCCTGGGTCTGTACAAGACTACACCTCATTTACATGTCATACACATCATCCTCATCTCATTGGGTCATGGGATTGCTTATTGTTCTCAATTGAACAGATTGCAACCGTACACAAATTAGGGATTAAAAAAAGAGTTATCGGGAATTGTACATTACTGATAACGACCCAATTTTATTGCTGCTTTTCGCTGTATTTTTACTTTCTCTTGCCTATATCAATATATGAGAAGGAAAGTATTGTTTCCATGTCGATTTTTCGAAATCGAGTTTTCATCGGATATACACTTTTCGGACCTCCTGAACCACAAAACATGTTTTTAGCGATTGGTCTGTGTGTGAGTTTGTGTGTGTGTGTGTGTGTGTGTGTGTGTGTGCGTGCGTGCGTGCGTGTGCGTGTGTGTGTGCGCGCGCGCGCGTGAACCGAATATCTCAAGAACGGAACATCGTACAATGTTAAAACTTGAAACTTAAGTTAGATAGGTACCACTAGAGAACCCGACACGAACATTTTCATCAAAATCGGTCAACCGGAAGTAGTAGTTTATTCGTGTAAATTTTCACTTTTTTACGATTTTCTCAAAAACGGGTCCTACGATTTTTTTAAAAATCGTCTGGCTTACTAAATTTTTTATGCTCTACAATATAGGGTAGGCGCCATGTAGACTGAAATTCTTGGTGAGGCTGTTTTCACGTAAAATATTGTTTTTTAAGATTGCGGCTTTAATATGAATTTTAGCGCAAAAATGTATTTATAAAAGTTATAGGGAATTTAAAATCCTACAACTTTTATTTCAAACATTTCTTTGTATAACGCTTAGTTTAGCGGTAATTAGCGATTTTCTGTTTTTCCTCACGAAAATATGTGAAAATCGATTTTTTAAAGATTTCGGCCGTAGTATGCAATTTACGACAAAAGTGTATATAATAAAATTTATAGGAAATTAAAAGATCTACGACTTTTATATAAAAGAATTTTCTCTACAGAGCCTAGATTAGCACGAAAGAGTGATTTTCCGTATTTTTAAGCCTAACTGAGGTTGATTTACATTTTGCGTCTTTCACTCACGATTAAAATTAGGTTATGTTTATTGAGGTTAGTTTTTATTTATTTGTAATGTTGTATATTAGAATACATTGTTATTTTTTGCATTGGCAAGAGAAATTTGTGTGAGTTTTTCACACCAGATTTTTTTTAAACATTTTCATAAGCATTGTTATATACAGTTGTCCAATTTATTTAAATTTACGGAAAGAACAAGATATCCCTTATATTACTAACATTTTTGATTAATTTATAAATATTTTATTGGGCATTTTATTTAATTTTTAATTCCTAAAAATTATACAGGAGAAGAAAAGTGTGCCACATTTCAATCTGTTCACATGAAATACCGGGTGAGCTTAAAGTCTTACCCTGATTATAAAAATTTATTGCAGAATAACTGTTTGACATAATAATTTAAATTTGATGCTGTTACATAGGTTAGTGTTAATAGTTTTTTTTAAGATTACTTACATTTTAGTAAACTTCAACGTGTGCCCCCTTAGTAGCTCGGAGAATGTCGAAGCGGTATTCCAGTTCCCGCCAGGTGTTTTGTAACATGTGTTCTGTCACAGCATCCACAGCAGCTTGTATCCTAGCCTTCAGTTCGTCAACGTCAGCAACTGGTGTGGCGAAGACTCTATCCTTGATATAGCCCCAGAAAAAAAAGTCAAGGGGAGTAATGTCTGGAGAGCGGGGTGGCCAGGGTGTTGGACCATCCCTTCCAATCCACCGATCCGGAAATGTTTCATCCAGGAAATTACGCACTATCAAAGCCCAGTGGGGCGGTGCCCCATCTTGCTGGAAAATTATCCATGGTTGATATTCTTCTAACTGTGGTGCAATGAACTGTTGCAAAACATCTAAGTAAATGTTAGCGTTAATGGTGTTTTCCGTGAAGAAAAACGGCCCGAAAACCTTATTATGCATGAGGCCGCACCAAACATTCACATTTTTGCTGTCTCGTTGTAACTGTACAGTAGCATGTGGATTCTCTGATCCCCATATACGGACATTATCCCTATTTACCATTCCACTGACATGAAAGGTGGATTCATCGGTAAAGCATATGCGATTTAAGTAATCGTTAGCGCCGTCAATCCTGTTGAGAATCTCAGTTGCGAATTCTGCACGTCTCAGCAAATCATTCGGTTGCAAGGCCTGCACGATTTGCACTTTATAAGCATGCAACCTAAGCCTTTTATGAAGAATTTTCACTACACTTGCTTGCGGTATTTGAAGTTCACGTGATGCTTGACGAGTTGATTTAGACGGACTCCGTTGAAACGATTCCCGAACAAGATCAACAGTTGCTTCACTCACACTAGGCCTGCCACTTCTAGGAAGATCTTCAACGCTGCCTGTTTCTTTAAACCTTTCATACCATCGCTTTATTGATTTAACATCAGGAGTGCTGCGTCCATAAAAAGCCCGAAAATTACGCTGAACACTGATGGGCGATTTCGTTTCGTGAAACCAAAGCACACATTGTGCTTTCTCCTGCTTCAACGCCATTTCGCCAGCAACTAACGTGAACTAACAGACCATGTCATTGTTGAGGAGCACTAGCGCCATCTATTGGTCACAAAATCTACTAACAATAACCTATGTAACAGCGCCAGATTTAAATTATTACGTCAAACGATTATTCTGTAATAAAATTTTATAATCAGGGTAAGACTTTATGCTCACCCGGTAGAACAATCAGTGTAAGTCACAGAGTATAGAAGTAATTTATTTTTTATTCTATACTCAGTGGTGTAAGTATAGACATATTATCATCTGGCACGTCGAGGCTTCAAATGAATCAGCTTACATATACTACATCCACCCGTCCCTCGCCTGTTGTTATAGACTGCTCACAAAACTAATGTATATATTTTTCTACATTTCATAGTAAAATACTGTGACACTTATCGCTAAGGTCTTTTTCGGGTTCTAGGTAATTAAATAATACTAAAGTTTACAATTACAAGTATTTATTACACTAAAAGATATTATAATAAAGTAATACAATAAATATCTCAATAAATTACTCAATACTACTTACAAATAATTATATAGAATGCACATTCACTATAAAACTGAATACAATATGCACAAATACAATAAGACTGAATAACAATGCTTCGGAAACCCCTCCCCCATGTTGACCTGTTCTAACGGAGCTACCTTCGATAGCACACGTAGTTAACACTCGTCAAAGATCAAACGAATATTAACTCACTGACCGCACTCGAGGCTCTATTTATATAGGCGGATCAAAGAATCCTCTCGAAAGACACCGAAATTCGATTCAAAAGTCCTTTCTAGAGAAATCTTATTTCATGTAAACAGGTTATAATTGAATAAAAAGGTGTTACAGGTAACCAACCGACTCTTTCATAAATAGTTGTACAACAAACGACCCTACCTTATCATACACAATAGCGCAGTCCTTTTAAATAATTTTTATGAATAGGTATCCTTTTATAGCTAACCCTATTGTTACTTTTTCATTCTATTATCTACTCTTTACCATTTTATGAATGAAGTACTAGAAATTTCGCAAACCATGCCCTTTTTCGATATTGTTACAATACGTTTATTATAAATACTGCACAAAGCGAATAGGGAGTGATATAATGTGTTGTTGTTTAGGTCATCAGCCGAAAAGCTGGTTTGAACCTCTAGAGGCTTTACTAAGTAAAACAAGGAGTGAGGTGGTTTACCATTGCTTTCCTCACTGAGTGGAAAAGTACGCTTATCAGCATGCCGGGCCCTCTGAAAAGCACATATTTTCCACTCTGCAAATGACACCTTCACTTCATTCACCACAGGGTCTGGCTGTATAGTGAAATTCATTACTTTAAGAGGAGATTACTCTGATTAGTGTCTTTTGCACCTCTACCTCTTCTGTTCTTAAATGATTCAGTCATTTAATTGGCTGACCATGTGATAAGAAACAGAACTGTTTATTTTAGCCCTGCAACGAACAGATTGAGTGTAAATAATCTGACACTCCACCTGTCTCTTACGGGCAGTGATATAATGTACAGGTAATTACCTGTAATAAAAATACATTAATTGTAATAAAATACAGTAATACCTGTAATTAGTATAATTAATCATCAGTTATTATTGTTATTCAGTTGTAGGCTTATTAGTAGGCACAATTTATTTTAAAATAATACTGGTTTTGACTGAAAATGATTATCAACTACATACGCCTAACTAACGAATAAAACGCACAGTGAATATTGCCATTCAGTGTTCAATCATCTGTCGTTCAGTACGATCATTACCGTTAAAAAGTGTTGGTCTTTTTTATGTGTGCGGACTGAATTTATAGAATACCAAGTGTAGTGTTTATTATTTTACGGTACCTACTAGTATCAATTTATTGTAGTACTATTTGTACTAGAAAAAGGAAACCTTTTTCAAATGTACTACTAGAAACTTTATTAGCTACACCGGCAAATTACTTTTAGAAAACAAACAGTAAGAATACCAATGGCATTCATAACAGTATGTAACAGTCTTCTAGAAATATTGGCGAGTATTAATTATTAATTAAAATATTAAAGTAGCGCTGTTTCAAAATTGTTACCGAAATTTTGTTAAGGTTAGAAAGAGGTTAGTATAAATTATAATTGGGTCTAAATGAATATTATTGTATAAATGAAGGATTATAAGAAGCATTATAGGAAACTGTACCGTGCATTTTGTTTTAGAGTCTGTAATTTTTGATACACCTTGTACTATTATTACAGGCTAAACTCTCTGCGCCCCAAGTGAGACGCCCAATATATAATATTGTAATTATATATTTTTTTTTTATTCCTAATTTGTGTACGTTGCAATCTGTTCAATTCAGAACAATAAGCAACCCCATGACCCAATGAGATGAGGATGATATGTATGACGTGTAAATGAATTGTAGTCTTGTACATACCCAGGCCAACCATCCCTGAGAGAGTATGGTTAATTAAACCCCAACCATCAAAGTACACCGGTTACCACTGTCTAGTATTCAAATCCGTATAAAAGTAACTACCTTTACTAGGATTTGAACCAGGAACCTTCGTCTCCGAAAATCAGCTGTTAAATAGCTGATTTTGGCGACGATTTTACCTCTAGACCAACCCGGTGGGTTAATTATAATTAAAATTTTATTTTGTTGATCATTTTCAGGAAATCAAATGGAAGTACCACAGCTTGTAAGACATATATTAAATTTAGTCGGTCAAAGACCAGACAGGAAAAAAACCTTTAGAGGATTATTTTTCATAATATTATCAATATATTTATTAATACATATTGTACTTCAAATAATAAATAGATGGAATAATTTCAACATTAGAATATTAGCAATTAAAGATTTAAACGCATTAATATCATCAACATCGATGCCATTAGATCAAACATTTTCAAAAATCAATTTATTTACTTTAGTTAAAGTAATAGAAGAACCATTTTTTATATATAAAAATTATACAACAGATAATCGATTAAAACTATGTAATAAATATATAAATGAAACTAAAAAAACCTCTGATAAAACCTTTAAATTAATGGCATTTATAATATTAAATTTATTAATCACGCCAATTTTTATAACAGCATATTGTTTAATATTTAAAAATATTTCATCAGTAGAAGATCTTCCTCTACCAATGTCATTTTGGATGCCAAAATCTTATGCCTCATTTAAATTATACACAATTATTTATTTATTAAATGTTATATTATTTTCTTATATGTTTTGTTATACATTTTGTGTATTTATAATGGGTTATATCGCTTTACAAAATATTGTATATGATTATAAACTGCTTTCTCTGTCATTTGATGAAATTGATGATTATATATTTAAATATAATCAAAATAATCAAGTAGAAAAATATAAAGAAATTTCAGATGAATATGAAATGAAGATGAAATTTTTTATGAAACAGATTGTATTGCATCATCAATCTATATGTCGGTAAGTAAAACATGTATGATAAAATTCTATTTACTTTCTCTTGCCGATATAAATACAGAGTGATTCAATAAGATGGAAACAATTTCAATAAGCTGTATTTCCTGAACTACATGTTATATTTTAATTCTGTAAATTACATTTTGAAAGAGAAAGTTTTAAATTTTAATTTACATACATGAAAGTTTATAGATGTTCAATGTGTCCTCCTCCGGCTGCACGTACAACATCTAGACGGTAACTGAACTCATCCCAAACTCTCTGACGCATGTCTTGGGTCACTGAGTTGACTGCAGCTGTGATACTATTCCTTAGTTCATTCAAATTGGTGGGAAGAGGTGGTATGTAAACTGCACTTTTCGCGAACCCCCACAAGAAAAAGTCACAGGGTGCGAGATCTGGAGACCTCGGTGGCCAAAACTGAAGTGCAGAGTCGTCATTCGCCATGCGACCTATCCATCGTTGACGTATGGATTCATTTAGGAAACGCCGAACATTGCGATGCCAATGGGGTGGAGCTCCGTCCTGCTGGAAAATGTAATCTCCTGAATCTTCATTCATTTGAGGAACGAGCCAGTTTTGTAGCATTCTAAGATACGTTTCCCCAGTAACCGTATTCTCATCAAAAAAAAGGCTCATAAACTTTTGTCAGCGACAAGGCGCAAAAAACATTAACTTTCGGGCAGTCTCTCTCATGTTCCATTGAACATCTATAAACTTTCATGTATGTAAATTAAAATTTAAAACTTTCTCTTTCAAAATGTAATTTACAGAATTAAAATATAACATGTAGTTCAGAAAATACAGCTTATTGAAATTGTTTCCATCTTATTGAATCACTCTGTATTGTGACACTTATCACTAAGGTCCTTTTCGGGATCTAGGTGATTAAATTAATACACAAAAGTTTAAAATTACAAGTATTTATTACAACTAAAAGATTTACAAAATAAATAATTAACTAATTACGAGTCGTATAATCTCGTATAATGAAGTAATAAAATAAATAACTTAAATAATTTACTTAGTACTACTTACAAACAATTATATAAAATGCACATACACAATAAAACTGAATACACAATGCACATGCACAATAAGACAGTATAACAATAGTTGACCAATGCCCGGGACACGTTGACCTTATCTAACATACCGATAGCACACAGCATCAACACTCGTCAAATATCAAGCGAATACTGACTCACTGACCGCACTCGGGCTCTCTTTATATAGGTAGATCAAAGAGATATTCTAGAAAAACAGAGAGATATCGATGCAATAATAAAAATATGGTGTGAAACACTCACACAACTTTCTCTTGCCAATAGAAATAATTAACAATAAACCTAATATTAGTAAATAAACATTAGAAATAAACAAAAAACTAACCTCAATAAACATAACCTAATTTTAATCCTGAGTGAAAGACGCAAAATGAAAATCAACCTCAGTTTGGCTTAGAAATACGGAAAATCACTCTTTCTCTCTAAACTAGGCTCTGTAGAGAAAAATTCTTTAAATAAAAGTTGTATATCTTTTAATTTCCTATAAAATTAATTATATACAATTTTGTCGTAAAATGCATTCTAAGGCCGAAATCTTTAAAAAATCAATTTTTCACACGTTTTCGTGAGAAAAAAACAGAAAATCGCAAATTACCGCTAAACTAAGCGTTATACAAAAAAATGTTAGAAATAAAAGTTGTAGAATTTTATATTCTCTACAACTTTTATTATATAACGTTTTGCGCTAAAATGCATATTAAAGCCGCAATCTTAAAAAGAAAACGTTTTTACGTAAAAACAGCCTCACGCAGAATTTCAGCAAACATGGCGCTTACCCTATCTTGTAGAAAATTAAAAATTTAGTAAACTAGGCGATTTTAAAAAAAATCGTAGGACCAGTTTTTGAGAAAATCGCAAAAAAGTGAAAAATTATACGAATAAACTACTACTTCCGGTTGACCGATTTTGATGAAAATGTTCGTGTCGGGTCCGGTAGTGGTATGTAACTTAAGTTTCAAGTTTCAAGTTTGTACGATGTTCCGTTCTTGATATTCTGTTCACACACACACACACACACACACACACACACACACACACACACACAGACCAATCGCTAAAAACATGTTTTTTGGGTTCAGGGGGTCTGAAAACGTATAGATCCGGTGAAAACTCGATTTCCAAAAATCGACATGAAAACAATACTTTCCTTCCTATATATTCATATAGGCAAGAGAAAGTAAAAATCCTTGGCGCAGTTGGTAACGTGCTCGCCTCTCATCATGTGGTCCTGGGTTCGAATTCCACTCAGGCACGGCATATTTTCTTACGTTACAAAAAATCATTTCATCCTCCATTGTACAATAGTTACACCCCAACGTCGTCGCTAATGACCGTTGTAGTTGATGCGACGTTAAATAAATAAATTAAAATAAAAAAAAATCCTTTTTATTTGTTCTCGAAAAATCATTTATAGTGTAAACAAGTCTCAATAAAATAAAAGGTGTTACAGGTAACCAACCGACTCTTTCACAAATAGTTGTACAATTAATTTTTTTTTTTTTTTTTTTGGTTTAACGTCTGACTTCTGCAATTACTGCTAATGCAGACGGTGAAGGATGAAATTATTTTTTTTGTAACGTATGAAAATATGCCGTGCCTGAATGGGATTCGAATTCAAGACCGCATGATGAGAGGCGAGCACATTACCAACTACGCCAATGCGGCCGGCTAGTTGTACAACAAAGACCCTAAATAAGGTAAGGTAGTTGTAAAACAAAGACCCTACCTTATTATACACGGCCCTTTTTAAATAAACTTTTATAACTAACTCTATTGTTACTTTGCCACTCTATTATTTACTATTTAACACTTTACGGATCTTGATCCATAACCCTCTCGAACAGATATTCCCTTTCGTTATCGTCACAATATAAAATATAGGAAAAAATGTATTACGATTTTTTAAAAATCACCTCATTTACTACATTGTTTATGCTTAACATGATAGGGTAGTCGGCATGTCTGCTGAAATTCTTGGAAAGGCTGTTTTATTTTAAAAAAACGGTTGTCATAAGATTGCGGCTTCAATACCTATGCATTTTAGCGTAGTATGTAGTCTACATATAATTAAAATTGTAGAGAATTTAAAATCCGACAACGTATATTTCAAACTTTTTTGTATAAACCTCAGTTTAGCGGTAATTAGCAATTTTCTGTTTTTTCTCACGAAAACGTGTAAAAAAAATCGATTTTTTTAAAGCTTTCAGCCTTATTATGCATTTTACGACAAAAAAGTATAATGAAATTTATTGGAAATAAAAAGACCTACAACTTTTATTTAGAGAGTTTTTCTCTACAGAGCCTAGTTTAGCGTGAAGAGTGATTTTCCGTATTTTTCAGCCAAACCGAGGTAGGTTTTCATTTTTCATCATTCACTCAAGATTAACCCTTTCAGTACCAAAACAATATTTAAAAGTTTGAACTAACGCCATTTAATTTGAATAAGGGTGTACAAAAAGTGCCAGCCCATATTTCGAAAACTTGCCTGCCATTGGTAACCAAAATTTCAACGTTACAGAAAAATAAAATTCCCTGTTAAAAAATAATTTTATATTATGTTCATAAAAAAAATCGTTTAACACTAAAACTATTAAAAATAGTTTTTTTTAGTTTATTTAAAGTCGCATCGACAGCTTGGTCATTAGCCACTACTGTGAGTTTTGGTAGCTTAACGGTAATTTTAACATGTTAAAATTTTCAGACCCTAGCCGGGAATCGAACTCGAGACCGTTCGCTTTGCAGACTAGCGCACTAATCACTACGCTAAGGAGGCAGGTTTAAAATACATTATTCCATTAATTTTTATTTAAAAGTTATTTTTTTGTAAAAGTTCGGTTATCCGGACGTTGGCACTTTATGCATAACTACGGCATAACATCCGGAATACCGGATGTTGTCACTTAAATATATCGACGTCCTATTTTCCGGACGTTGCTACTGAGAGGATTAAAATAAAGTTCTGATTTTTGAGGTTAGTTTTTTTATTTATTTCGAATGTTTTATTACTAATGTTAGGTTATATTGTTCATTATTTGCATTGGCAAGAGAAAACCGTGTGAGTGATTCACACCAGATTTTTTTTTTTGGTTTTACGTCTGTTTTGGAATTTCTGCTGATGCAGACGGTAGAGAATGAAGCTATATAAAAATGAGTGATGAAAAAATTCCAGACCTGACTGGGAATCGAACCCGGGAAAATCAGGGATAGAGGTGGACCGGGTAGAAGTAATGTTTTCTCACAGTTATGTTTTCTTTTTCTTGTGTTTATCTAATGTATTTAAAAGGAATATAATATCATTTCATTAAATATAATATTCGTTGTTTCAGGAAAGTTAATGTGGTGAATGAGTGTGTAAAAACATCTTTATTTGTTTTGAACAACTCACTGTGTTTTCAGACATGTATGAGCTTGTATTGTTCGGTCGAGGTAAGATCTGTTTAAATACAACACATTATTTTTACTTTCTCTTGCCTATATGAATACATAGGAAGGAAAGTATTGTTTTCATGTCGATTTTAAGAAATCCACTCTTCACCGGATCTACACGTTTTCAGATCCCCTGAACCCAAAAAACATGTTTTTAGCGATTGGTCTGTGTGTGTGTATGTGTATGTATGTGTGTGTGTGTGTGTGTGTGTGTGTGTGTGTGTGTGAAGAGAATATTTAAGAACGGAATATCGTACGAACTTGAAGCTTAAAACTTAAGTTACATACCACTACCGGACCCGACACGAACATTTTCATCAAAATCGGTCAACCGGAAGTAGTAGTTTATTCGTGTAATTTTTCACTTATTTGAGATTTCCTCAAAAACTGGTCCTACGATTTTTTTTTAAATCGCCTCATTTACTTAATTTTTTATGGTCTACAAGATAGGGTAGACGCCATGCTTGCTGAATTCTTGGTAAGGCTGTTTTCACGTAAAGAAATTGTTTTCTTAAGATTACGGCTATAATATGCATTTTAGCGCAAAAATTTATTTAATAAAAAATGTAGAGAATTTTAAATCCTACAACTTTTATTTCAAACATTGTTTTGTATAACGCTTAGTTCAGCGGTAATTAGCGATTAAGTGTTTTTTTTTCTCAAGAAAACGTGTAAAAAATAGATTTTTTAAAGATTTAGGCCTTAGTATGCATTTTACAAGTATTGTAAAGTACTAGTATTTAAAGTATTAAAGTATTTAAAGTATTTAAAGTATTGTGGCAAGTACTAGTAGTCAGCAAAATATAAATATAGAAGAGATGTGGAACGAAATTAAAGATGCATGTAACTCTGTAGTGGAAAGAAAGCTAAAAATTAGAAAAAGAGTCAAGAAACAGCCATGGATGACGGAGGAGATACTAGAGATGATTGGGGAACGGAGGAGGCATAGGAATAAAAATGAAGCTGTATATAGGGAAATAAATAGAAGAATTAATAAAATGATCAAAGAAGCAAAGGAGTTGTGGCTGCAAAATGAATGTATAGAAATTGAAATTTTGGAAAAAAAAACATGACGCTTTCAATCTACACAAGAAAATAAAGGCAGTAACTGGAGGAAAAATTATAAGAAACAGTGACTCAATATTGGATAAGCACAACAATCTGCTCTATGATAATGGAAGAATTCTGGAGAGATGGAGGGAATATATGGAGGAATTATTTGAGGGAGAACAGCAGAGTGTACCAGAAGTGAGTGGGTTTTCAGGACCAGGCATAACACTTGACGAAGTAAGACACGCGATAACAAGGCTAAAAAATAATAAGTCACCTGGCCCGGACAATATACATGGTGAAATATTAAAACTAATTGGAAATAAACAGCTGAAAGTCGTCACAATGCTCTTGAACAAAATTTATGAAACTGGAGAGCTTCCGAAAGATTGGTTATTCTCTACCTTTGTGCCTCTTCCTAAGAAGGCAAACGCCACTAGATGTTCAGACCACAGAATCATTAGCTTAATGAGCCATGCACTTAAAATTCTGCTTAATATTATACATTCTCGAATATATATGAAGCTAGAAGAAAACATTAGTAATGTTCAGTTTGGATTTAGAAATGGGTTCGGAACACGAGAGGCTCTTTTTTCCATCCAAGTTTTAATACAAAGAGCTAGAGATGTGAACTGCAATGTATACGCATGTTTCATAGATTTCGAGAAGGCGTTTGACAAGGTGCAGCATCACAAATTGCTCCAAATATTGAGGGATACAGGAATAGATGATAAAGACTTACGCCTAATTAAAAATTTGTACTTACAACAGAAAGCAGTCTTACGTGTAGGCAATGAAATCTCTCACGAATTTAGTGTGAAAAGAGGAGTTCGTCAGGGGTGCATTTTGTCGCCGACCTTGTTTAATATGTATTCGGAAATGCTGTTCAGAGAAGCTATCGACGAAATGGAAGAAGGCATACAAATTAATGGTCAAACCATCAACAATTTACGGTATGCGGATGATACGGTTTTGATAGCGGATAGTGCAGAGGGGTTGCAAGCATTAATAAATCGTGTAGAGGAAACCTGTCGACGATACGGCATGAAGTTAAACAGCAAGAAAACCAAAATACTAATAGTAAGCAAAAATGATGGAATACAGCATCGATTTACATCAAATGATGAGACGCTTGAAATAGTACACAAAGTTGCCTATCTAGGATGTAATTTAAACAAGGAATGGGACCACTCGCAGGAAATTAGGTGCCGCGTAGAGAAGGCAAGAGCAGTATTCAAACGTCTCCGGAAAATATTGTGTAATATGCACCTTAACATTGGTATAAGATCACGATTTCTGAGATGCTATGTGTTTTCGACTCTTCTGTACGGAGTGGAAGCTTGGACCCTAACCGATGCAACATCTAGACGACTCGAGGCCTTCGAACTGTGGTGCTACCGCCGAATGCTCAGGATATCGTACACCCACCATGTCACAAACAACACCGTCTTGCAACGTATGCAAAAAGCCATGGAAATTCTGCCAAACATAAAAGTCAGGAAGATGGCTTATTTAGGGCATGTGTTGAGAAACAGAAAATATCAGCTAATTCAACTTATATTGCAAGGCAAGATTGAAGGTAGTCGATCTCAAGGCCGTCGGCGGACGTCGTGGCTGAAGAACATCAGGCAATGGACAGGAATGACGAGCGTACAATTATTCAGAGCAGCTGTAAATAAAGTCATGTGGACTAATATATGATTGCCAACATCCACAGAGGATAGGCACCAACAGAAGAAGATGCATTTTACGACAAAAGCGTATTATCCAATTTATACAAAATTAAAAGATCTACAACTTTTATTTAGAGCATTTTTCTCTACAGAGCCTAGTTTAGCGTGAAAGAGTGATTTTTTTGTATTTTTAAGCCTAACAGGTTGATTTTCATTTTCCGTCTTTCACTCATGATTAAAATAAAGTTATGTTTTTACAGGTTAGTTTTTTGTTTATTTTTTATGTTTTATTACTAATTTTAGGTTTATTGTTAGGCCTAATCATTTGCATTGGCAAGAGAAAGTTGTTTGAGTGTTTCACACCAGATTTTTTTCTATTATAGTGCAAGCTGCGAAAGAAGTCCGTTGTGTTTGACGAGCTCTTTTCCAAAAAAACGAATGTACGGAAAATTTTAAACGCTATAGTAAGTTAAAAACTTGCTCTTAACAGGACAGATGGATTGTTAAATTATTGGCACTCGACCTGCTAGTTCCAGGGCTACAAAAAAGTTCCGTTTCTTATCATATGGACAAAGATAAGACCCGCTGCCGACGAGAATCTTTTCAAATTTTTTTTCTACAGAGCCTAGTTTAGCGTCAATTAATGATTTTTCCGTAATTTTTAATGGAACAGAAGATGATTTTCATTTGCGTCATTCACTCATGATTAAAATTAGGTTAATGGTTTTTATTATTTACATTGGCAAGAGAAAGTCATATGAGTGTTTTACAGCAAATTTTTTTTTGTTTTATTTTCAGATGGAAGAGTTTCTTATGAAAATCCAGTATATATTTTTGTTGATTCCTGTAGCTCATATAACATTGATTTATTGTGAAAACGGACAAAATGTTCTAAACGAGGTAAGTTTTAATTATATCAACTATGAATTATAAATGAATGGAACATCATGAGAGAATGGTAGGGTTTTGAACTTGGATTAAATGGAAACAGAAAGAGACCTATTACTTGAGTCGCAGCTCCATGTAGTTGTGGAATGCAGTGCGTTGTTATAGTAGTGGGAGAATGAATGAGTGAGTAGTGTTTTACAACTGATACATTTGTAGTGATAGCGTGTACTAACTAGACTAAAAAAATCTGGTGTGAAACACTCACACAACTTTCTCTTGCCTATGCAAATAATTAATAATAAACCTAACATTATTAATAAAATATTAGAAATAAACAAAAACTAACCTCAAAAACATAACCTTATTTTAATCATGAGTGAATGACGCAAAATGAAAATCGAACTCAATTTGGCTTAAAAAAAAACGGAAAATCACACTTTCACGCTAAACTAGGCTCTGTAGAGAAAAATGCTCTAAATAAAAGTTGTAGATCTCTTAATTTTGTATAAATTTTATTATATACACTTTTGTCGTAAAATGCATACTAAGGCCGAAATGTTAAAAAAATCGATTTTTCTCACGTTTTCGTGAGAAAAAAACAGAAAATCGCAAATTACCACTAAACTAAGCGTTATACAAAAAACTGTTTGAAATAAAAGTTGTAGAATTTTACATTCTCTACAACTTTTATTATATAACGTTTTGCTCTAAAATGCATATTAAAGCCGCAATCTTAAAAAGAAAATGTTTTTACGAAAAAACAGCCTCAAGCAGAATTTCAGCAAACATGGCGCCTACCCTATATTGTAGAGCATAAAAAATGTAGTAAACCAGTTGATTTCAAAAAAAAATCGTAGGACTAGTTTTTGAGAAAATCGCAAAAAAGTGAAAAATTATACGAATAAACTACTACTTCCGGTTGACCGATTTTGATGAAAATGTTCGTGTCGGATCCGGTAGTGATATCTAAGTTAAGTTTTAAGTTTCAAGTTCGTACGATGTTCCGTTCTTGAGATATTCTGTTCACACACACACACACACACACACACACACACACACACACACACACACACACGCACGCACGTGCACACACGCACGCACACAGACACACACACAGACACACACGCAGACCAATCGCTAAAAACATGTTTATTGGGTTCAGGGGGTCTGAAAACGTATAGATCCGGTGAAAACTCGATTTCGAAAAATCGACATGAAAACAATACTTTCCTTTCTATATATTCATATAGGCAAGAGAAAGTAAAAAAATATCTTATCATCTGGCGCATTAATTTAACAAATACCTACCGGGTTATTAACTTGGTCAGATTCATAATATTTAACTTACCAATTTATATCAAAATATGTAAATAAATATATGTAATAAATATAAACAAATATGTTAAATAAGGAAAGTTTGAAAACGAATGTTTTGTATCAGAGTAATACACTCTGATACAAAACATTCGTATCGCAGAGTAATACAGGCTGCGGAAATGAAGTTTTTACGAAGTGTGCATGGATGTACCAGAATGGATAGAATAAGGAATGTGGATATTAGAAGCGCACTATCAGTTCAGTCTTTGCATGAAAAGATAATAAAAAATAGACAAAGATGGTGTAGTCACCTGGACAGAATGCCAAACGAAAGGATGCCAGTGGCAGCTTTAAATTATCAACCAGTTGGCAGAAGAGATTGTAACGTCTAGTTGAAATACGTTACTGTGGGATTTATTGTTTCATATCTTGGTGTCGAATTTCAGTTTGTATTAATACTTAATTCTGTTCACTGTAAGCTGTTGCTATCTAGCGTTTTTCTATTGGACTATTCTAGCCTGAGTTGAATTTTAATTTCTGGTAATTTAATTATGTACGTTTTTTCCTTGTTCGTGTACACTCTTGGTTGTATTGTGAAATGGAACGGTTGCTTTCTATTACATAGAAATGTTATGCCGATTTAATAATTTCGTTCTTTTAGTTAAAGAATGTCGTCTTTTATTTTAAAATGTTGCGTGTTTATTATTGCTAATGTGTAATTATGATTCGTCTTTTTATCTGCTGTTTTTTTTTAATTTTTTTATGATGTTACGTAATTTGTAATAGTCTTTACCGGGTTTGTGTTTTACCATTTTGCTCATGAAAATTTTCTTGGTTTCATCGGCTAAATTTATTTTGTGTTCTACTCTGGGACTGTTTTTCGGCTATAGGAGATTTCGGCTATAGGAGATTTCTACTATGGGTTCATTTCGATTCAGGAATATTTTCTGTTCTTACAATTTGGAGGGTTGAAGTTTTGGATAGCAGTGCCATTCACCTTACCTTGCACAACGTGGTTCCGGAGGATGACTCTCCCGGGTTCGATTCCCGAATTTAGAAATTTGGCAGCTAAACATATGTCACTTCATGCAGTGGCAGTTTAATTTATTCAACTGTTTAATTTGGCCGATGATCATCGACTCTATCCTGGAAGGTTTGATTTCTGCAAACCGGTATGTCTGGTTAATTATTTTTTTTGGGAAATTCTGTTGTTTCTACTTGAACGTTTCTGCGCTCGTCAGGAATGTTTGCCTGTACTGTGCATGTCCTGAACTGAAAATATTGATGAACGAACTTGCCTATTATTTAACTTAAAAATATTTAAAATCAAAACTTTATCATGTTTTCCTCTTTTATAATGAATATTCTTTATTTATAATTTTGGCGTTTATTATTATAAATTTTATATTTTTTTAAATATTTTGTTTTTTTTATTTTCTTAAATAATTTTGTAAAAGCTACCATGGTACGCAATACGTTTATTTAAAAAAAAACTATTATGATATCATACTATTAACAGACAATGATCTGATCTTATGTAAAATTAATTCTTCCATTTAAAAATTTTCTTACAATAGTAAATTCTTTTAAAACAAATAAATCAGTTTAATTTTGGTCAAATTGTATCTGTTACAATGAAAACTTAAAATAATAACTATTTGAATCTTATTATTCATTAAATATTGTAGTTTAAATTCATTTGTGAATTTCTCTTAAAATTTTCCTGAAATTATTTATTCAGGCATTTAATTTTGTAATAACTTAAATTAGGTTCGTATAACTATTTTTCTGCTGTTTTTTTTTTTTAAAAAAAAGAAACAACTTGGATTTACTACTGTTTAATTAATATTATTATATTTTTTTTATTTGTGTGTTTTCTTTGTGCAATTATAATCATATGCAACAACTCTTTTTTTATTTGGCTTCCTTGTTTTTTGTCAACCCCTGGGCCAACCTATCGATGTGGATAGAGGGGGGAGTGACAAGATGTAGGGAGGCCGAGAGGGAGATGGGTACTGGAACAGGTTCATGTAACCTAATCCTTGGAAGTGAAGATGATGATGAGTAATACAACAATCGTTCTTCCAGCATGCGTCACTCATTCATTATACCTCCCCCATACCCTTCACCCCGCAATTACAAGGAGGTTGGAACCGTACAATACTTACAGTTGATATTGTTTTTTTATTAAATTTTTCGTCTCTCAGGCTCGTTTGAACACCTATACTATTTTTCAGGGCTGATGAACTCTGAATATACACATTGCTTCTACCCACTTCATAGCTAGCCAATGACTTGCCAGCAACGTTGCCAATACTTTATCTCGTAGCTCTGTTATAAATGAATCGTCAGCCATTTTTTTAGTCTTTCAATAGCAATTATAACCTACAACCAACCAGTTAGTTACATACAACCAGTTTATTATATTTAAAGTTGTCACCGGATGGTGACATTAAGTGACAAACCTTATTTGTTTGGTGGCCTTGAAAAGGGCCGTTTAAGCGGTGGTCGTCTTGGAGAGACGTCGGTCGTAGTCGTCGTGGCGGTCGAGGAGCGGGCAACACGGCGTGTCGTCGTCCAGCGGAGACATTATCTTCTTCCCTCGCAGTAGTGCGTCGATGGTTGCTTCGTCGGATCCGGTGGGCGTAAGGCTCGGTCGAGAGACCACTGTGGGCATCGCTCGCATCAGTGGGCGATGACGGTCCGGTCAACGGCTTACGGTGACGGGTCGGCGAGCGGAAGCATCATCTTCTCTCTTGCGGGGTTGTCCATTAGTCCTAGCTGGAGTCCGGCAGCCGTGTGGCGTGGTGGACGTCTTGTCTGCTGTCTGGATCGGAATTGAATCTCTCTGTGTAGGAATTAAATCGCTCGGCTCAGTGCAGCGCTCTTTATATAGTTGCCAAGAGCTCTGTGGTAGAGGGCGGTTACTGGCATGACCTTGATGATAAAGGCCTCTGTCGGTGCGCAGCCGAAAGGTTTGTCGGTATGCCGACAAAGGGCCTACCGCGCCTACAAATGCCAGAAGAAGTATTGAAGCCGGCAACACAGTAAATGATTAATTAGAAGGGGTGGCGGTGACAAAGTATCCACTATACGCCACAATTCATTATACGCGCTCTATAATCGATGTGCTCAGTATACGGCTCTTATACGCATGCGCACGTAATGTTTGTCATGCTGATACATTCATACAATCTGACAACGCTGGCAATCGTTCTGATTGGACTGAACGCGTGGATCAACAGAGCTCAACAACCGTGTAAAACATTATAGAGGCTTTACTAAGTAAAACGAGGAGTGTAAAGGTGTGGTGGTTTACCATTGCCTTCATCACAGAGTGGGAAAGTATGCTTATCAGCATGCCAGACTCTCTAAACAGCAATCCCTCTGCAAATGACACCTTCACTTCATTCTTAGTCTGGCTGTATAATGAAATCATTACTCTCAGAGAAATAACTGTGACTGTAGGCATACCATAAGGAAATTACAGTGCGAGTGTTCCAAGCGTCAACCTTAGCCGGAAACATTACCCCTACCATTATAGTATTTCGCAGTAGAGACTCGGCAACAGAATGTTTGATATTAACGTAGTGAGGCTATTTTGTAGTGGAGATTTACCCCAACTTCCTAACGCATGCGCACTGGGACTGCAACATCTACCGGTATAGCTATAGTATCTTTTACAACTCTACCTTTTCTGTTTTTAAATGCTTATTATATTATTGATTCACCATGTGATAAGAAACAGAACTATTTTTGTAGCCCTGGAACTAGCAGATCGAGTGCAAATAATTTAACACTCCACCTGACTGTTATTGGAAATTTTCAAGTTAATGGGTTGTTTTTCATTTTATGAACTTTGCTTTAATTTTAATACGATTACAGTATTCCGAAGATTACAAAAAAATTTTTTTAAATTTTATTGAAATATTGATTAAAATGTATATCTGTTACTTTTCAGAATGAAAATTTAAGGCGTTCAATGTTTGAATCTGAATGGACAAACAAACCACTGTGGTACAAAAAAAGTTTGCTTATGATGCTAATACAAACTAAGAGAGAACCGGAAATAAAACCATTTGGAATTTACATATTAAATTTAAGAAATTTTACAAATGTAAGTGTTCATATTTAAATTATTCATAATTATATAAAAATAGTAATAATAATTTTCCAATGATAGGGAGTTGGAGTATTACATTATTTGCACTCGATCTGCTTGTTCCAGGGCTACAAAAAATACTTTTGTTTCTTATCACATGGTCAGCTAATTAAATGACTGAATCGTTTAAGAAAAGAAGAGGTACAGGTGTAAAAGTTACTAATCAGAGTTATCTTCCATGAGGGTAATGAATTTCATTATACAGCCAGATCCTGTGGAGAATGAAGTGAAGGTGTCATTTGTAGAGTGGAAAATGTGTGCTTTTCAGAGGGCCCGGGATGCTGATAAGCGTATTTTTCCATTCAGTGAGGAAAGCAATGGTAAACCACCATACTCCTCGTTTTACTTAGTAAAACCTCTACAGGTTCAAATCAGCCTTTCGACTAATGACCTAAACAACACAGAAAATAAAAGCTCTACACATATTATTTTAAGCATTTTTCTCTACAGAGCCTAGTTTATCGTGAAAGAGTGATTTTCCGTATTTTAAAGCCAAACTAAGGTTGGTTTTCATTTTGCAACATTCACTCATGATTAAAATAAGGTTATGTTTTTTAGGTTAGTTTCTTGTTCATTTCTAATGTTTCAATGTACAGTTCAGCCGTTCTTAGTTTGCTTCTACTGTCAACAAACCAAAGCCAGCTACTACAGGGTGTACGCTAGAGTCTACGGATGTTGTATTCCTTTTAAGTTAACTATTTTTTAAATTGTAAGTACTTAAAGTACTAAAAACATCAGTCATGATATGATGTAGGCCTAACAATTTCATTTAGGAAACTACTTTTAAAAGTATTTTGTTGTTACTTTTTAATCAGCGTGTACACATTTTGATTTAATGCGCATCCTCAGTTACGTCATTATTTGTTTACATTAGGAGCAAACTAATAGAGGTTGGACTATACATTGTTCATTATTTGCATTGGTAATAGACGATTGTGTGAGTGTTTCACACCAGATTTTTGATATAAGAAACTGAAAATATGATTAATAATTTATTAAATTTTGTTGATTTTTCAGATAATGAATGCTGCTTATTCGTACTTTCACATGATTCGGAAATCTCATCATTAATTTGGATTTATGTGAAACATAACAATCCCCTAGGATCAAAACTGGAAATCTCCACATTTTGGTCTATTTGAGGTTAAAGCTGCATTGTATAGCATTTTTCAGGCTCTTTCATAATGTGTATACAATTTGCTTCAAAACTAGAAATATCTCACTGATTTTACCATTTAAAAAATGACTTTTGTTTCAAAACTGGTAGTCTCCAGTGCAGTTTTTGAATTCGATAAGGCGGTTTGCCAAACTACCAATCAGATGCTTGAATGAAGTCACGTGACTAACTTTGTTAGAAAAATAGGTTATGTTGTTATTCGAGTGATGATTGTGTATGTAGTTCACTGATTTCTCTACATGTAATTAATTAAATATTCAGTTTTTTAAAGTAGTTCGTTGTTTATTTCGTTTAATAAACAAAATGTCACAAACTGTGCAAGAAGTTACACCAACAAAGGCACGAAAAAGAGTATCAACGCCTAAATTATGGAAGACAAACATAGCAAAACAGAACAGGTAAGCATGTCTTTATATTTTAATTTGTCTAATTTTACTAAAGCTTTACATTTTGGTTATTGTGATTTTTTTATTTTAATTCGTGTAAAGCATCCAGTATATTAAAATTCTATGTAACTTTCTTGAGTAAAATTTTAGAATATCGGGTTTCATTTCATTCTTCAACCTAACCTAAAACGACGTGGTTTAAGTAGGTAATTGAGAAACACGTGTTAATAATTTACACTTTTAGTAAATATTAGTTTTAAAATGTCTAAATCTTTAAAAATTTAACTTTCCTTAAAATATACCTGACCGTATTTAAAATTTTTGTTAGAAAATTATAGGTAGGCTAAAAATTAATTTTCCATAAAATTTGTTCATATTGTAAGTAAATTTGTTGTAAAATTGCATTCCCAGTTTTATTTATTAACAAACGAGCCTAATATTTTGTATAAATTTTGTTTGTAAAATATGATTTTTGTCCTATAACAGTTTTGTATTTTGTTTGTTTAGGTATTCAGCAAAAGGTTTACCAGAGTTCCCTTCATGCGGACACAACAGCGCAGCATTTCAATGCAGTTCATTAAGAATGACCGATTTGAAAAAATTTCACGATTCATTCTATGCAGTAAAAGATAAGTGTAAACAAGATATGATTTTAATTAAGTATATCAGTTAAAGCATATTTTATTTGTCAAAGCATATCAGTTAAAAGGCGGAGACCAAAGAATTCAGAGAACCGGGCTAAAATGTATCAAATAAAGTGTTTTATACCGACAAGTGTTAACACAGTACTTCCCGTTTGCCAAACTGCTTTCTTAAATATTCTTGGCATTAAAAAAGGTCGCTTGCATTTTGTTAACAAAAGTTTTTTTAATAGTGGTTGCAGTCCTTGTGAAAAACTTGGGGGAGACAGAAAGAGCAACAAAAATGGTGAAAAGAGAAAAGCAGTTGTACAGTTCGTCAAGTCTTTAAATTGCTGTGAATCACACTATTGTAGATCAAGGACTGCTCGGCAGTACTTGCCACCTGATTTAAGCATTTCCAAATTAATTAAGATTTATAACTCGCAAGAAATTAATAATTTAAAAGTTAGGCCTTGGTTATTCCGCCAGGTTTTCAACAGACATTTTAATGTAGGATTCAAATCTCCTAAAACAGACCAATGCTCCACATGCATAGAGCTGAAAGAACGTGTAAAACATGCACCCGAACATGAAAAACCTAACTTTATTGCCCAAAGAAGGGTTCACATTTTAAAAGCAAAAGCTTTTTATGATTATCTGGGTGATGAAAATGAAGAAACGTTAATTTTAAGCTTTGACTGCCAAAAGAATCAGAATTTACCTAAACTGCCCGATCAGTCAAGTTACTATTCCAGGCAATTGTACATGCACAATTTTACAGCAGTTGTAGGAAATTCTCATTCTACATTAAAACCTGAAAATGTGTTTTCCTATATTTGGACAGAGAATTTGTTTAGAAAAGATTCTAATTTAGTAGCATCAGCAGTATTTGACAGATTACAAAAGGTAGACTTAAATAATTTTAAGAAAGTGCGATTGATGTCAGATGGCTGTGGGGGACAGAACAAAAATACGATTCTTTTGTCCATGTGCATGAAATGGTTGAACAGGGCCCCTACAAACATACAACAACTGGAAGTCATATTTCCAGTTGTTGGCCATTCATATATACCCCCCGATAGGGTATTTGCAAGATCTGAAAAAGAGATTAGAAAAATGGAAGTAATTGTAGATCCAGATCAATATAAAGAGGTTTTTGCTAAAGTAGCAACAGTAATCAGTGTCGGTGAACACTGCAAAGTGTTTGACTGGAAAAGTTGTGCTAAAGATGTAATTAAGCCCACAAATAACTGGCATTGCAAGTTTTCCCGTTGTAAAAGGTTCATTTTGAAACGAAGCAATAAGGTAGCAAACACTGTAGTAGTAAAAGGAGAAGAGCATTATAAAAGCGACACAAGTCGGTTTTATAATGTTTGCAAAAAAGACAAAAATATTACAGGTATTAATCCTGAAGAAATAAAGGCCAAAGCATTAGTTTCAGTAAATCCATTAAAATTAAGAGATGTCAACAGATTATTAGGAAAACATTATGGCACAGATTGGCTGCAAAACCCAAAACTAAAAGAATTAACTTTTTATAAAAACTTATTATCCCCGGTAGATTTTAACAACATACAGGATTTTGAAGAAACTCAAGAAGAAAACTTTTGTGAAATGCGTGAAGAGATACAAGATCTTATTGTTTAACAGCTGTGTCAAAATAAGTTAATAATTCATGTAACCTGTTTAATTGTTGTATTTTTGTGTTTTCAGTGTTTTCTTCAGAATATTCATTATTTTTGTAGGTATTTTGTTCTTAAATTTTTTCTGTAAGTAGGCCGATATCATTACAATTATTATAGACTTTGCTAATCTTTTATTATTAAAATATTGTTTATAAAATATTTTTTAATTATTTTCTATGTATTACATGTAGTCTTAATCATTTTTATAATTTCTTTTCATTACAATAAAATTTTTTCAAGTACTGACATATTTTATTATTTAAACATAACCTATTTTTGAATCAAAACTAGATTTATCCATATCTTATGAATTGGAATCAAAACTAGTAATCTCCTATGAGTTCAGAAACATAAATGGAAATCTCCAACTTTGAGGATCAAAAATGGAAATCTCCATATTTATTTTTAAAATAGAATAAAAACTATAAGCAATAGATTTCTCAAAATTTCAAAACTGATTAAGCATAAAATTCTACATAATATTAATATTTTTTTGTATTTTTACTGCAAATATTGTACTGTTCACTGTTTTTTGCTGTTTGTGAAAAAAATAGTTCGGCGGAGATTGCCAGTTTTGATCCTAGAGGACTGATAAATGTGATTCATATTGCATCCTTACTGATTTTTTTCTGTAAATACAATTTACCAGAAAAATATTTTGTATAATTTCTTTCAAAATTATCTGAATCCACAAGTTAACTAAATTGAAATTTAACAGGAACAAAATAAACTGTTCAGTTTTTTTAGTATAAAAAACGAATAACTTATTAAATTGTCTACCGTAAATAAATCTTATTGAATTATTATTATTTTTTTTCTATTTTAATCCCTAATGTGTGTACGTTGCAATCTGTACAATTCAGAACAATAAGCAACCCCCTGCCCATAACAGACAGGTGGAGTGTCAAATTATTTACACTCAATCTGTTAGTTGCAGGGCTAAAATAAATAGTTCTGTTTCTTATTACATGGTCAGCCAATTAAATGACTGAATCATTTAAGAACAGAAGAGGTAGAGGTGTACTGTGACACTAATCAGAGTTATCTCCTTTGAAAGTAATGAATTTCATTGTACAGCCAGACCCTGTGGTGAATGAAGTGAAGTTGTCATTTACAGAGTGGAAAATATGTGCTTTTCAGAGGGCCCGGCATGCTGATAAGCATACTTTTCCATTCAGTGAGGAAGGCAATGGTAAACTACCTCACTCATCGTTTTACTTAGTAAAACCTCTAGAGGTTCAAACCACCCTTTCGACTATTGACCTAAACAACAACAACAACAAGCAACCCCATGACCGAATGAGATGAGGATGATGTGTATGACGTGTAAATGAGGTGTAGTCTTGTAGAGACTCAGGCCGACCATTCCTGAGAGAGTATGGTTAATTGAACCCTGTAACATCTGTAAATATGTTACATTGTTTTTTTTTGGGTTTAGTACTGTATTTCTGTGTCTGCTACTCGACTGTACGCTGGTTCTATCTATTGGTGGTTTAATGTACTACGAGTAGTAGTTTAGTTCTAGCATATGATTACTAGTGTCTCTACTAGCTCCGTTTTTTCGATCAGCTGATCGGTTCATCGATCTTTCTGTTCACCTCCAGCAGCGGCCATGATTGGATGTTTTTGTTTTTCGTAATTTCTTTTCAAATTTTTACCGTGATTTAATGTCGTGATTTCTTTTCTTCACCCATATTTCTAATATGGTTTGCAGTTATGGATTGCGGTTATGGATTGCAGTTGGTTATTATTATTATAAATGAAAGCTCTGATAAAATGCAAATTCAAATCTTCACCTTGAATTACACAGCTCCTTTCGGTACCAGGACATGTAGCTAAATTTTCCACCATCTATACGCAAGTCTGTGCAAAGTCTCGATTGATGATTTCATTTTACCAGCTATCAAAATCTACTCGAATCCAGAAGGAAATCAGATAAACCAGCGTTAAGTAAATAATCTTTAATTGTGCAGTACATTCCTGATATGTAAAAATTTATAAATTTTTTTAAACAATCTAATAATTAAAGTTCTCTGCTACAACTTTCAACAAACAGTTCGCTGCAAGTTCTGCAACGAATTCGGACCTGCGTATTTTCTTCCAACTAACGTGTCGTCCAACAATTTATTTTCATCTTAGTTTTTTTTAATATATTTTTGTTTTTTGAACTTTGGCCAAACCTTTTCTTATTGATCTATTTAAAATTTGTGAATTTATTAAATTAAATTAATTATTCTTGTGTATGTACATGGACAAATTTGTACTTATAATTTTTTAAACTATTTACATTTAAAATAGTGTATTTTGTTTTTTTAAACGCTTTTATTTAACTTACTCATGGATCCATAAAATCTTGCAACTTAAAATTTTAATACTTCTACCGTATCAATATGAATCAAACTTTGCACACTTGTTTATCTTCGATGACAATACGCTGTCATAAAAAAAAATTTACAAAAAAATTTTTTTTAAACGCTTTTATTATTACAAAATAACTTACTCTTGGATCCATCAAATCTGGCAACTTAAAATTTTAATACTTCTACCGTATCAATATGAATCAAACTTTGCACACTTGTTTATCTTCGATGACAATAGGTGTTTGTAAAAAAAATTACAAAAAAATTTCAAAAAAAATTTTTGAAAAAATTTTTTTTCAAAAAAAATTTAAAAAATTTAAAAAACGCTTTAATTTAACAATTACTTAAAAAAAGTAACTAAAAATAAAAAAATAAAACTAATTTACAAAAAAAAATTACAAAAAAAATCACAGAAAAAAAATTTTTTTTTGTAAAAAAAATTTACAAAAAAAAATTACAACAAAAATCACAGAAAAAAAATTATAAAAAAAATAAAAAAATTTTTTTAAGAAACGCTATTATTTAACAATGATTCAAATAAAAAATGAACTAAAAAGAAAAAAGAAAAAAAATTACAGACATTACTGTTACAAATAAAAGCGTGGCGCATTTTTATACAACGAATATTTTACAATAAAATGCGCCACGCTTTTATTTGTAACAGTAATGTCTGTAATTTTTTTTGTAATTTTTTTTATTTTTTCTTTTTAGTTCATTTTTTATTTGAATCATTGTTAAATAATAGCGTTTCTTAAAAATTTTTTTTTCATTTTTTTTATAATTTTTTTTCTGTGATTTTTTTGTAATTTTTTTTTGTAAATTTTTTTTTTATTATTATTAGTAGCAGAAAATCTTAAATCTTTATACTAGTTTATTTTACTTGTTAGTTCGCCAATTTTCTGTTTTTTTTAAGTTCAACCTATTAAATTAACTATAAAATTAAAGCATTTAATATGAACCCAATGAATATGAATATGAATATTTTAATATGAATATTTTTTTGTGTTTCTTAGATTCATTGCTATTAAATTAAATTAATCATTCTTGTGTATGTGCATGGACAGTACTTATAATTCTTTTTTAAAAAAGTTTACATTTAAAATAGTGTATTGTGTTTTTTTTATTATTATTTGTAGCAGAAAATCTTAAATCTTTATACTAGTTTCTTTAACTTGATAGTTCGCCAAATTTCTCTTTTTTTTTAAAAAAAAGGTTCAACCTATTAGTATTGTGCTGAATCGAAAACTGATTTAACTTACAAATTTCATTATTTTTGAAAAGACAAAATGTCTACATGTATGGTCTATAAATATTTTGTTTTAAGCTAATGTTAGCGATATTTTTTTATTTGGATCCAATTTAATACAAATTCTTTGAAACTTTAAATCTTTTGGTAATATAAATTCTGGTTTATATTTTTAAATAGTGTCACTCTTAAAGTACCAATTTTTTAAAATATGTAATTACTGATATTTTTGTAATAACTTTTCTTTAAAAAACTATACCTATTAAATCTGTTAATGTCATTTTATTATGTTTTATTTGCGATTTTATTTTCATGCAACAACAACAACATTACGTTTCCTTTTGTATCACTTGGGCTGACGTGCGGTGAACATGGAATTTATGTTCACCGGCTGGGAGTGGTTACAACCCCAACCATCAAAGTACACCGGTAACCATTGTCTAGTATTCAAATCCGTATAAAAGTAACTACTTTTACTAGGATTTGAACCAGGAACCTTCGTCTCCGAAAACCAGCTGTTAATAAATAGCTGATTTTGGCGACGACTGTACCTCTAGACTAACCCGGTTGGTTTCATTTTTTTTAATTCCTAATATGTGTACGTAGCAATCTGTTCAATTCAGAACAATAAGCAACCCTATGACCGAATGAGATGAGGATGATGTGTATGATGTGTAAATGAGGTGTAGTCTTGTACAGACTCAGGCCGATCATTCCTGAGAGAGTATGGTTAATTGAACCCCAACCATCAAAGTACACCGATAACAACTGTCTAGCATTCAAATCCATTTAAAAGTAACTACCTTTACTAGGATTTGAACCAGGAACCTTCGTCTCCGAAAATCAGCTGTTAAACAGCTGATTTTGGCGACGACTTTACCTCTAGACCAACCCGGTGGGTGAATTAATTTTGAAGAATTATTTTCAGGTCATCAGCCGGAATGCTGATTTGAACCTTTAGAGACTTTACTAAGTAAAACGAGGCGTGAGGTGGTTACCATTGTCTTCTTTACTATATTGCTTTTTACAGTTGATGAGCTCTGCTGTCCACCCGTTTAGACCAATCAGAACGTATGCCAGCGTTGTCAGATTGTACGAATGTATCAGCCTGACAAACATTACACGCACATGCGTATAAGAGTCAAGGTAGTTCACTCGTATCTTGCATCTCGTATTGAACACATCGATTATAGAGGCGTTAACATGCAATACTTTATAATATAATCAGCTGGTTGTATGTTCATAGGTTATATTGTTATTGATAGACAAAAAAAAATGGCTGACGAAATATATCGGGTGATTCAAAACTATACGGCAATCTCTTAGGATCTCATTCTATAGCTAAAAATAAGAAAAAAAGTTCATATATACATATGCCTGAAAACGCTTAGTTAGCGAGTTACGGCTAGCGAAAAATTTCACATAGAACTCTGTACCCTCGGTGAAGTAAGGCCGTATAAAAATGTTAAAGGTAGTTACAAAGATACAAATACGATTGTTTCTAATATTTTTTAATCTGAAAAATTGAATAAAATTGGTTCCAGAGCTGTAAATGCAATACTCTCAGAGATATCTTACATAAAACACAAGAATTGGTGCAAATAAATAACACATTTTTGTGTTTAAGATTACTTCCATAAATGGTAAATAAAGGTGTTTTTTCTTAAATAAATTTGTAGAAAATTTAATTTTGAAAAGATTCATGTGAATTACTCAGGAAAAAATTGAATAATAAATATTGTAATTTCGCTTTATTTAAAATCAAACAGACGCACATAAAACGCACGTTCTTTTTTTTTGTTTTTTTTTTTGCTACTTGCATCCTGGAGACTCCAAAGGGAGTATAGGACATGTCAAGATAAAATTGATGAACTGAAAGTTGATCACCAATGTGATAAATTTATTACCACCAAAATTTGTTTTTGCTACTGCTTACTTCAGTAGGCTTGTCATGAACCCTATTGAATTAAATATCACACACAATAAATAATAAAAATAAATCAAACACAATGATGAATTCATCACTTACCAATAATTTCCCCCTACCACCGCTTAACACAGCAGGCTTGTCATGAACCCCTTTGTATCAAATTGTACACAATATTTGTTTAATTAAAGTTAAATACCAAAACTATTTAGAAAGGAATTCGTGCACACTGTAAAATGTTTCATCAATCAAATATTGTTTTAGCTTTTTTTTAAAATGACTTAAATTGTCACAACTTTTTAAACCTTGAGGCAATTTATTGATGTATTTTCTACCTGCATAAGTTGGTTTTTGTTCAGACAATTTAGTGTTGTGATTAGCAACATAATAATCGATTCTGTTTCTTGTGTAGTGGTTGTGAACATCTAAATTCTGTAAAAAGGTATTTTTCTTTACGTACATTATCACTTCAAAAATGTACAAAGAAGGAACCGTGAGCAATTGCAGCTCTTTAAATAGTGATCTGCATGAGGTAAGGTGGTTGACTCCCATCATACACCTAATAGCTTTTTTCTGTATTTTAAAAACTCTTTCCATGTTACCCCTTTGATGAATTACCCCATACTAATATGGCATACCTGATATGAGATAAAATTAAACCATGATAAGCTGCTATAAGCAATTTTTTATAATTTAATCTGGCAATTTGTTTTAATGCAAATACCCCAGATGATATTTTACTACAAATTTGATCGGTGTAATAATCCCACGATAGGGTCCTATCTAGTGACACTCCTAGAAACTTCACTGTTTGCACATGATCTACGATATTATTTTGTATCAAGACATCCACTTCTCTGTTTTCCCTTCCATTGTGTTTGTTTTTGAACTGTAAGAACTGACACTTTTTCCCATTAACTGTTAACATTAATTCATTCAGAAATTGGACTACAGATTCTACGCTAATCTGTGTGTTCACTTCGAGACTATCTACCAGTAAACTTTTGTTTATGATTGAAGTATCATCAGCAAACAATAAAGCTTTACTGTTGGGTAAGATATCTGGTAATCTATTTATATACAACAAAAACAAAATGGGACCTAAAATTGAACCCTGTGGAACACCAGCTTTGACATCAAGCTTTTCAGACAAAATTTTTGTAAGTTTCCCCCTAACTACTCTAGTTATTTCTACGCACTGTACTCTACCTACCAGATAAGACTGAAACCATTTAAGTTCTACGTCCCTAATACCTAATGACTCTAACATTTTCAACAAAACTTCATGATCAACACAGTCGAAAGCTTTACTGAGATCTAAAAACACAGCTACGGCTTTCTCTCCTGCATCCAATATATCAACTATCTGCTCAAAAAGTGAGACGATAGCAGTTTTGGTTGACTTACCCTTTTGGAAACCATGCTGATCTTTTGAGATGATAAGGTTTTCAGTCAAAAAATTGATTAACCTAATGAACACTACCTTTTCAAAAATTTTGCTAAATACAAAATTATCTACAACTCTATCCCCCCTAACTTCATAATATCCCTCAGTTTCCGTAATCTGCTGTTTAAGCTGTGAAGCTACTTCCTGATAATACTTATTAAAATAATTACTAATTTCTGATCCATTCTCTATAACTTCATTATTACTATTAACAATTTTTGGTATACCTGTGTATCCCCTATTACTAACTACATTCCGATTCCTATTTATTGTTTCCCATATTGCTGAGTTTAAATTAGTTGATTTACGAAGGACTTCAGCAGTTTTTTTGCATTTAGCACTCTGAACTTTTTTAGCATAATATTTTTTTAATTTGTTTGTATCTTTGCTCATTCAATTCATTTTTATCTGATTTGAACTCAGAGTAGACATCTCTGACTTCAGATTTCAGTTTCAAAATATCCCCTGTAATCCATTGGTCTATTTCACTAATTCTCTTTGTTAAAACTACCCTTTTTACTGGACAACTACTATTATAGTGAAATTTTAAAGTTTCAATAAAATAATGATATTTTTGATTAATTTCGGAAGCATTGATAACAGTCTTCCAATCTTCTTTGGATAAACTGTGCAATAAACAATTTATATTACCCTTGTCCTCTTGCCTAATTTCTTTATTAACTTTTTGATTCAGGGCCTGACCACCTAAATGCTGAATTTCTATTACTTGGTACCCGTGATCAGAGAATTCTGAACCGCCTAACCTAACCTGACAACTAACAATATTTGTTAGAATATTATCTATTATCGTTTGAGAATGGCTAGTAATCCTTGTATAATCACTAACTTTTATATCCAGATTGTTCATGTTCACGATATCCCTGAACTCTTCGGACATTTTACTCTGAATAGCAAGATTTACATTATAATCACCCATAACAACAACTCTTAAGTACCGTTCAGTCAAACTCTCCAGCAATGCACTGAACAATTTACAGAACTGGTCTCAATCACCATTTGGAGACCTATAAACACCAACGACAGCCATCCTTTCCTGTACCCCCAACCTAACTTCTAATCCTACTACTTCCATATTCATTTCCTGAGAAAACCTGTCTACAAAAGGTAAGTTACGTGTATGTATGTTCCTACTAATATTAGTCAGTATACAGACTCCTCCATTTTTATGAAATTTCCTGCAGTAAGAAGCATTAATAGAAAACCCCGGAAAGCTAATCATAGGAATCTCATTACTTTTTAACCCATGTTCGGTGAATAATACCATATCTGGGTTCTCAGACCTTAAAAATATTTCAACTCTATCTATTTTATTACTTAAATATTGAATATTTTGGTGCAAAATAGAGAAGTGAGATGTATTCCTAACCTGAACTTGATTGATGAAATCATTTTGTGCACCTACCTGTTTATTTCCTATAATTTCTGCATCTGTTGGTAGTGGATGCACTAACCTATCATCCGGATTTAAACCTAACCTGTCATTACCTATTTGTAGCACCTGTGATTGCTTAATGTGAGGTTGGGTTGTCCTAACATAACCTACCCTTCTTTTTCTTAACTTTTTTCTCCCTTTTTTAGCCATTTCATTAAAAAAGTATCCTTAGATTTTAATTTATCTGGGAGTTTACATGTAACGAGGGAAGCTAATCTATCACACAGTATGTTTTTGCCAGTTAAATTTAATTTCTTGACTGCATAACATATTAGTTACGGAACCTCTGGGTCTGGAACCAATTTTATTCAATTTTTCAGATTAAAAAACATAAGATACAATCGTATTTGTATCTTTGTAACTAACTACCTTTAACATTTTTATACGGCCTTACTTCACCGAGGGTACAGAGTTATAGGTGAAATTTTTCGCTAGCCGTAACTCGCTAACTAAGCATTTTCAGGAATATGTTTATATGAACTTTTTTTTCTTATTTGTAGCTATAGAAAGAGATCCCAAGAGATTGCCGTATAGTTTCGAATCACCCTATATAATAGAGCTAGTTACAAGAACAGGTATTGGATACGTCAAGCAAGATAGAAAAGCTTGGAGAACTGCATCAAACCAGTCGAGAGACTGTTACACAAAAAAATTAGTGACAGCTGAGTCTTCTGGAATTATTTTTTTAAATTGAAGACCTTTTATTAATAATAAAAGTACATACACAACTTTCTTTTGTGGAAAATTATTTTCCACAAAAGAAAGTTTATAATAATTTAAGTTAAAATACAACGAAATGATTTTTTATCAAATTTTCGGTTACAGATCTCCTTAAAATACAAAAATTTTAAAAGTGACAAAAATTTTTAGTTGAATCTCATAATCCATTAGTTATCATTTTATTGTACTACAATGAAAATTAAATTGTCATTCCTTTTGATTCATTGGGTTCATTAGTTGGTCTTGCTTTTTAATGAACTCAATACATTGTAATAAGAATAGGCGGCGTTCAACGTCTGAAACAATAAAATATCTGGTGTGAAACACTCACACAACTTTCTCTTGCCAATGCAAATAACAATATAATCTAACATTACAACTAACAGTGAAGAAGACAATGGTGACCATCTCACTCCTCGTTTTACTTAGTAAAGTGTCACCACCACCTCTTCTAATTAATGATAATTTACTGTGTTGCCGTCCTTCAGTACTTCTCCCGGCCTTTGTTGGCATGGTAGGCCCTTTGGCGGTGTACCGACAAACCTTTCGGCTGCGTACCGACAGAGGCCTTTGTCATCAAGGCCGAGCCAGTAACCGCCCTCTACCACAGCGCTCTCGGCAACTATATAAACAGCGCTACACTCAACAGGGGGATTTAGTTCCGATCCAGACAGCAGACAAGACGTCCACCACGGTAACACGTATACCGGACTCCAGCAAAGACTAATCGACGACTCCGCAAGAGAAGATGATGCTTCCACTCGCCGACCCGTCACCCTAAGCCGTAGACACGACCGTCATCACCTGCTGACGCAAGCGATACTCACAGCGGTCTTTCGACCGAGCCTTACGCCCACCGGATCCGACGAAGTAGCCATCGACGCACTACTGCGAGGGAAGAAGATGACGTCTCCGCTGGACGATGACACGCCGTGTCAACCAGCTCCTCGACCGCCACAACGACTTCGACCGACGCTTCCCATCAAGACGACCACCCTTAAACGGCCCTTTTCAGGGCCACCAAAATTAAAGGTTTTAACTTGCCACTTAATGTCGCCATCCGGTGACAAAAGCATCTAGATTTTTTTTTGTTTTGTTTTACATCTGTTTTGTAATTTCTGCTAATGCAGACGGTGAAGAATGATGATATGTGAAAATTATGGGATGAAAAAATACCAGATCTGACCAAGAATCGAACCCGGGACCCCGGCGTAGAAGCCAGCTGCGCTAACCACTACGCCAACGGGCCAGCAAAAAAGCCAAACCAGCCTTTCAGCTGATGACCTATAAACAAGTTTTTGTTGATCATGCAAAATATAATTTATATAATGTTAAGAACAAAATGAAGAAAAAAGTACCTTAGCAAAGTTGCTTAAATTCAACACGAAAAGTCCGATAGGTTTAATTTCTATAAGTCTGTTACATCTGGTTATCATAAAAATGACTGACTTTTTAAACCAATGTGGTTTTGATATCCAGGGACTGGAGTACAAACATTGAATCAACTTTTTATTCTGCAATCAGAAAAAACCTTAAGATTTCAGTTTATTTTTTTGTACACCATTTTTTGGTAAATTACGAGGTGTGGCTATTTAATAACGAGATTAACGTAAAATAATTTATTTTTATTTTATTCATAATCACTTATTGTCACCTTCAATATACACTTCTTCTCTATCCCTTTAACGCTCTATGCGATTTTCCATTGTTGGAAACAGTGCTGGAAGTCATCTTCTGTCAGATCCTTCAGGACACATATTTACACGCTTTCTCTTTTACAGCATCCACAGACTCAAATCTTGTCCCTTTTAATGCAGATTTCACTTTAAGGTACAGGTAGAAGTCACATGGTGCAAGATCTGGTGAATAAGGTGGATGTTCTAACACTGAGATGCTGTACTTGTCTAGGAACGTCTTGACAGATAATGTGGAATGAGCTAGCGCATTGTCTTGGTGGAGAACCCATGAGTTGTTCTTCCACATTTCGGGGAGTTTTAGCCTTACTCTTTGACTAGTTTAGAAAGTACCTCAAGGTAGTAATATTGATCAATTATTTGACCTTCAGTAAGGTTCAGTAAGGTACAGTAAGGTAATTGTTGACCAGCGAAGGCACACAATCCCATGGATATAAAAAAAACCATCATCATTGCTTTAAACTTTGACTCGCTCATTCGAACTTTTTTGGCTCTCGGTGAAGTTCGGCTCTTCCAGTGCATGGATTGGCGCTTCATTTCCGGATCATAAGTAAAAAACCACGTTTCATCACATGTTATTATCTTCTACTTGTTCCCTAAGGTGAAATCTGAATTAAAAGGGACAAGATTTGAGTCTGTGGAAGCTGTAAAAGAGAAAGCGGCATGTGTCCTGAAGGAGCTGACAGAAGATGACTTCCAGCACTGGTTCCAACAATGGGAAATTTGCATGGATCGTTGTAGGGATAGAGAAGGAGTGTATATCGAAGGTGACAATAAGTGGTTATGTATAAAATAAAAATAAATTTTTTTACAACGTCAGTCTCGTTATTTAATAGCCATACCTGTATATTTGTTTAAATCTAGGCACTTTAAGAATATGTAAGTTATTTTATTGTACCAATACATATTACAGTCAGCCAATACATTTTCGAACAGTTTATCATACCTGTGTAATAATTTTATCCCCGTAATAACCATACATGTATAAAAAAATTAACATCTCAATTGATATGAAACCTTCAGTCAATTTAAGTATTATATCGTCTTTCTGAAACATAAAAAAACATAAAAAACGGGTATGAAACATTCACACGACTTTCTCTTGCAAATGTAAATTATGCAATGAAAATATAACCTATGTATAACCATTAGTAAACAATGTAAAATGAAAAATCTGGTGTGAACACTCACACGAGTTTCCCTTGTCAATGTAAATAATGACCAATATACCCTACGATTAGTAATAAAACATTAGAAATAAACAAAATTTAACCTCAAAAAACATAATCTTATTTTAACCATGAGTGAAAGACGTAAAGTGAAAATCAACCTCAGTGCAGCTTAAAAATACGGAAAATCACTATTTCACGCTAAACTAGGCTCTGTAGAGAAAAATGCTCTAAATAAAAGTTATAGATCTTTTAATTTTCTATTTATTTGATTTGAGTTTTTTTGGTTGTAAAATGCATAATAAGGCTGAAATCTTTTAAAAATCAATTTCTTTTACACTATTTCATGAGAAAAAATCGAAAATCACTAATTACTGCTAAACTGAGCGTTATACAAAAAATTGTTGGGTATAAAAGTTGTAGCATTATTAATTCTCTACAACTTTTACTAAATATATTTTTGCGCTAAAATGAATATTAAAGTTACAATCTTAAAAGAACAATTTTTTTTACGAGAAAACAGCCTTACCAAGAATTTCAGCGGACATGGCGTCTACCCTATCTTGTAAAGCATAAAAATGTAGTTAATGAGGTGATTTTAAAAAAAATGTCGTAGGAGCCGTTTTTGAGAAAATTGCAAAAAAGTGAAAACTGACACGAATAAACTACTACTTCCAGTTGACCGATTTTAATAAAAATATTCGTGTCGGGTCCTCTAGTGGTATCTAAGTTAAGTTTTAAGTTTCAAGTTTGAACAATGTTCCGTTCTTGAGATATTCTGTTCACACATACACGTGCGCGCGCACACACACACACACACACAGACCAAACGCTCAAAAGATGTTTTTTGGGTTCAGGGGTCTGTAAACGTGTAGATCTGGTGAAAAATCGACATGAAAACAATAGTTTCCTTCCTATGTTTTCATATAGGCAAGAGAAAGTAAAAAGTATAATATTCAGTATTGGAATGAATAATTATTTGACATCGCTTTTGGAGATTTTTGTTTTATTTCATTTATATAATCAAAATCTCATTAAAAATGTTAGATATTTCTGAACGTTACAATAATGTACTTGGAATTGATGTAAGGGAAAAGAGAAAGGGGTAGACCAAAAGTAAATTGGATGAATTTATTTATGGATGAATTGGAGGTAGTTCAGCGATAGTGGGAGGAGGAAAGGGTAGGAGAGAAGGGGTTGAGAAGACATAAAGAGGGAGAGAGATAAAGAGAGGGATCGTGAAAGAGAAAGAAAAAGAGAGTGGAGAGCAAAGGAGATAGAGAGATAAATAAGATAAATAGAGAGTGAGAGAAAGAGAAGGGTTAGAAAGAAAGAAAGAGCGTGAGAGAGATAGAGAGAGCGAAAGAGAAAAAGGGGAGAAAAAGTGAGAGTGTGGTGGGGGGATAGAGTGGTGAAAAAAAGTTTTCTTGGCCCCGACCCAAGGAAATTTGGAAAATGAATAAGGAGGATGATAATGTTGATGTGAATGTAATTTAAATTCTGCTATAGATACTGAAGTCACGAGATTGCCTTTTGCGTATGTACAATGGGCTGTCTGCCCATTGCCTATTATATGGGCTGTAAGGAAGGGAAATGATATATTTGCAGTGCTGCCAACCTCAATAGTGAGACACTACTCACACATTTCACTACCGTGAAGTTTCTAGATACATTTTGTAAGCTGTGGTTTATTCCGAGAAAATGTTTTCTTCATAAACCTTATAAGAAATAAATATGACCTGTAATATTGCCTATAGCTTAATTAAATGACTAGAAATGTTTGATTTACTGTAATTACGAATGAATTGCCTTCTTTATTACTGCTGTCACCGGCGTTTTCATTATCAGTCTCTCTAGTATCTACCTACCCGTTTTTTTACCAGGTGTCAACAAAACTGTTAAAGAATAGCTTCTTCGCGTCCTTACTTTCCTTCTTATTTTTCGAATTGTGGAAAAAGAAACATTACAGTAGTTAGCCGCTCGCTCACGGCTTTTGTTAAGAGGCACGGAAAGGTTTTTTTTTTAATTTATTTATTTAACGTCGCATCAACTACAACGGTCATTAGCGACGACGTTGGGGTGTAACTATTGTACAATGGAGAATGAAATGATTTTTTTGTAACGTATGAAAATATGCCGTGCCTGAGTGGGATTCGAACCCAGGACCGCATGATGAGAGGCGAGCACGTTACCAACTGCGCCAATGTGGCCGGCGAAAGGTATTTTTGTTTAACTTCAACTTCATAACATATTATTACATTGCATATTAGATTTCGTTCAGCACTGTGAATAGTTCTACCACGTTTTCGAGAAACCGACATTTCTGTAACTAACAGTTAACTTACAAAAGGTTCCGCGATATACTCTATATGCTCTGGGTATAGTACCGGGTGATTTTTTAGTCCTGTTACCCAATTGTTAATGTCTGGTAATATTTTTCTAAAAAAAATAAATTTTGTTTTGTGACACTAAGTTGGTAGCCCTACTCAACCAGTATGGATATGGCAGTGTGAGTTGATTCTCCTTGAGCTGTGTAAAATTTTGTGCCATTTCCGGTCGTGCTACGAACAGAATGTCTTTTATCCTAAAACAATCTCTTGTTTAAATCTGGAGGCTGAAGCTCTAGAACTAATCGTATGTGATACGGATACAATTTCAATTTTTTAGCAGCTTTCTGAGCACTCGAACATAACAAATCAACATGCGAGGAAAGTTTTTGTAAACTTTTCCATGGAGAATTGAGCAATCTTGTTTTCACATTCTCTTAACGTCATCTGTCAAGAGAGTTGGTCGACCACAACGTTTTCTGCTGCAAACAATATCTGCCTCTAAAAATCAGTTAGTTAGCCTAGAAATTGACTAGAATAGAGTGGAGGAACACCAAAAAATTTAACTTGAAATGATTCTTTTACACTCACATACAATTTTGTAGCAAAATATTGTTCAAGAATGAAAACCCGTTGTTCTAGGGTAAAAGACATTCTGTCCGTAACACAACTGGAAACAGCACAAAATTTTGCGCAACTCAAGGAGAATCAACTCAAACTGTCGTATCTATACCGGTTGAGTAGGGCTACCAACTTTGTGCCACAAAACAAAATATCCCTTTCTTAGAAAAAAATTACCAGACATTAACAATTGGGTAACAGGACTAAAAAATCACTCTGTATAAGTTGTTATGTTTGTTGTAGTGATATTAAAGTAGTCGCGCATGCGCACTGATGCTTTTACCCCTTTACCGCTCGTTGCAAACAAGGGCAAACTCGTGACTCAAGTGACTCGTATATTAGACCTTAGCCTATATCGGTAAAACTTACCTGTACGATGTAGTTAATTGCCAAGCAGAAATACATGGATACAGTTGAGTGGTAGATAAACGCTATTGTTTGTGTCCCTTTATTTACATCTATGCATTTCCTATAAAAAAAATCTGGTGTGAAACACTCACACAACGTTCTCTTGCCAATGCAAATAATTAACAATAAACCTAACATTAGTAATAAAACATTAGAAATTAACAAAAAACTAACCTCAATAAACATAACCTAATTATAATCATTAGTGAAAGACGATCAGTGAAAATCGACCTTAGTTTAGCTTAAAATACGGAAAATCACTCTTTCACGCTAAACTAGTCACTGTAAAGAAAAATTCTCTAAATAAAAGTTGTAGATCTTTTAATTTCCTATAAATCTGATTATAACACTTTTGTCGTAAAATTCATACTAAGGCTAATTTCTTTAAAAAAATTGATTTTTTACAAGTTTTCGTGAGAAAAAAACAGAAAATCGTTAATTACCGCTAAACTAAGCATTGTACAAAAAAAGGTTTCGTATATAGGCCTAAGTTGTAGGATTTTAAGTTCTCTATAACTTTTAGCCTATTGTATACATTTTTGCGCTAAAATGCATATTAATGCCGCAATCTTAAATAAACAATGTTTTTACGTGAAAACAGCGACACCAAGAATTTCAGCAAACAGGCGCCTACCCTTTCTTGTAACGCTTAAAACATTCAGTAAACGAACAATTTTTAAAAAAATTCGTAGGACCAGTTTTTGAGAAAATCGCAAAAAAGTGAAAAATTACACGTATAAACTACTACTTCCGGTTGACCGATTTTGATGAAAATGTTCGTATCGGGTCCGATAGTGGTGTCTAACTTAAGCTTCAAGTTTCAAGTTCGTACGATGTTCCGTTCTTGAGATTTTTTGTACACACACACACACACACACACACACACACACACACACACACACACACGCACACGCACACGCACACACACACACACACACACACACACGCACACACACACACACAGCCCAATCGCTAAAAACATGTTTTTTGGGTTTAGGGGGTCTGAAAACGTGTAGATCCGGTGAAAACTTGATTTTGAAAAATCGACATGAAAACAATACTTTTCTTCCTATAAGTTCATAATATAGGCAAGAGAAAGTAAATTTACTCACCTATAAATATTCTGATGATGTTGACAAATATGTTTAATATAATTCCTCATTTGAAACAATTCATTTTTAGTATATTCTCTTCCAAATTCATCAACAGTTAAACCTTCAAGAATTGTTGAACTTTTATCATGAGATAATACATTTTGAAATTTCTTTTTATTATTTATAAATAATAAATCATCCATTTCATCAACAGTTAAACAAAGTAATTTAATTTCACACTCCAATATTTGCATAGAATTAAATGATGTTAAAAATATAGAATATGCAAAAATTCCCGTGTAAAAACCAAACATTACATGTAATATATATATGATAAAATAACAATAAATTGAATTAAAAATTTCTGGAAAATAAAATGGATGTAAAAGATACAAATTATTAGCTTTTATTTCAGTTAAATTTATATTTGATTTGAATATTTTAATTAATGTTGCAATTAAAGGATACGTATAAGATGAAATATTTCTTAATAATAATAAATAATATATAAAAGTATTATAATATTTTATATTTTTTTTATTATCAGTTAATATATCTAAACGATTTATTGAAACTTTATAAGGTAATTTAAAACTTCCTTCTTCTACTATCTGAACTGTCAGTACCAAATCATCCCACAATATTGTATACACAATAATCGTATAAGATATAAAGAAAAAATGAAATATAATTGATTTTAATGCGTTAACTCTGCCATCTGTATCATCCCATTTTACTACTAAATAATATAACATATTTATTACGGATATTACTGATAATATCAGGAATACATATACCCGGATACCAAGTTTACCGTTGTTACTTGGATCGTATCCTAAATATTTTAAGATACGTTTACATTCTTCTAATAGAGATTTCATCTCGAAATATTCATCTGAAAAAAAAATCTGGTGTGAAACACTCACAAAACTTTCTCTTGACAATGCAAATAATTAACAATATACTGTGGACAATTCGAACTGGCACAACTCTTGCTCTACGTGTACACACAGTTCTGCATAAAGTATATCCATAACCTATTCTTTCAACAAGGTCTACAAATTTTTATGTACGCAAATGCCTACAACCTTATTTCAACTTACAAACATACAAATAATTATTTCATTTTGTTGTGTTGTTTAGGTCAACAGCCGAAAGGCTGGTTTGAACCTCTAGAGGTTTTACTAAGTAAAAACGAGGAGTAAGGTGGTTTACCATTGCCTTCCTCACTGAGTTGAAAGAGTATGCTTATCAGCATGCCAGGCCCTCCGAAAAGCACTCACTTTCCACCCTGCAAATGACACCTTCACTTCATTCACCACAGGGTCTGGCTGCATAGTGAAATTCATTACTCTCAGAGGAGATAACTCTGACTAGTGTCTTTTACACCTCTACCTCTTCTGTTCTTAAATAGTTCAGTCATATAAGTGGCTGACTATGTGATAAGAAACAGAACTATTTTTTTTTTAGCCCTGGACCAAACAGATAGAGTGCAATAAAATAACACTCCACCTGCCCGTTTTGGGCATTATTTCATTTTAAAATATATATTTAATTTGTCCCAGTAAAAAATTAAATTATAAATTACAAGAACTTAACTGCAAGAACTCATTAAAGTATACTCTACAGATGCACGCAACTAACTAAACAAATTGGTCTGAATTATATAATGAACAGAAAATCATATATATGAAAAAAAATTAGTCACATCATTATCTCTGACAGATTATTAAAAACAACAGTGAAAACAAAGCGTAGTGACCGTACGTGAGTCCCACATTACAGTTCGATTGTATACTTTTGTGACTGTACTGTCGTTGCATGGTGAGGGGCGAAGAGTGGAGGAGATAAACACCGCAGCTGCTTGTGCCAATTCGAATTGTCCAAGGTATTCCCTAACATAAGTAATAAAAAAAAACTAACCTCAATAAACATAACCTTATTTTAATCATGAGTGAATGATGCAAAATGAAATCAACCTGAGTGTGGCTTAAAAATATGGAAAATCACTCTTTCACGCTAAACTAGGTTCTATAGAGATAAATGTTTTAATGAAAGTTGTAGATCTTTTAATTTTCTATAAATCTGATTTATAAAATTTTGTCGTAAAATGCATACTAAGGCTGAAATCGTAAAAAATCGACTTTTTTAGACTTTACGTGAGAAAAAAACAGAAACTTGCTAATTACCGCTAAACTAGGCGTTATACAAAAACATTTTTGAAATAAAAGTTGTAAGATTTTAAATTTTCTACAACTTTTATTATATAAGTTTTTGCATTAAAATGCATATTAAAGCCGTAATCTTGAAAAAACAATTTCTTTACGTAAAAACACCCTCACCGAGAATTTCAGCCAACATGGCGCCTACCGTGTCTTGTAGAGCATAAAAAAGTTAGTAAATCAGGCGATTTTAAAAAAAATCGTAGGACCAGTTTTTGAGATAATCTCAAAAAAGTGAAATATTACACGAAGAAACTACTACTTCCAGTTGACTGATTTTGATGAAAATGTTCGTGTCGCGTCCGGTAGTGGTATGTAACTTAAGTTTCATGTTTCAAGTTCGTACGATATTCCGTTCTTGAGATATTCTGTTCACACACACACCCGCGCGCGCGCGCGCGCGCGCACACACACACACACACACACACACACACAGATCAATCGCTAAAAACATGTTTTTTGGGTTTAGGGGGTCTGAAAACGTGTAGATCCGGCGAAAACTCGATTTGTTAAAATCGACATGAAAACAATACTTCCTTCCTATATATTCATACAGGCAAGAGAAAGTAAAAAAGGGATCGGCGAAGAATCGTGGGAGGGGTGGAAGGGTGAGCAATAATCAGAATTTAAATTTATATTCAAAGAATAACTAATTCTTTCTGAAAAACTTAATTAATTTTTCCGGTTAAAAGATATTTTTCTTAAATCAACTTACCATTTATTTTAGTTGCTTGTTCGCTTTCCAGTATTTCATTTACCATATTAAATACAGCAAAATCGTAATGCCAGATACTTTATGGACAAATGTTTGAAAAACAAAATCCCTCTAAAAATAAAATAAAATTCATGTAAAATGAATACTCAAAATGAAAGAGTTTTTTTAAAATATAATATGTCACACAATGTATTTAAAGTAATTAAAGAAATTTACAACGGTTAAGTAACTTAAAACAATATTCTAGTGGAAACAATGTTGTGCAAACGATTCCGAATTGAGGAATGAATCCAAGAACATAATAACTTCAGATTTTATTAAGAAGGTATTATAATGTGAAAACCATCTTCATAGAAACAAAAATATACTGTTATTAATAAAAATATTCATTTGATTATAGTTAATGCCCTGGCTGTTGGCGGTTTTGCCATAAAATACAGTTCAAAGAATGAATAAAGGAACTAAATCGTTCAATCATAATAATTTTCCTTAAAATTTTATTAAATTAATAAGTTAGATTAAAAATGTACACTTAAGTGAACGAACAAAGTGAGAAATGCTGAGATGGTCACCAACATCTGGAACGGATAGGAACCTGCAGAAAAACAAGAAGAAGAAGAAGTAGGAGGAGTAGGAGGAGGATAAGGAGGCGAAAAAGGACAAGGAGGAGGAGGAGGAGAAGAAGAAGAAAAAGAAGAGGAAGAAAAATGAGGAGAAGAAAGAGAAGAAGGAGAAGGATAAGAAGGAGAAGGTGAAAAAAGAGAAGAAGAAGGGTAAAGAGGAAAAGGAGAAAGAGAAGGAAAAGGAGAAGGGAGGAGGATTAGGAGGAGGAGGAGGAGAGAAGAAGGATAAGGATATTTTTTTTGGTTTATCGTCCAACTGAAAGGAGAAGGAGAAGGATAAGGAGGAGAAGGAGAAAAAAGAGAAGAAGGAGAAGAATAAGGAGGAAAAGGATAGGGATAAGAAGCTGGAGGAGGAGGAGGAGGAGGAGGAGGAGGAGAAGGAGAAGAAAGAGGAGGAGGAGGAGGAGAATGAGGGGTGGTGAAGGGGAGGAGGAGGAGGAGGAGGAGAAGCAGAAGAAGAAGCATTTAACAAGTTAAAAAACTTATCGTTGAACTTAAAATGTAGATCTGTTGAAACGGATAGCCAATAGCCAAGGCAGTATCTTTAGATAACCTGATTATGAGATAAAATAAGAATAATACATTGATTGTATTAGTAACCAAAACTGTCAAAGATATGAAACAAAGCATCTAAATAATTTATAAAATTAATATTAAACAGTTTATGTATTTTTGTATACCATAATCAGAATAAAAATATTGTTTTCGTCACGAATCTTTTTTCTGTTTTTGTTTTTATCACGAGATGTATTAGTATAAAACAAAAACAATAATCTATATAGAACCCAAAATATGATGTAAATACATTTACTCGATTACATTTTTAGTAATTTTTTTGTAAATATATCATGATCTAACATTCCCTGAAATAAAAAAAGTCAAATCTTGCTTAACATTTTTTTCCATTTCATCATTTATATTAATGTTTATTACCTGTATCATAAAATTTTAGGATATAACATGATTTCCTTCTGTATCTTCTGAACGTCTGTCGGTTTTTCCAAATTTTCTTCATGAATTTTCTTCCTGTATATTGGTTCCTTCCTTCACTGAAACAACTTATTGAAATTTGTGTTTTACTTTCACTTACTATTTATGAATATATAGGAAGGGAAAGTATTGTTTTCATGTCAACTTTTCAAAGTCGAGGTTTCACTAGAAATACTAATTAAACTATATTTACAAAAAAAAGTTTTTATCGATTGGTGTGTGTTTGTGCGCGTTTGTGTGAACAAAATATCTCAAGAACGGAATATAAAGTATGTACGAAGTATGTTATGAGAAATATGTGAAGTAAGTCATATGAAGTTGAAACTATAAACTTAATGATTTTGTAACCTATAATACGAGGTGTGGCTATTAAATAACGAGACTAAAATTGTAAAAAATTTAATTTTAATTTTATACATAATCACTTATTATCACCATCAATATACACTCCTTCTCTATCCCTAAAACGCTCCATGCGAATTTTCCATTGTTGGAAACAGTGCTGGAAGTCATATTCTGTCATCTCCTTCAGGACACGTGCCGCTCAAAAATGTTTGAAATGAAGCTAACAAGAATGTTTGTCCTGACACTTTGTACGCGATTGAAAATGACCCAAATTTTTCGGAAAAGATAATAACATGTAATGAAACGTAGCTTTTTACTTATGATCCGGAAATGAAGCGCCAATCCATGCACTGGAAGAGCCGAACTTTACCGAGAGACAAGAAAGCTCGAATGAGCAAGTCAAAATTTAAAGTAATGATGATTGTTTTTTTTTCATATCCATGGGATTGTGTACCTTCACTGGGTTCCTAAAGGTCAAACAATTAATCAATATCAATACCTTGAGGTACTTTCTAATCTACGTCAAAGAGTAAGGAAAAAACGCCCCGAAATGTGGAAGGACAAATCATGGGTTCTCCACCAAAACAATGCGCCAGCTCATTCCGTGTTATCTGTCAAGAGGTTCCTAGCCAAGTACAGCACCTCAATGTTAGAACATCCTGCTTATTCCCCAGATCTTGCACCATGTGACTTCTATCTTTTCCTTTAGGTGAAATCTGCATTAAAAGGGACAAGATTTGAGTCTGTGGAAGCTGTAAAAGAGAAAGCGGCACGTATCATGAAGGAGCTAACGAAGATGACTTCCAGCACTGTTTCGAACAACGGAAAATTTGCATGGAGCGTTGTAGGGTTAGAGAAGGAGTGTATATTGAAGGTGACAATAAGTGATTATGTATAAAATTAAATTTTTACGTCAGTCTCGTTATTTAATAGCCACACCTCGTATTGTCGTTCCCAATACATCGAATTTTTTTTCTAAAAAGTTCAAAACATTAATTTAAACAAATTCTATATTTCAACTTTAATTTTAAACCTATTGCTGCAGACAAACAAAAATCTTTTGTGAAACACTCACGCGACTTTCTCTTGCCAATAAATATATAACCTAACATTAGAAATAAACAAAAAAACCTGACCTCAATAAACATAACCTAATTTTAATCATGAGTGAAAAACGCAAAATTAAAATCAACCTTAGTTTGGCTTAATAATTCGAAAAATCACTCTTTCACGCTAAACTAGGCTCTGTTAAGAAAAATGCTCTAAATAAAAGTTGTGGATCTATTAATTTTAGAATACTAGACAGTGGTTACCGGTGTACTTCAATGGTTGAGGATTAATTAACAATACTGTCTCAGGTATGATCGGCCTGGGTCTGTACAAAACTACATTTCATTTACACATCATATTCATCATTCTTATTTCATTGGGTCATGGAGTTGTTGATTGTTCACAATTGAACAGATTGCAACATAACACATTAGGGATAAAAAAAGTATATTCATTTAACAAGTGTATTTAATTAAGTTAATAGAAAATTGTAAAATCCCTACAACTTTTATTTAAATTTAATTTTTCATAGTTCTTGGTATAGAATAAAAATTACAGATTTTCCGTATTTTGCTCATCAAAATAATTAAATGTTCAGCGGAGATTGATTTCAGCTCACTTATTCTGGATTTTTATAAAAAGCAATTTATTTAGATTTTTAATTTTTATGAAGTTATCTTGTGGAATTATTTACTAATTGAATTAAAGTACCTTTCCTTTACCCTACGGACTGTTTCGTAATTCTGTGAAACAACAAACTAATAATAAGAGCCTTGCGAATAAATTCTTTTATTTACTAATGGATATAAAATTCTGAAAAAATTACAGTTCATTTATGAAATACGTACCGATTTTTTGAATATAAAATTTTGAAAATAACTTTACTATTGGCTTCGCTGTGGCTAGCGAAAAATTTCGCACGGTAATTTAAAGTACTTGGTGTACATTTTTTACTCTGAAGGGCTTAAAATTCAGTTTATCAAAAAATTTTATAGAATATATTTTGTAAAGAAGAATTTTCTTAAAAAATGGGTAATTTTCAATTTATTTTTCGAAAAATTTGTAAAGAGTTACAAATTTTTTAAATAGTACATGTTTTTACGGAAATGTCCTTCAAATTTATCATAACGATCTTGCGAATAAACTCTTTTAACTAATTTACTAATTTATAACTAATTCAATAAATATTATAAAGTAAAATAGTTAATAAAAAGTAAATAGTAAAATATCTGTGATAAATGTAAAACGAAATGAGAGTAGGAATAAGACGTGTGTATTTAACGCGAAAGGTCACTACACTAACTTGTTGACAAAAACACATTCTTCTGTAGTGATACACACGCCCCTCCTATTTTTTAGCCTAATACTATGGGCAAAGCAGAATAGAATCAGTCCTACTCTAAGTACAAGTTTTGATCGTGTTGGTAAAAGGTCTAATAAACAAATGGTATTGCCTATAATAAGCCAATACAAATGTAACAAAAATCGTCCGTCTCTGTCTAAAACCCCTCGTAAAATAGTGAAATATAGGGTGATTCAAAAAGAGCGCCGGTTTTGATATATCAAATTAAGAGTTTTATTTTATTGAAAAACTGAAAATAAATACATCAACAAGTTCATCTTACCTTCCGATTTCATGTATGAATAATGATGTCATGCATGTGCCCTCCTCTACTGCGCTGGCACGCATCAACTCTGTCCATGAAATGGGATATTACTGCACGACAAGTTCGACTTCCATTTGCCCGATAACCCGTCGAATTTCCTCCTTCAAGTCATTGATGTTTCGGGGTTTATTGGCATACACCAATGACTTCAGATGACCCCAAAGATGAAAGTCACAAGGCGTCAAGTCACACAACCTTGGTGGCCATTGATGGTCGGAATTACGAGAAATGATGCGATCCTGGAACCGTTCACGGAGCAACAACATTGTTTCTCGTGCAGCGTGACAGGTGGCACCATCCTGCTGAAACCACAACTCGTCAATGTCCATTCCATCCAAATTACGCCACAAAAACTCCCTAATCATCGTACGGTATCGGTCTCCATTTACTGTCACGGCTTGTCCTTCTTGATTTTCAAAAAAGTAAGGGCCGATGACACCGCCCGAACAAAAGCCGCACCAAACTGTCACTCGCTGTGCATACATTTCCCTTTCATTAACCACGCGAGGGTTTTCTAAACCCCACATACGGCAGTTCTGTTTATTAACAAAACCGCTTAAGTGGAAGTGCGCCTCATCACTGAAAATGATTTTGTTTGCGAAGGTGCCATCATCCTGCCGTTTTCTCAATACCCAGTCAACAAACTGTCGTCTCTTCTGGTGGTCTGCCACTTTCAAATGTTGCGTCAACTGAATTTTATACGGGTGATATTGGAGATCGTACCGAAGAATTCTCCGTACAGAAGAACATCGTAAACCCAATTGTTGAGAACGGCGACGTATTGATTTTGCTGGGCTAACAGCCACACTGTCACGAACCAACGCAACGTTCTGCTCAGTTCGGTCAGAACGACGACGTCCAGAACTTTTAAGGTCGACTGTTGAACCCGTCTCAAAAAACTTTTTCATGAGCCTGCGAACTGTTGATTCATTCGGTGCTTCATTAGAGTACCGCGAAGTCGCCTGACAGTAGCCGCATAACTCTCTCCACTCTGGTAAAATGTTTTGACGATTAACACTCGTTGTGCACTAGTAAACTTCTCCATGGTTAGACACAGACTGCGAGAGTACTACACTGCGAACAAGAGAAACTACAACTGAATCGTCAATCGGAATGTTCTCCGAAATAGAAATGAGGTCTAACAATGTTGCCAACCGATAAACAAAAATTTACCAGCCGTTTAAAAACCGGCGCTCTTTTTGAATCACTCGTTAGGATCGTCCACCCTATTCAAGGGTAAACTACGAACAATAATATTTATGCTTCACACACACACAAAAAACACACGTGTATTTATTTTACTTTGTGTGGGTGATAGAAACAGATCCCGTAGAACAACAGAAAGCAACTTTATTATATGTTACCAACATTTTAAACTGAAATAAAAAATTTCCCTCTCATGATATTTTATTTCGGATTGCCGTGTTACAAAGATTAGCTAATTCCCTGCCAGGAAAGTATAATATCTCTTGTTTTTAGGTTGACAGCAACTGCAGAGCGTCTATTTTAAAACTGCTGTACACATCTTATAGTGAAAACTGCTCAGATGGTCACCAGGAGTTTAAAGGTTAATTTCAATCAACACGAAAACGTATCATCCAGCTTAATCAGAATAAATATTTAAAAAAATATCTGGTGTGAAACAATCACACGACTTTCTCTTACCAATGCAAATAATGAACAATATTACCTAATATTAGCCGTTACGAGTGGTTCCAATATCGAACGGAAGGCCCCACCCCAAACGATGATTCCGTACTGCAGCAAGGATTGTATCAAAGCACAATATTTTAACCTAAGATTAGTAATAAAACATTTGAAATAAACAAAAAACTAACCTCAATAAACATCACCTGATTTTAATCATGAGTGATAGACGTAAACTAAAAATCGATCTCAGTTTGGCTTAAAAATACGGAAAAATCACTCTTTCACACTAAACTAGGCTCTGTGGAGAAAAATGCTTAAAATAAAAGTTGTAGATCTTTTAATTTCCTATAAATTTGATTATAAATTTTTGTCGTAAAATGCATACTAAGGCCGAAATCTTAAGAAAATCGATTTTTCACAAGTTTTCGTGAGTTAAAAACAAAAAAATAGCTAATTACCGCTAAACTAAGCTTTAAGCCTATACAAAAAATGTTCGAAATAAAAGTTATAAAATTTTAAATTCTCTACATTTTTTGTTATATAAATTTTTGCGCGAAAATGCATATTAAAGCCGCAATCTTAAAAATATAATTCCTTTACGTGAAAACAGCTTCTTCAAGAATTTCAGTAGACATGGCGCCACCCTATCATGTAGAGCATAAAAAATTTAGTAAATGAGGCGATTTTTTAAAAAATCATAGGAGCCATTTATGAGAAAATCGCAAAAAAGTGAAAGTCCTGAAGGAGCAGACAGACGATTACTTCCAGCACTGTTTCCAACAATGGAAAATTCGCATAGAGCGTTGTAGGGATAGAAAAGGAATGTATATTGAATGTGAAAATACGAGGCGTGTTCAGAAAGTAAGTACCGTTTAAAAAAAAAAACAAGTAAAACAAATTTTTTTCAACACAATTTATTTCTACATGAAAGCCCAAACCTTAAACTACTTTTCGGCATAGTTTCCACCGATGTTCAAACACTTGTCGTAGCGGGTGATCAATTTGTCTATACCCTCTTCGTAGAAGGTTCCCGCCACTGACGTGCACAAAACTAGGAGACTCGGAAGTGCTTTCACTTTTCTCACACGGTACAGTGATGATGGTGAGGATTTTTTAAACAAAATTGTGACAAGTGATGAAACTTGGGTCCGTCATGTCACACCGGAATCTAAACAGCAGTCAATGGAGTGGCGACACACGCAATCCCCGAAGAAACAAAAATCGAGACGACAATGTGTGCACAAAAAATCATGTGCACTGTCTTTTGGGATCAAAAAGTTGTTTTGCTGATTCATTTTCTCTCAAGAGGTGAAACCATTAATGCGGCAAGGTACGAAATCTTAAGAAAACTAAGGCTGGCAATTCAAAACAAACGGAGAGGAATGCTCAGTAACGGAATTATGTTGCTCCATGACAATGCTCGGCCGCATACCGCTGGTGACACTCAAACATTGGTTAGACAATTTAATTGGGAGCAGTTCGATCATCCGCCCTACAGCCCGGACTTGGCACCGTCTGACTACCACTTGTTCCTGCACATGAAGCGCGAGCTAGGCGGCCAACGCTTTGAAAGCGACGATGAAGTAAAAACTGCTGTGGAGTCGTGGCTACATTCGTCGGCGGGAACCTTCTACGAAGAGGGTATAGACAAATTGATCACCCGCTACGACAAGCGTTTGAACATCGGTGGAAACTATGTCGAAAAATAGTTTAAGGTTTGGGCTTTCATGTAGAAATAAAATTGTGTTAAAAAAATTTGTTTTACTTATTTTTTTTAAACGGTACTTACTTTCTGAACAAGCCTCGTAAATGATTATGCATAAAATAAAAATAAAATGTACAACGTCAGTCTCGTTATTTAATAGCCACACCTCGTATTTAGTCATGGTTGGGAGTATGGGTGGCGGAACACCACCTGTTGGAAACGCTGCCACCCCTTTTTAATGCGTTTATGAGACGAGACAGACCCTGTAATGGGTGCAAGTTATTTCAATACACCCCTTCCGCTTTTCTAGTACTTTCCAATATGTGTGCATGTAACAGTAAACAAGGAAACGTAGTGACCATGCGCTGCATCCAATTAACTAGTTTAAGCCCGTCCTTCCTTTCCACTGATAGTGGGGAAATAAACATAGCCTATATATCTTGTACATTAAACTACTAACCTATTAGTCCACAATCAACCTGACATCAAGAACTCGGAATCTTCTGACTGCTTCACCATCGCACGTAAATATTAACACTTTTCGGTTGTAATTAAACATGAATGACAATGCGTTAACTTTTTACTTTCTCTTGCCTATATGAATATGTTGTTGTTTAGGTCATCAGCCGAAAGGCTGGTTTGAACCTGTAGAGGTTTTACTAAGTAAAACGAGGAGTGAGGTGGTTTACCAGCCTTCCTCACTGAGTGGAAAAGTACACTTATCAGCATGCCAGGCCCTCTGAAAAGCATATATTTTCCACTCTGTAAATGACACTTTCACTTCATTCACCACAGGGTCTGGCTGTATAATGAAATCCATTACTTTCAGACGAGATAACTCTAATTAGTGTCTTTTACACCTCTACCTCTTCTGTTCTTAAATGATTCAGTCATTTAATTGGCTGACCATGTGATAAGAAAAAGAACTATTTATTTTAGCCCTGCAACTAACAGATTGAGTGTAAATAATTTGACACTCCGCCTGTATGTTATGGGCAAATATGAATATAGGTATAAGAACGAAAATATCGTTTTCATGTCAATTTTTTAAAATCGAGTTTTCACCGGATCTATACGTTTTCAGACCCCCTGAACCCAAAAAAACATGTTTTTAGCGATTGGTCTGTGTGTGTGTGTGTGTGTGTGTGTGTGTGTGTGTGTATGTGTGTGTGTGTGTGTGTGTGTGTGTGTGTGTGTGTGTGTGTGTGTGTGTGTGTGTGTGTGTGTGTGTGTGTGTGTGTGTGTGTGTGTGTGTGTGTGTGTGTGAATAGAATATCTCAAGAACGGAACATTGTACGAACTTGAAACTTGAAACTTAAGTTGCATACCACTACCGGACCCGACACGAACATTTTCATCAAATTCGGTCAACCGGAAGTAGTAGCTTATACGTGTAATTTTTAACTTTTTTGCGATTTTCTCAAAAACTGGTCCTACGATTTTTTTTTAAAATCGCCTCATTTACTAAATTTTTTATGCTCTACAAGATAGGTTTTAAAAAAATCGATTATATTAAAGATTTCGGCAAAAGTGTATTTGAGTGATTTCAAAAGTGTGTACAAGCAAATTTATAGGAAATTAAAAGATCTACAACTTTTAGTTGAAGCATTTTTCTGTACAGAGCCTAGTTAAGCGTGAAAGAGTGATTTTCCGTATTTTTAAGCCAAACTGAGGTTGATTTTCATTTTGCGTTATTCACTGATTAAAATTGGGTTGTGTTTATCGAGGATAGTTTTTTGTTTATTTCTAATGTTATATTACTAATGTTACGCTATATTGTTAATTATTTGCATTGGCAAAAGAAAGTTGTGCGAGTGTTTCACACCAGATTTTTTGCAATTTTTTCACTAATAAAATAATTAGCGGGGGTCTGCGTTAAAAAAGTGGTGTGAAACAGTCTCACGACTTTCTTTTCCAATTTAGATAATGGAACTATAACCAATTTTTATTATCTCTTACCTATATGAATACATATACAGGATGTTTCAGGAGGAATCTGCCATACCGCACAAGCTTATTCCTCTCATAAAAATAATGAAAAAATTTCATATAAACATGGGTCCTTCGTTGGCGAATTATACAGGTTCGAAGATTTCACCTGAAATTCAGCTCCCTCAGTGAAATTAACTCACACTGAAATTTTTAGCGTGTTGAGTTTGTTAATTAGATAAGTTTTATGTAAAATGAGCTGACAAATCGTATAAAACCTGTCCCAGACTCTATCTCCAATAGTTTAGGAGAAAATCAGGGTAAAGCAAAAAAGGTTAGGGTCGAAAACACATTTTTTTGCGATATGACTACAATAACTCTGTTAAATTGCCAATAAACAAAAAAATGTTCAATATAATTTGTAGAGAATTTTATTCTCAAAAAAATAATGTAAATAAAGTCAATAGAAACGGAATAAGTTTCTTTTAAATTCATTAAGGAACACGCAAAACTACAAAATTATGAAAATCACGCATTGCAAAATGTAGGCAAATATCTTACAAAATAAATTTATTACAAATACAAAATTTATTTAAATAATCTACAGTATTAATCATAAAATTACTTAATGAAGTTAATGAGGTTTTCGTGTTCCATAATAAAATTGAATTTAAAAGAAAACTATTCCGTTTTTATTCACTTTATTTACATTACTTTTTGAGAATAAAATTCTCTACAAATTATATTGAACATTTTTCTTTATTTATGGGCAATTTAACGTAGTTATTGTAGTCCAAACTCAAAAACGTGTGTTTTCGACCCTAACCTTTTTTGCTTTATCCCGATTTTCTCCTAAACTGTTGATGCAGTTCTCCAAGCTTCCCATCCTGCACAAGTCATTTCACATCTACATACCTGTAACACCCTATATCTTTTGTATTTTGCTTTATATATTCTAACCTTTGCCTCCCCCTAAAATTTACTCCCTCAATATTACCCTCCATTATTGATAGCCCAATACCTGGATGTCTTAAGATATGTCCCACTAGCCTATCCCGTCTTCTGGTAAGATGCTTCCATATACTTCTTTTTTCATCCACTCACCTAAGAACCTCTAAATTACTTATCTTGTTCACCCGCCTAATCTTTAACATTTTTCTACAACACCACATATCAAAAGCTTCTATCCTCTTCTTTTCTACAGCCCCTATCACCCACGTTTCACTTCCGTATAATGCTACACTCCAAACATAATGTTTTAAGAAATTTTTCCTTATCTGTGTATCAGTGTTTGTAGTCAGTAAGCTGTTTTTTTTACTTTCTCTTGCCTATATGAATATATAGGAAGGAAAGTATTGTTTTCATGTCGATTTTTCGAAATCGAGTTTTCACCGGATCTATACGTTTTCAGACCCCCTGAACCCAAAAAACATGTTTTTAGCGATTGGTCTGTGTGTGTGTCTGTGTGTGTGTGTGTGTGTGTGTGTGTCTGTGTGTCTGTGTGTGAACAGAATATCTCAAGAACGGAACGTCGTACGAACTTGAAACTTGAAACTTAAGTTACATACCACTACCGGACGCGACACGAACATTTTCATTAAAATCGGTCAACCGGAAGTAGTACTTTATTCGTATAATTTTTCAGTTTTTTGCGATTTTCTCAAAAACTGGTCCTACGATTTTTTTAAAAATCGCCTATTTTACTCAATTTTTTATTCTCTACAAGATAGGGTAGGCGCCATGTTGGCTGAAATTCTCGGTGAGGCTGTTTTCACGTAAAAACGTTGTTTTTTTAAGATTACGGCTTTAATATAAATTTTAGCGTAAAAATTTATATAATAAAAGTTGTAGAGAATTTAAAAACCTACAACTTTTATTTCAAACATTTTTTTGTATAACGCTTAGTTTAGCGGTAATTTGCGATTTTCTGTTTTTTTCTCACGAAAACGTGTGAAAAATTGGTTTGTTAAAGATTTCGGCTTTAGAATGCATTTTACGACAAAAGTGTATATAATTAATTTTATAGGAAATTAAAAGATGTACAACTTTTATTTAAAGCATTTTTCTCTACAGAGCCTAGTTTAGAGAGAAAGCGTGATTTTCCGTATTTTTAAGCCAAACTGAGTTCGATTGTCATTTTGCGTCATTCACTCATGATTAAAATAAGGTTATGTTTTTGAGGTTAGTTTTTGTTTATTTCTAATATTTTATTAATAATGTTAGGTTTATTATTAATTATTTGCATTGGCAAGAGAAAGTTGTGTGAGTGTTTCACACCAGATTTTTTTATTTCAAAGGCTTTTCTAGCTTGAGCATTTCTACTTTTGATATCACTTGTGCTCCTCTTGTGTTATTTTACTCCCTAGATAGCAGAATTCCCTAACTTCTTGTATATTTTCGTTGCCTACTTCTAAATTTTCCATCTTTTCTAAACCACTCTTGCTGCTGCACAACACTTTCGTTTTGTTCTTATTAATTTTCATGAAGTAATCCTTTCTCAAGATCTCATCCATTCCATTTAAGGCATCCTCTAGTTCTTTCTTTGTCTCTGCTAATAGGTATACTACTATATCATCCTGCCCATAACAGACAGGTGGAGTGTCAAATTATTTACACTCAATCTGTTCGTTGCAGGGCTAAAATAAATAGTTCTGTTTCTTATCACATGGTCAGTCAATTAAATGACTGGATCATTTAAGAACAGAAGAGGTAGAGGTGTAAAAGACACTAATCAGAGTTATCTCCTCTGAAAGTAATGAATTTCATTGTACAGCCAGACCCTGTGGTGAATGAAGTGAAGGTGTCATTTACAGAGTGGAAAATATGTGCTTTTCGGAGGGCCCGGCATGCTGATAAGCATACTTTTCCACTCAGTGAGGAAGGCAATGGTAAACCACCTCACTCCTCGATTTACTTAGTAAAACCTCTACAGGTTCAAACCAGCCTTTCGGCTGCTGACCTAAACAACAACAACACTATATCATCGGCGAATCTCAGCATTTTTATTGTTCACCTTGAATTTTCATTCCTGCCTCAAATTTTTCCTTCACTTCATTTATAGTAGATCTACAGTTTTTATTTAGAGCATTTTTCTCAAACGAGCCTAGTTTAGCGTCAAAGTGTGATTTTCCTTATTATTAAGCCAAACTAAGGTTGATTTTCATATTGCATCATTCACTCATGATTAAAATAAAGTTATGTTTTGTTAGGTTAATTTTTTTGTTTATTTCTAATATTTTATTACTAGGCCCCTAATGTTAGGTTATATTGGACATTATTTGCATTGGCAAGAGAAAGTCGCGTGAGTGTTTCACACCCGATTTTTTTAAATTTTTATTGGTTACTTAGACTACCTACGCTTCTGATCTAAATACACATTAAAGCCACAATTTAATGAAAAACAATTTTATTTTTATTATTTTATTTAAATTTTTAATAAATGGCATAAATATAATAATATTTTGAAAAATAGATATGAAAACAATACTTTCCTATTTTTACATAGGGCTACCTAGAAAGTAAAAACATTGAAAAATACACAATTTTTATTGGTTTTATCCTATAGCTTACTATTGTGACGTTTATCTAAAGGTTTTCACGATATGGGTATTACTTAAAAACAATTACTTAATTAGGCCTGCATTACATTAATTAAAACATATTAAAAACTACTTAACTAAATTATATATAAATTATTTTTAAACTTAACCAAGGGTTAAAATAAAATATCCTAAAAAGAAATATGATCATTTACAATCTAATGATTAATAAATACTTACAAATAAAACAGCAGTACACAGCTGTTTGTTACGAAGAACTGCTACAATCGCAACTTGTTACGTACAAAACTGGTTTTATCACAAACTAACACACTCTAATATCATTGGTTTTTTTATACAAGCAAATAAATTCCAGAGATATAAAATTTAGAAAACTCTAGGGAATAAAATAATAGAATATAAAAGAATGCAGTAGACAATACTGACATCTTTATCTTTGTACTAGAAAAATAACAATTGGATATAAGTAAGGGCGTCGCAAGGTAAAATTACACTATTTATCAAAACTTAATACAATAAAAGCTTTTTTGAAAACACAAATGTCTCTAATAAACTATTGCAGAGCCTTTTTTCCATAAGTCACAATATTTTCAAATCCAATTTAATTTCTAACATTTTAAACAATTTTAGTATAGTTAATGAACGAATGTGTAAATATTCTGGAAAAAAGATTTTCCGTCTGATACCTCCTACGGTTTCCCAAACAATAGATTATTTATTTGGAAAAAATGAATTTATCCAATCTTGTGGCAAAGTTTTATTTGAACTTCAACAAAAATCAATTCAAAAGTTTAAAGTAACTTCAATATTTAGGTATAAATAAAACACACTCTATGACAAAACTTTTGGGAACAAATTATCCCTTCCATACATAAAAATTCCCTTCAAAAATGTTATTTTCAATCACTAATGTATGTACTTTGCAATCTGTTCAATTTACAACAATCTTGTGTGAAACACTCACACGTCTTTCTCTTGCCAATACAAATAATGAACAATATAACCTAACATTGGTAATTAAACCTTAGTGTTAGAGCCTTGATGGCAGGAGTTTTGAAAATAACCCAAAATAACTTGGATAAAACGAGTTAAGCGGTAAGCCGACTTGTAACTGTAGGACATCAATCCACTATCAACGACTAATGGCAGATTAATGTAAACTGAAGCATAAACGACTTATTCCGGAGGACCTAGTTTCATTTAATGGCGCCAGAAACCAACGGCGGAACGACTGAATAAGCAAGATACAACGATGGAAAGTACACTGAGGGAGACAAAGGAAAACGATAAGTAACTGCTGGAACAGCAGGACATCACTGGTCAACTCAAACACAAAATTAGAAAGCGTACAACAAAATAGACTAATTCGCTTACCTGTTGAATGGCCTGAAGTGTAGAAACGGCGTCTACGCGACACGTGTCCGGGGTTCGATTCACACTGTAACTTTAATGTTTGATACGAAAACAAGAACAATTGTAAATGATTATAAATTACACACATAAGCAAAATCACACTTGAAAATGATGTATGGTACATCAGAAACGAACGAAGCATAACGACAATTGCAGAAGCGACGCCATAGGATGGCCGGCGCAGAGAAGGCACGAACAGTCTACATGCCGCAGAATCCAACCAGTGAGTGAGTTGACCGGGAAGAATGGAATGTGAGTAGTGGGAGAATAATTACGTCATGAACTGAGATCACCATCGGAAATCAAGACAAGTATACAGACAGAGGCGGGAAAAAGGTTATTAATACAAAATCAGTGTATTTAACGACGATAATAATTAGCGGGGAAATATGAATTACTTAACGGGGGTGCGAGTGGCCTTAACATACCGCCCGCCTAAATCGATGAAGGCGATTTACAGAGATACTTGCAGCGAAGAACATAGCCGCCCGCCCTGAAACAACCAGGGAGCGGAAACGCAAGAAGAAGACGAAGAATGAAGCCGCCCGCCCTGAAGCAGCAGGGAGCGGAAAACGTAGCAAACGAAGAGCGAAGCATCGACGACGGTAGTAAACGTAGAAACGAACGAGGTGAAGAACGGAGCATCTTGAGGTGGCGTGACAAACGCACGGGTTTGCCCGGCCAACGACGAACGGAACATCTTCCACGGCTCGCGCGGAAGCCAACGAGAAAGCGGAGTATCTTGATGTGATTGTCAACGAGGGTTGACAACCAGAAGCGACGCAGAAGAAGAAACGAAGAAAGAAGACGGCGAACGAAGAAAACAAGCGAAGAACAAAAAAATGAACGAAGAACAAAGCGAATGGAGATGAGTTGAGCGTGGAACGAAGTGAAAACGGCGGAGAAGTTAGTTGCCCAAAGGCAGAGCTAACTGATAAGCGGGTTGCGAAACGAATTGACGAGCAGGCGAACAATGTTGGCGAGAATCGAGAATTGCGGTACGGCGAACTTCACTAACCAGTTGTGAGTGAATCCGTGATTGAGGTTGAGACGACGAACGAGAGTTGCGAAGATCACACCAAGCATTGAACGAGCGAAGAGAGTTGAAATTACAATTATTCACCGGTTGTGAATATTGTATACGATGTTTGGGGCCCCGCCCGCCAAGAGGGGCTAAAGGCGTGCGAAGAGAGTTAGCAGAACATGAAACGACTGAGGAGGGCCGGTTGCCCTTTAGCGAAGCGACTTGCAGCGGTTGATCGAGAGTGTTTGCGAGAGACGACGAGAAGCGATGATTTGAGATGAGTTGGTTAGCCGTAGAATCGACTGAGGCGAACGTAGTAGGTTTTATTGGCGAATTAGCGATGATGCAGCGAGATGCGAAGCGGTTTGGCGAAGAATTGACTGAAGACGACTCGGTGGAGGCCTTCAGTACAGACTTGAATCGAGGCGTTGACTTGAAGCGAGGCGCAGAGTTGAAGCGACGAATTGGCGTAGTACCAGCAGCAAGATCGGTCGAGATACTGGCGGAGTCAGTAGACGAAGCGAGACGAGGATCAACAGCGATGATCTCGGACGAAGCGGTGAAACGATTTGAAGGCGAAGAGACAGAAGTATGGTGAAGACGATTAGTTGAAGCAGAAGGGCGATTAGTTGAAACAGCGGCGTGATTCGAATTATTGTTGAATACAGGCGAAGCGAGTAGGCAGCTAGGCGGCTGGACGATAGAAGCGATAGATTCACTGATTACAGGGTTTGAGGTGACATCGAGGTTGATTGATGACTTAGCAGGAACGATAGTTTGTTGGTCAGCGACGATAATTTGAAGCGAAGATGAATTTTTATTTGACGAGTGATTTTGAACAGCAGGCGATGTGAGATTAACATCAGTAGCAGGCGACGAGACTTGAGCGTTGTTAGCGAAAACAGATGTTAAGAGCGAATCGTTACTTGAAGCAGAACTAAGTGGTTGTAGTTCGGGCAATTTTCCGAATACTACATAACCAAATACGGTTGATAAAGCGGATGGAGTACCTTTAATTAAAGGCGTTTTACTAAAATCGAGAATTTCTGAAAAACAATCAGCGCCAAGCAGTAAATCTACTGGATTTGGGCTGCGGAAGCGAAAATCAGCTAGCAGATGTTGTGAAAATTGTTCACCGACTGACTTATGAATTCGAGAAGCAGGTAGGCGGTCTGATATTTTGTTAATAACAGTAGCCTGAAGCGGAAGGCGAAAGTTAGAATTTTGCGGCGACAGAATTGTAAAATTTGTAATACCTTTAACTGAGGTGACTTCGGCTGAAATGCCTTGCAGGCGTTTAGAAGTAGGAAGGATGCCGAGTTGCAGTGAACGAGCGGCGTTGTATGTTAAGATGCTGGACTGAGATCCATTGTCGATCACAGCGCGAAGCGGAACGATTTTGCCGGATGAATCGACAGCATGAACGATAGCAGTACCTAGCAGCGCAGTTTGGCCGTTAAGTCGACATGAAAGTGAATAATCGGCAGGTTGGTTAACAATAATGGACGAGGACGACGAATTTGAAGTAACTACCGGCTTATCAGCACAGCAGGTAGTACAAGAATTAATTGGCGGAGTTGCGATAGTATTAGCTTGAATCGGCGGCGAAGAATTTACAAGTAGGCATCCAGTAGCCGGTGAATCGGTGTCCGGATGTACGGCAGGATGATACGGACTAGCAGTTGGCGAATTATGCGAATTAACAACAGAAGCGGTGGACGAATTAGATTTTTGAGGGCTGCGATCAATATGCAGCAACGTATTGTGCGATTTTGACTGGCAGATACGACAATGTTTATTTGAGCTACAATTGCGGCGATCGTGTCGCCCGAAGCAGGCAAAACAAAGTTTAAGACGAGAAATAATTTTGTAGCGATTATCTACATTTTGTGCAAGAAATTCACTACAGTTGTGAATTGAATGAAAGTGAGATTCGCACGACAGACATTTGAGTGAATTTGATTTGACGAAAAACGAAGGTACATTATCAGAATTAGGAGACGGCAAAATAGGACTACGATGACTGTGTACAGAATTGAAATTATCGGTTACCGGGTTAGCTGAGTCCGGTTGATCGAGGTTTGAATCGCTGGAGTGCGAAGAACTAGCGTTATCTGTAGGTTGAGAAGAATTCAATAATTCTAAAGAATGCATTTTAGCGGTAACGAATGACATTAAGGCCTCGTATGTAGGCACGGCTGAATTAGGATTTGAATCCTCGAACGCTTGCTTTGTTACAGGATCCAAATTAGAATAGGCTATCTCAAAAAGTAAATATTCAAGTAAATTTATATTTAGCAGACGCAAGGCTCCGATTGATGATTCGTGGATATTAAGAAAACCTTTTAACGATTGATAGGACGGAGTGTCAGATTTAACGAAATTGAATATCTGATTTAAGTGAACATTTGCTATGCGCCTTGAGTTGGAGTAGCGCTCAACAATTAAATTGTACGCTAACGTATAATTTTCAAGCGAGAGAGGCAGGTGTTCTATTAGACGCAGTGGTTCACCGACTAATGAGCACCTCAAATAATGAAGTTTTTGAACAAATGATAACTCAGAATTATTGTGAATTAAATCATTGAACAAGCTGATGAAATTCTGGAATTTTGCAACATCTCCGTCGAATGAAGGTAGGCGAATTCGAGGTAATTGTATTAATTGCGAATTAGAAGACTTGACTTGATTTGGTAAAACGATTGTATTGTCCAGAGATTCAATTAATTTCTGGGCGCGATCAATTAACTGGAAATAATGAGTTTCGAAAGCAGTGCGTTCTGATTCGAAATCTGCTTCGGGTTGAAGTAATTCGATGTTCGTTTGTATTTGTTCGAAATCACACCAGAGGTCTAAGAATTTGTCAAGTCGTAATTTGACTTGGTTAACTTCAACGTCAGATTGAAGAAAATTATTAAAACGAGAAAGATGATTATTGACAACGTTGCGTTTTTTGATTAAAGATTGTAAATCGTCCATGTTGAAAATAATGAACGAAGACAACGAGCGAAAAACAAATAATAGAATGTAAACAAAACACAGCTGTTTATTGAATCTAGGTTAGTTGCAACTATGATGTATACGTTGCAGACGACGCAAGTGAAGTGATTCTCTCAGCGCTAGCAGTAACGACGGACAGCACGAGAGAGAGCGAATGAGAGAGAGGGCACGCATGCGCTGTAAGCTGCGTGAACCAGTTAACAAGAACGAAGGAAAAAATGGCGACTCTAGCCAAATTCTGGCCGTGTCGAAAGATATAGCACTGAACCGATCTACTGTGACGTCAGCATAGCGTTGGTTGCAACTTGTATTGAATGAACGCGTCACAACACTGATAATGCGTTGCATTTGTTATGCAACTTAACCCCGTATTTTTTAACTGAATAAATGAAATTGTTTTTAATATTAATATTTTTATTAATGTTTTTATTAATATATTGAACACATGTAAGACACGAAACACAATAAATGACACGATGAATGTAATGTAACACCATGTAACAACGAATTAAACAAAATACTGAAATTGTTGACGATTGAAAAAATTAAGACAATAGACTGTATTTCCAAATATGCACTGATAAATATCCTGCCCGGAACGGACCAAATGTTAGAGCCTTGATGGCAGGAGTTTTGAAAATAACCCAAAATAACTTGGATAAAACGAGTTAAGCGGTAAGCCGACTTGTAACTGTAGGACATCAATCCACTATCAACGACTAATGGCAGATTAATGTAAACTGAAGCATAAACGACTTATTCCGGAGGACCTAGTTTCATTTAATGGCGCCAGAAACCAACGGCGGAACGACTGAATAAGCAAGATACAACGATGGAAAGTACACTGAGGGAGACAAAGGAAAACGATAAGTAACTGCTGGAACAGCAGGACATCACTGGTCAACTCAAACACAAAATTAGAAAGCGTACAACAAAATAGACTAATTCGCTTACCTGTTGAATGGCCTGAAGTGTAGAAACGGCGTCTACGCGACACGTGTCCGGGGTTCGATTCACACTGTAACTTTAATGTTTGATACGAAAACAAGAACAATTGTAAATGATTATAAATTACACACATAAGCAAAATCACACTTGAAAATGATGTATGGTACATCAGAAACGAACGAAGCATAACGACAATTGCAGAAGCGACGCCATAGGATGGCCGGCGCAGAGAAGGCACGAACAGTCTACATGCCGCAGAATCCAACCAGTGAGTGAGTTGACCGGGAAGAATGGAATGTGAGTAGTGGGAGAATAATTACGTCATGAACTGAGATCACCATCGGAAATCAAGACAAGTATACAGACAGAGGCGGGAAAAAGGTTATTAATACAAAATCAGTGTATTTAACGACGATAATAATTAGCGGGGAAATATGAATTACTTAACGGGGGTGCGAGTGGCCTTAACACTTAGAAATAAACAAAACACTAAAAAAAATTAAAAAAAAAGTTTGGCTTAAAAATACGGAAAATCACTCTTTCACGCAAAACTAGGCTCTGTAGAGAAAAGTTCTCAAATAAAAATTGTAGATATTTTAATTTCCTATACATTTCGTTATACATTTTTATCCTAAAATGTATAATAAGGCTGAAATAATAAAAAAAATCGATGTTTTACTCGATTTCATGAGAAAGACAGAAAAGTGTGTGTGTGTGTGTGTGTGTGTGTGTGTGTGTGTGCGCGCGCGCGCGCGTGTGTGTGTGTGTGCGCGTGCGTGTGTGTGTGTGCGTGTGTGAACAGAATATCTCAAGAACGGAACATCGTACGAACTTGAAACTTGAAACTTAAGTTACACACTACTACCGGACCCGACACGAACATTTTCATCAATATCGGTCAACCGGAAGTAGTAGTTTATTCGTATAATTTTTCACTTTTTTTCAATTTCCTCAAAAACGGTTCCTACGATTTTTTTTTAAATCGCCTCATTTACTACAGTTTTATGCTCTACAAGATAGGGCAGGCGCCATGTCTGCTGAAATTCTTGGAGCGGCTGTTTTCATGTAAAAAAATAGTTTTTTTAAGATTCCGGCTTTAATATGCATTTAACCGCAAAAATGTAGTAATAAAAGTTGTAGAAAATTTAAAATCCTACAACTTTGATATCAAACATTTTTTTGTATAACGCTTAGTTCAGCAGTAATTAGCGATTTCCTGTTTTTTTCTCACGAAAACGTGTGAAAAATTGATTTATTTACGATTTCGGCCTTAGTATGCATTTACGACAAAAGCGTAATCAACTTTACAGGAAATTAAAAATATCTACAACTTTTATTTATAGGATTTTTCTCTACAGAACCTAGTTTAGTGTAAAAGAGTGATTATCCGTATTTTTAAGATAAACTGAGGTCGATTTTAATTTTGCGTCTTTCACTCATGATTAAAATAAGGTTACGTTTTTTGAGGGTAGTTTATTTCTAATGTTTTATTACTAATTTTCGGTTATATTGTTCATTATTTGCATTGGCAAGAGAAAGTCGTGTGAGTGTTTCACACCAGATTTTTTTCGTGTGTATATGGATAGAACTTGCATGTAAAATTTATGTATGTGATAATTTTAATAAAATACAGTCTGGCCTCATACGCCACATTTTACGAATTAGTTTATTAGGGCCAGCCGTTTAATTGGGCCAAAATGCTCCGGTCCCGATGTGCCCCAATTATCCGGAATTGACTGTATATATACTACATTGTAGATATTGTGTAGGTCATCAATAACCTTTTAATCGATATGTCTGGAACTAAACAGCAAAGTTTTGAAATTTCATAACTGTACATGCCTACCTGTTACAGAGTACTCAGTTAAATGGTACTTTTAATGTAGATGAAGCGGTCGAACGAGAACTTATCTGTTGAACGCTAACTTCTTCATGTTTGTAATAGTGTATCGTTAGACAATCAATTACCAAAAATGAAACCTCTACCTCCTGAAATTGAAATCGATTTTCCCTTTCACTAACTACTGTGGAACACTCAGGCCGCTCTTACACCGGTGAAACTGGACTGCAACTCGACCTCGACTCGACGTACGATAAAAAAAAACTGAAACTGATAGAAGATTAATAGACGATGTCGTGGGGGGATACCACCTGATCGTTCGAAGAAATATGACAGGGCTGGGTTTCTTCTAAGAAAATCATTACTGAGGGGTCGTTAGAGAGAGAAATCTAGTTTCATGATCAGAAGTAAGTTAAGTTTGGGAGTAGAGTCAAATATATATATATATATTAATATATTCATTATTATTAATTAGTACTATAACCCTAATAAATTAAAAAAATAAATTAATTAAAAAATAAATTAATTAATTAATTTATATATTTTTTTATATTATTAATATATTTGTATTATTATTAATTAATTTTTATTAATTATTATTATTATTATTATTATTATTATTATTATTATTATTATTATTATTATTATTATTTGCGTCAAGCTCCCAAAGTGGAAGTCGCTAAGTATTTAATTATGGATTACTCTACTGGGTACCTTCCGTTTTTTCTCCACCCAGTATGCATTCATTCTCTCTGAGAATGCCTTTTTCCTATCCTCAGTCCATCTAGTTCCGACTTTTTGATGTTTTTCCACCGGCTTGACCTCCCAGTCCTCAACGCATTTCCGGTATTTCTTCCTGTCAGTAGTTATTTCTTCAGGAATTCCCGCAAGATTGAGATCGTCTTTAACCTTTTTTATCCAGTCTACTCCATTTTTAAGAGTGCTAACATATTCCACTATTTTCCGTGTAATCCTATTCTCGGGGAGTCTTTTAATATGTCCGAAAACTTAAGTCTTCTTTTCCTCATGTCTGCTACTATATTAGAGTGCTTTTCGACTTCACAATTCTTCTGCAGCCTGAAACCATTCTCTGCTTCCCTCGGTCCAAGTATTTTCCGGATGATTTTTCTCTCCTCCTTCAAAAGAATGTCCGAGTCCATTTTAAGATTAAGACTCAATGTTTCACTGGCATATGTCATTGAGGGCTTAATAACTGTAGAATAATGTCTCAATTTAGAGTTTATGGATAAACATTTTTTATTATAGATATTATGTACAAGTCCAAGACCTTTCCGAGCTTTCCGAATTCTATCGCTGTAGGCTTCCTTCTCAGATACATTTTCCCCCAGATATTTAAAGTTAGATACTTTATTTATTTTTCCATATTTGATGTCAAGCTCTTTGACTTCTGTATTATGGCAAGTGAAGACAGTTAAAACAAGCCCCTTATTATGGGGCTCTTACTAACGGGTGTTTCAAAAAGGACGCACTTCGAAGTTTAAGGGTTAATATTTTCTTCATAAGGAATATTTTTTTCCCCCAAATAACAGTTGGCACTACCGTAATCATTGTTAACCCATTGTGTATTACTGGCATGTAATAGTGCTATCCCAATATTCATTTGTGTCTGTAGTGTCAGTATAAGTTCAAACATGGTTTTTTCAAAGGATGAACGTGTTTTTATTATTGAAAGTTATTGCGCATATAAATCTTACGAACGAGTGAAAGACGAGTTTCAGTTAAAATTTCACGATTCTGAAGTACCTAATAACACCACAATATCGCGTCTGATTAATAAATTTCGTGAGACTGGCAGTGTACAGGATCGATCGGAAAAGCACAGGTTGACCACCAGTGTTAACAGAACAAGTTTTGGACGATGTGAAACGACGTTTCACTACCTCACCCGGCAAATCAGGAACTCATTTTGAACATTTATTGTGAAGTTTTAAACGTAATCTGAATGTTATAAGGTAATAATTTCATACCGTATAATTTGTAATTACTTAATGTAATAAATTAGCGTTCTCAAACTTCGAAGTGCGTCCTTTTTACTTTCTCTTGCCTATATGAATATATAGGAAGAAAAGTATTGTTTTCATGTCGATTTTTCGAAATCGAGTTTTCACCGGATCTATACGTTTTCAGACCCCCTGAACCCAAAAAACTTGTTTTTAGCGATTGGTCTGTGTGTGTGTGTGTGTGTGTGTGTGTGTGTGTGTGTGTGTGTGTGTGTGTGTGTGTGTGTGTGTGTGTGTGTGTGAACAGAATATCTCAAGAACGGAACATCGTACGAACTTGAAACTTGAAACTTAAGTTACATATCACTACCGGACCCGACACGAACATTTTCATCAAAATCGGTCAACCGGAAGTAGTAGTTTATTCGTATAATTTTTCACTTTTTTGCGATTTTCTCAAAAACTAGTCCTACGATTTTTTTTAAAATCAACTGGTTTACTACATTTTTTATGCTCTACAATATAAAGTAGGCGCCATATTTGCTGAAATTCTCGGTGAGGCTGTTTTCACGTAGAAACGTTGTTTTTTTTAAGATTGCGGCTTTAATATGCATTTTAGCGCAAAACGTTATATAATAAAAGTTGTAGAAAATGTAAAATTCTACAACTTTTATTTCAAACATTTTTTTGTATAACGCTTAGTTTAGCGGTAATTTGCGATTTTCTGTTTTTTTTCTCACGAAAACGTGAGAAAAATCGATTTTTTTAACATTTCGGCCTTAGTATGCATTTTACGACAAAAGTGTATATAATTAAATTTATAGAAAATTAAAAAAACTACAACTTTTGTTTAGAGCATTTTTCTCTACAGAGCCTAGTTTAGCGTGAAAGCGTGATTTTCCGTATTTTTAAGCCAAACTGAGTTCGATTGTCATTTTGCGTCATTCACTCATGATTAAAATAAGGTTATGTTTTTGAGGTTAGTTTTTGTTTATTTCTAATATTTTATTAATATTGTTAGGTTTATTATTAATTATTTGCATTGGCAAGAGAAAGTTGTGTGAGTGTTTCACACCAGATTTTTGAAACACCCGTTACTACTATCACGTACACAAATATCGGCTTTGTAGATCAATTAATGCTATCATAGTCAATAACGTTACCCTCCTTCCACGCCCAATCGATGATAAAACCTTTATAACGTACAGTAGTCTGACTATTAATTAATAATTAACACTATAAGTTTATAATACTCAACTTCAAATGCGGATTACAAATGTGAAATATTTTTTCGATATCTGTACTGGGAAAGATTTTTTAGATTTGTAATAACCGATTGCGTCATTTGTTTACATTTATCACGCAGTGTTTAGAAAGTGTGGCGAGGGAATGTGGAGAAGGCATTAGTAGGTCTGCAGTTATAGCAGCCGCGTCAGCTCGTGATCCGTGTGAGGAATTTCTGTTACGGCATGCAATGAAAGATTATACTATTCATAAAAAAAACATTTATCATAATGTTCTTGTCATTATAAAGTAACCTTTTGTTTTATTATTTCAATTTATTCTATAATATAGTAACTCTTTTACTTTTCTTTCATTGTATTTATTAATATTTAGTAATTATTTACAGTTTGAGTCAGGCAGTCCTCAGGAATTAAAATATGTACGTAGCATAGAAAATAAGGAAATTAAAAAATATATATTTCATAACATTAATTTATAGGCCTAAATAATTAGTAGCAAATTATGATTATGATTTTTTTACTGAGGTAAAAAAAATCGAATGGTTAAGCCAATTCCGAGTCCTTTACGCGATTCTTCATCACAGTTTTTTATAACTGATGCAATAATTTGTCGCACTTCCGAATGAATTACCGCTTTATTTTTCCGGGAAGACATATTAAAATAAAACAAAAGATATGAAAAATACACGTTGAAATTTACCTAACACAAAACTAATAACTTTTGGCACGTTAACAAGCTTTAAATTTCAAAATAAAAATCACTTTAGTGATCAAAAATCATGAATAATGATTAACACATCCGAGACGCATTAGCACAAATGTACAACTGTATATTGTGACACGTGTATCCGTTGTGAAAAGCAATAACATGTAGGCCTATAATAAATAAATACATAGACATAATAATAATATTTACATGATGACTAAATGTTTTTGTACTGCACGATAAGACAAATATATTACTCACATTCTATTACGCCACCCGTCCCACTTCCCCAGGCGACAGAGATCATGAGCTGGCGCGCGTATAGTAAATAGATAAGACCCCCCCTAACCCTCCCCCCTAATTGAACCCTCCCCCCTAATTGAAGAAAATGTTTTTACAGTTTTTTGATTGTTTACAATTCATTAAACATTTTACATAATACACTATTTTTTCCTGTTAAGGAAAACTTTAATTGTAGTTCTACCTTAAAAAATACGTGTTCTATAGAGGTTTAAAAACTGTATTTATATACGCATCGAGATTCCTTTAGATTGATGTTGTTAGTTGCGCTAATAGCATTGACGATTCCCATAAGATCCATTGTGTCAACTGAACGTGCAAACGACTATAGTAAACAAGTAATTGCGTACTTCCACCCCATCTTGCCTTACAGTGTTGCCACTACACCCACCATGCCTGTGACATTGGAATGCTCACTCAGTTCAACGCAAGCGTTTCAATTCACATCGTTTCGTAACGTTTGTGGGTTGCCTTTTAGTCATTTTCGTTTAAAAAATTGGTTTACTTAATAGGTTTACCGTTTAATTGTTTAATACAGTCCTTCGTTAAAAAAAATTAAAAAGTTGATTTGTTATTTTTCAGTGTATTAATTGTATTTTTAGTTGTAATTATGAATGAATTCAGTTATTTTGACGGACAGCCCGGTAAATCGATTCCGAACAGCGACCGTCGTTATCGAAAGAAATACCTTAGAAAACAAAGTAAAAAATAATCAGTAATGTTCATAAGTTTTCAAAATTTGGCTATCAATTCTGAAGCAAAAAAAGCATTTCCAATTTTTATGATAATAAGATAAACAGTTCGTTCCCACTCTCCCAAATACGGCAACATTGCATTAATGTCTAACTAGACCCAGGCTCGCAATTTCATGGTTACTAGTATAATTTCGTTTTATAATTAATTAAGTTTAAATGTAAAAATTTAATATAATATTTGTTTCAGACGATTCTTGATAACCAACAAATGAATCGGAGTACTGATCATTAAACCATCTAACGCAATTTTAATTTCACAATTATAATGGAGATATGGTGGATAATTGGTCTGGGATATGTTCTGTACATGTGCCTCCAACATTGCTGGGAGATAGACGAAGAAGATAGAGAGGATGGTAATTAAAAAAAATAATAAACATTTCTATTAGTGTGAATTTTGTGAAGAGATAAACAAGGGAAAGGCAAATATACTTTACACCTCTGCATCGTTTTAAACGTACAACAAAATTATACTAGGTTTATTTGGAAAGTAAAGAAAGTTTTGATATTACGAGCCACGCATTTCCCCCACGACTTCCACTGTCTATTCATTGACCTTCCACTCACCTTCGCCCTGTCTGGCGCTAACAGCGATCCGATACAATCGTGTGTTAATTAATTGTAAGTCTTTAAAATGTGTAACAAAATGAACAAGTCTAGCGCTAATAGCGATCCGATTCAGTCATCTCCATCTCCATCTTCTTCCTCTTTTTCTCTTCTTCTTCCTCCTCCTCCTCCAACCAAGGATTAGATCCCAAGACCTGTTCTTCTTTTTCTTCTTCTACTTCTTCTTCATCCTTTTCTTCTTCTTCTTCACTTCTTCATCATCCTCTACTTCTTTCTCTTCCTCTTCTTCCTCCTCCTTTTCCTCCTTCTCCTCTTTTTTCTCCTCTTCTCTTCTTCCTCCTCTTCCTATTCTCCTTCTCCTCCTTCTTCTTCTTCCTCTTCTCCTTCTCCTCCTTCTTCTTCCTCCTCTTCCTCTTCTTCCTCTTCTCCTTCTCCTTTTTCCTCCTCCTCCTCCTCTTATCCTTCTCCTCCTCCTCCTCCTCCTACTCCAACCAAGGATTAGGTTCCAAGACCTGTTCAGGCTTCTACCAAGCCACCGGTTTGCCCCAGATCATGCCGTCCAATTGGCCTGTAATTTCTGACCTGTCTAGGATTCCTGTGTGGAGATATTCCATCGAGATGATTGGTCCATTTCCGGCGGTATTCCATTATTGTCTCCTTAAGACACCACACATCTAACTCTAGCCGTAAATCCTCATTTTCTGAATCGATTAAATCTACTAAAATTTCTGATGCATCTCAAGAAGTGTATCTCTGCCGACTAATGGAAACTATTCAGGAATCTATTTGAAAATTATGTCGGCCATCTTTAATGGCCTAAAATTATTGTAACTATCTGACTGACATCTAACTATCTGAATAATCAGCTATCTGAAAAGTAAATGTTACTAAAGAAAATATATTAGGTGTTTAAAATAATACTTAATTTGCTTACAAAAAACATATTTTTAAGTAAATAATTTCAGCTGATAAAGCAAATTGTCAAAATTAAAAACTAAATAAATAATTAATTTTTTTTAAATTTTCTATATTTTTTCAACAATAAATTTTTTTTCACAAAAATGGATTTGACCCACCTATCTATCCCTACATCTCTACAAAACAACGTTACTCCAAACATACAATTTGATCTATTCATAAAATTTACAATACATAAAAAGAAAACGGTTCATAAACTTATGTATTTTAAGTTAAAATACAACTTAAAATGTATCAAAATTTAAATTTGTTAAAAGGTCTAAACATTTTTTAATGATTCCTGATTATAACAAGTCTTAATTTATTCGCAAGAAGAAAATATTAACAAACTAATGAAAATCAATGCTATTTCCTTATGGTTGAAATTCCATGGGACACCTGATATACGAGGTGTGGCTGTTAAATAACGAGACTGACATTGTAAATTTTTTTTTTTTTTTATACATAATCACTTATTGTCACCTTCAATATACACTCCTTCTCTATCCCTACAACACTCCATGTGAATTTTCCATTGTTGGAAGTCATCTTCTATCAGCTCCTTCAGGACACGTGCCGCTTTCTCTTTTACAGCTTCCACAGACTCAAATCTTGTCCCTTTTAATGCAGATTTCACCTTAGGGAACAGGTAGAAGATAATAACATGTGATGAAACGTGGTATTTTACTTATCATCCGGAAACAAAGCGCCAATCCATGCACTTGAAGAGCCGAACTTCACCGAGAGCCAAAAACCTTGAATGAGCAAGTCAAAATTTAAAGCAATGATGATTGATTTTTTTTATATCCATTGGATTGTGTACCTCACTGGGTTCCTGAAGGTCAAACAATTAATCAATATTACTACCATGAGGTACTTTCTAAAGTACGTCAAAGAGTAAGGAAAAAACGCCCCGAAATGTGGAAGGACAAATTATGGGTTCTCCAACAAGACAATGCACCAGCTCATTCCGTGTTATCTGTCAAGAGGTTCCTAGCCAAGTACAGCATCTCAGTGTTAGAACATCCACCTTATTCAACAGATCTTGCACCCCGTGACTTCTACCTGTTCCCTAAGGTGAAATCTGTATTAAAAGTGACAAGATTTGAGTCTGTGGAAGCTGTAAAAGAGAAAGCGGCACGTGTCCTGAAGGAGCTGACAGAAGATGACTTCCAGCACTGTTTCCAACAATGTAAAATTCGCATGGAGGGTTGTAGGGTTAGAGGAGGAGTGTATATTGAAGGTGATGATAAGTGATTATGTATAAAATTAAAATTAAATTTTTTACAACGTCAGTCTCGTTGTTTAATAGCCACACCTCGTACACTGATTAGGAATGAAAAACAATATTATGTCAATGGCCTCATAAATCTGTCTGCCTTTATTTATAACGTCAGCTGTGATCAACAGTAAACATATTTTGCAAGCAAATCTTTGCCTATTTTATAAATTTATGTATTACCAAATTATAGTAAAAATGCTAGATAGTATTTTTTTCTTTATATTGTATTTATAAAGGCGATAGATCTGTACGAGGGGGTACCCAAAAGTATCCGGAATAGCTCTGCTGTGGGCGGAGCTTGTGCAGTACAAATTCCCGCCACTAGGCTGCTTGTAGCGCTACTCATTGCCAGTTCAATGCCATTTTGTTCGTTGATCTAGCTTGTTCTGTTCTCGTGCAGTGATTGTTCTCGCTAGTGCTGTTTTGTGCTCGTGTCGTTTTTCATGATGGCAAGTTTTAATGAACAACGTTCGGCTGTGAAATTTTGCTTCTTGCTCGGTAAAAACGCCGCGGAAACAGTTGTAATGTTGAACACAGCTTACAAAGACGACGCTATTGGAAAAACCCAAGTTTACGAGTGGCTTTTGCGCTTTAAAAAAATGGCGACATGTCGATTGAGAACAAACCTCGTTCTGGACGACCGTCGACTTCCCGAACAGACGAAAATGTTGTGAAAGTGAAAGAAATTGTACGAACAGACCGACGACAGGCCATTGACCAAATATCACAGGTTAGTGGGTTATCTTGGAGCTCAGTCCAACGCATTTTAACAGAAGACTTGACAATGAAAAGTCGCTGCCAAGTTTGTGCTTCGGGTTCTGACAGACACTCAAAAGGAACGTCGAATTGAAACGTGTAGTGATTTGAAACAACAGCTTGAAACTGATCCAGATTTCATGTCAAAGATCATTACGGGTGACGAGTCTTGGTGCTATGGGTACGACCCAGAAACCAAACAACAATCCAGTCAATGGAAGACTTCATTATCACCCCGACCAAAAAAAAGTCGTCAAGTCAGATCGAACTTCAAAACAATGCTGATTTGTTTTTTTTGATGTGAGGGGAATTGTCCATTCAGAGTTCGTTCCACCAGGCCAGACGGTAAATCAAGCGTTTTATCTTGAAGTGTTAAGAAGACTACGAAACAGCATTCGTCGTAAAAGACCTAATTTGTGGCAGACAGGGGACTGGTTTTTCCACCACGACAACGCGCCTGCACACACGGCAATCTCGGTTACCCAGTTTTTGGCGAAAAACGGCATGGTTTTGCTACCACACGCACCGTACTCACCCGATCTGGCTCCGTGTGATTTTTTCTTGTTCCCACGCATGAAAAGGGGCATGAAAGGTCTCCGATTTAACAACGTTGATGATGTCAAGAAAAAAACGACGGATGAGCTGGCAGCCATCACCGAAGAGGAGTACAAAAAATGTTTTGAACAGTGGAAGCACCGGTGGGACAAATGTATTAGTTGTAATGGAGAGTATTTTGAAGGGGATAAGGTTCTTTTGTAAAAAAATTAAAAATAAATAGTTTTAAAAAATAATTCCGGTTTCTTTTGGGTACCCCCTCGTACAACTGATAATGTACAAATCTCTTGTCTTTACTAATTATAAATTTATTCAATTTAAGTTAATTAAGTTACATTTTTATATATTTATAAAAATGTAAAAAGTGAAATTTAATGAATCATGTCATTACTAATTATTTAATAATTTATAATTATTTTTATAAATTCTGGTTAATTAATCTTGCATTGTTTTTCATAACATTGTAAATTAGTTATCTTATAAAAGAACTATAATGCACTGATAACCTAGAAACTGATTTGAACTTAAAAATATATTTACGCTAAAATATTTCTTATTAATAAGAATTTTTTTAATTATTTATAGCAGAACAATGAAATACGAAACTCTTAGTACAATAAAACATGTTGATAAAATTTTAACCTTATTCTTTTATTAGTAACCTACAAAAACGTTTTGATTTAAAATTAATAACAATACATTAATATGATAATTAAAATAAAATTAGTGAATCAACTATTAAAATTTAAATCAATAATTATGTAAGTTGAGGTTTAGATCATCAGCTGAAAGGCTAAATTTTGTACCTCTAAAGGTGTTTTTTTAAGTAAAACGAAGAGTATAATGGTTTACAATCGCCTTCCTCACTGAGTTGAAAAGTATGCTTATCAGCATGCCAGGCTCTCTGAAAAGTATATATGAGGTGTGGCTATTAGATAACAAGACAGACATTGTAAAAAATTTTAATTTTATTTTATACATAATCACTTATTAGCACCTTCAATATACACTCCTTCTCCATCCCTACAATGCTCCATGCGAATTTTCCATTGTTCGAAACAGTGCTGGAAGTCATCTTCTGTCAACTCCTTCAGGACATGTGCCGCTTTCTCTTTTAAAGCTTCCACAAACTCAAATCTTGTCCCTTTTAATTCAGATTTCACCTTAGGGAACAGGTAGAAGTCACATGGTGCAAGATCTCGTGAATAAGGTGGTTGTTCTAACACTGAGATGCTGTACTTGGCTAGGAACCTCTTGACAGATAACGTGGAATGAGCTGGCACATTGTCTTGGTGGAGAACCCATGATTTGCCCTTCCACATTTCGGGGCGTTTTTCCTTACTCTTTGACGTAGTTCAGAAAGTACCTCAAGGTAGTAATATTGATTACTTGTTTGACCTTCAGGAACCCAGTTAAAGTACACAATCCCATGGATATAATAAAAAACAATCATCATTGCTTTAAATTTTGACTTGCTCATTCAAGCTTTTTTGGCTTTCGGTGAAGTTCAGCTCTTCCAGTACATGGATTGGCGCTTCATTCTGGATCATAAGTAAAACACCACGTTTCATCACATTTTGTTATCGTTTCCAAAAATTTGGGTCATTTTCAATCGCATACAAAGTGTCAGTACAAACATTTTTGCGAGCTTCATTTCAAACATTTTTGAGCGGCACGTGTCCTGTAGGAGCTGACAGCAGATGACTTCCAGCACTGTTTCCAACAATGGAAAATTAGCATGGAGCGTTGCAGGGATAGAGAAGGAGTGTATATTGAACGTGACAATAAGTGATTATGTATAAAATTAAAATTAAATTTTTACAATGCAGTCTCGTTATTTAATAGCCACAACTCGTATTTTTAATATAATTCTATTAACTCCTATATTCTAGTGAACAGATTTTTATAAATTGTTACCCGGTTTGAAAGAGTATTCTTTCCTGATTTGCTCAAAAGTTCTAAACTTGAAATTCATGCTAATATGAGCTTCATTCTACAAAATTAAAAAGAGCCAATTTCGTTTACTTCGTAGCAGTAATACAGCGTAATGTAATGTGGTTCTCCCACATTTAGCCCTCCACATTTTTATTTTCCATAAGCATACATCTCTCTTCTCATCGCCCAACGCATTTAGTCGGAATTAGACATGTGTTAACGTTGTTTATATTTTAAAGTTTTAGTTTAGAACTGTTCTTTTCAGGATGAAACTATCATACTACTGTACTTTAGTCATTACTCATTGTTCTTCTAAGAATGGTTAAGTTTGTTGTTGACTTAAATCATTTATTTGGCCTTTGGGCTTTAACAATGCAAAAAATGTGTGAAACACTCACATAGCTTTCTCTTGCCAATGCAAATAATGACCGATATAACCAAAAATTAGTAATAAACATTGGAAATAAACTAACCTCAACCTAATTTTAATCATAAAATGAAAGCCGCAAAATGAAAATCAACTTCAGTTTGGCTTAAAAATACGGAAAATCACTCTTTCACGCTAATCTAGGCTCTGTAGAGAAAAATGCTCTAAATAAAAGTATCACTTGCTTTTGTGAGAAAAAAACAGAAAATCCCTAATTACCGCTAAAATAAGCGTTATACAAAAAAGTTTTAAATAAAAGTTGTAGGATTTTAAATTTTCTACATTTTTTATTGCATAAATTTTTGCGCTAAAATGCATATTAAAGCGGTACAAAATTAAATTCACCATTCTTCATCACCACTACTTTTTAATCTAAAGTGAAATTTCAAAATTTAATATTCTTTTACTTCTCTATTGTTAACTTAGAAAAGTAAAAGAAAATTAAATTTTGAAATTTCACTTTAGATTAAAAAGTAGTGGTGATGAAGAATGGTGAATTTAATTTATTAACTTCTCTATTGTTAACTTAGTTGGTAACATGCTCGCCTCTCATCATGCGGTCTTGGGTTCAAATCCCATTCAGGCATGGCATATTTTCATACGTTACAAAAAATCATTTCATCCTTCACTGTCTGCATTAGCAGTAATTACAGAACAGTCAGATGTTAAGCAAAAAAACAAAATCTATTGTTAACTCCTTTTACATTGTTATTGTTAATTTTGTAACTTTGCAACTTTTCTTTGTTTGTTATTAACTTTATTTAGTTGAAGTGAGAGCAAAGGCTGTCTATTTCACTCATGTCAGTTTAGTTCGGTTATAATGATATGCTTAAAGCCACATTGTAAAAGCTGATTCTAAATAAATAAGTTAAAAATATGTATAAATATTATTTTAATGTTTATGTATATTGGAAAAGTGTATAAAAATAAATTGTTGCAACAGATATATTTCTCTTTTTCTTAAACCCGGAGGTTAATAGGGTTGCAATCTTTTTCTTATTTTAGTCAGTTTCTTCACTTCCTTATATTTTCTTTCCACCCTTCCTTAATCTATATATTCCAGCCGCATTTATATACAGGGTGATTCACGAAGATATGCAGAAACTTTAGAAGCTCATTGTACATGTAAAAATAATGAAAAAAGTTTATATAAACATGGGTCCGGAAATGCTTCGTTTCCAAATTACGGCTAGCGAAAGTTTCGCCCGGATTTCAGCTCACCAGGTGAAATGAGGTCTTCCTGGAATTTTGGTAAGGTTGATTAAGGGGCGAATGCAATCATTTCTTATGGTTTTTGATCTGATAAATTGAATAAAACAGGTCCCAGAACTGAAAGTTAAATAGTTTTTAAGAAAACCAGTGTCAAATGCAAAAAATGGAGTGAAAAACACATTTTTTCATCTTTGGGCAAGAATAACTTTGTTATTTCACCAAGAAAGAGTTAAAATTTTTGAATAAAACATGAAGAAAATTTTATTCTGAACGAACCGGTGTAAATTAAGTACACAGAAAGCGAATAGATGTTTGATTAAATGAATTTTTATTCATTAGAGTACAAAGTAAAATTAACCGGAAAAACTAAGATGAAAAAATGTGTTTTTTTTCACTCCATTTTTTGCATTTGACACTGGTTTTCTCAAAAACTATTTAACTTACAGTTCTGGGATCTGTTTTATTCAATTTATCAGGTCAAAAACCATAAGAAACGATTGAATTCGCCCCTTAATCTACCTTACCAGAATTTCAGGAAGACCTCATTTCACCTGGTGAGCTGAAATCTGGGCGAAATCTTTCGCTAGCCGTAACTCGGTAACGAAGCATTTCTGGATCCATGTTTATATAAACTTTTTTCATTATTTTTACATGTGCAATGGGCTCCCAAAGTTTCTGCATATCTTCATGAATCACCCTGTATATATATATATTTATATGTCGGCCGCATTGGCGTAGTTGGTAACGTGCTCGCCTCTCATCATGCGGTCTTGGGTTCAAATCCAATTCAGGCACGGCATATTTTTATACGTTACAAAAAATCATTTCATCTTTCACCATCTGCATTAGCAGTAATTGCCGAACAGTTGGACATTAACCCTTTATAGACCTTTGGTAAGTATACTTACCACTGGTAATAAGGTCGATTTTTTTTTTTTGAGAATAATCTATGCAGCGAACCCTATTGGCATTTTATGGTTTTATAGATGTTCTCTCTGCCCATAACAGACAGGTGGAGTGTCAAATTATTTACACTCAATCTGTTCATTGCAGGGCTAAAATAAATAGTTCTGTTTCTTATCACATGGTCAGCCAATTAAATGACTGAATCATTTAAGAACAGAAGAGATAGAGGTGCAAAAGACACTAATCAGAGTTGTCTCCTCTGAAAGTAATGAATTTCATTATACAGTTGGACCCTGTGGTGAATGAAGTGAAGGTGTCATTTGTAGAGTGGAAAATATGAACTTTTCAGAGGGCCCGGCATGCTGATAAGCGTACTTTTTCACTCAGTGAGGAAGGCAATGGTAACCACCTCACTCCTCGTTTTACTTAGTAAAACCTCTACAGGTTCAAACCAGCCTTTCGGCTGATGACCTAAACAACCTAAACAACACAGATGTTCTCTGGTAATTGGTTATCCACATTTTGAAATTTCAAATTTTGAAATCAGCGATCATTTTGTTTCATGAGTTACACGAATGTGGCAATGATTCATACCAGTGTACGCAACCGTTTTGTTTTGTTGTTATTTTTGTACAGTACTTATAAAACTCGAGTTTTTTACAGGAAAGCAAGCATTCATGCTAATTTAAAGTTGAGATAAGTTATTCTACATATTTTTCTGTTTTATATAGGACTACAAGTTGTTTTAATAAACATTCTAAGCACTAAACATTATGTGATTCCCATTTCAATAAACGTTTCTTGGTAAGTTCGTGGTTACCAGGGCTCAACATAAAAAAAAAGAAATATCTCACTGTTCTGGCACTAGAAATACATTATTCAAGGCCATAAAATGTTAAATTTTGTTTTATATGGCCTTGAATAAAGTATTTCTAGTTCCAGAACAGTGAGATATTTATTTTTTTATGTTAAGCCCTGATAAGTATATTTATCAAGGAACGTTTATTGAAATGGGAATCACATAATGTTTAGTGCTTAGAATGTTTATTAAAACAACTTGTAGTCCTATATAAAACAGAAAAATGTGTAGAATAACTTATCTCAACTTTATAACTTTATTACAGGGTTATAACTTTATTACAGGGACAATTATTGTCCTTGTAGTATTGCCCTATAAAGGGTTAAACCAAAAAGAAAATATATATATATATATATATTTATATATATATATATATATATATATATATATATTATACATAAGAATTATATATAAGAATTATATATAAGAATGAACTAGAGGATGCCTTAAATGGAATGGATGAGATCTTGAGGAAGGATTACTTCATGAAAATTAATAAGAACAAAACGAAAGTGTTGTGCAGCAGCAAGAGTGGTTTAGAAGAGATGGGAAATTTAAAAGTAGGCAACGAGAACATACAGGAAGTTGGGGAATTCTGCTATCTAGGGAGTAAAATAACAAAGGATGGTAGAAGCACGAGTGATATCAAGAGTAGAATTGCTCAAGCTAGAAAAGCCTTTGAAATGAAAAACAGCTTACTGACTACAAACATTGATTTACAGATTAGGAAAAATTTTTTAAAACATTATGTTTGGAGTGTAGCATTATACGGAAGTGAAACGTGGGTGATAGGGGCTGTAGAACGGAAGAGGATAGAAGCTTTTAAAATGTGGTGTTATAGGAAAATGTTAAAGATTAGGTGGGTGGACAAAATAAGTAATTTAGAGGTTCTTAGGCGAGTGGATGAAAAAAGAAGTATATGGAAGCATCTTACCAAAAGAAGGGATAGGCTAGTGGGGCATATCCTAAGACATCCAGGTATTGGGCTATCAATAATGGAGGGTAACATTGAGGGAGTAAATTGTAGTGGGAGGCAAAGATTAGAATATATAAAGCAAATTACAAAAGATGTAGGGTGTTACAGGTATGTAGATATGAAACGACTTGCGCAAGATAGAACAGGTTGGAGAACTGCATCAAACCAGTCGAGAGACTGATGACAAAAAAAAATATATATATATATATTCCAGTTTCAGTCTTTCCCTTGTGGTACAACCCTCCATCACAGTGGTGTAACAAAAAAGTGTCAGGGCCCCATATATGCTGAGGAAAATAGTGTATTATTTTATAAAAATCATTGGATGACATGGTTATTAAAGTAAGCAAATAAGAAATGGTAATAAATAATTTTGTAATTAATGGATTTAACATATTGATAAAATTTAACTTATCAGTTTTATCTTGACATCTTATACTCCCCTCTGCAGTTTCCTGAATAGTCATAAAAAAAAAACATAAAATTTATAATATTGTTGAGAATAACTAATATACTCGTTAACATTTTATAAAACAATTATTTTACTGAAGATGGATAAGCTAGTTCCAAGTTTATTAAGAAACTATGATTATAAAATACAGAAAAACAAAAATGTAAGAATACTTTTCATGTACATAAATTTGGCGGCACACAAAAATCAGCTGATATTAACATTGCGCATGTGCAAGTCACAACCAGCTGCGATACGCGTTCAATTGCTTGCTTACTTGAACATGTGAAGCGATCGTGGTTTGACGTTGTGGGGATCTCGTACCGGTGTTGTGTACTTAAAATTTCTTAAGTTTATTTTTAATTTATATAGATTATTAATAATTTTACTACACGGTATTAATACTTTATTAATTTAAGTGGTTCAGTGATTTTAAACCGATATAAAGTGTAATATATTTTATTTAAATCGTATTGTAGGTTATGTTCTACGAAACAGGTTTTTTATTTAGTTTGTTCTTTTTGAAACGTCCTTGTAGGCTAATTGGTTTCGATAAAAAAAACATACACAATATTTGCAATCAACAGTAACAAGCTGGTAATGTTCATTTATATTTTTATTAACAATTAACATATAATTATTTTAACATTTTGTTTTTATTTAAGAACACTCTTCTTAAGTTATCCTTTTTATATAATATGCAATTACTAGTTGGGTATTTGTTTTGTTACGTATTTTATTAAATTTATCGTTGTTTTTGTTTACATTTTTCTTTGTGTGGAATTTCATTTATTGTCGTCTCCATGCATTTTTTTTGTCATCAGTCTCTCGACTGGTTTGATACAGTTCTCCTAGCTGTTCTATCATGCATAAGTTGTTCCATATCTACATACCTGTAACAACCTACATCTTTTGTAATTTGCTTTAAATATTCTAACCTTTGTCTCCCTCAATATTACCCACCATTATTGATAGACCAATACCTGGATATCTTAAGATATGCTCCACTAACTATTCCTTTTTCTGGTAAGATGTTTCCATATACTTCTATTGTCCACTCGTCTAAGAATCTCTAAATTATTTTGTCCACCTACCTAAGCTTTAACATATTCCTGTTACACCACATTTCAAAAGCTTCTATCTTCTTCCTTTCTACAGCCCCTATCACCCGTGTTTCACTTCCGTATAATGCTACACTCCAAATATAGTGTTTTAAGAAATTTTTCCTAATCTGTAAATCAATGTTTGTAGTGGGAAAGCTGTTTTTCATTTCTAGCTTTTACAATCCTACTTTTGATATAATTTGTGCTTCTATAATTACTTGAGTTACGAGTTTGCCCTTGTTAGCAACAAGAAGTAATCAGGAAAAAGCATCAGTGCACATGTGCGACTGCTTTAATATTAGTACAACAAACATAACAACTTATATTATACCCATAGCATATACAGTATATCGCAGAACCTTTTGTAGGTTAACTGTACCAATATTGGCCTAACTGTTTGTTACCATAACAGATATGTGAGTTTCTCGAAAACGTGGGAATACTATTCACAGGGCTGAATGAAATCTAAGATGCAGTGTAATAAAATGCTGTGAAGTTAAAGCTAAACAAAAAAAACCTTTCCCCTGCTTTTAACAGAAGCCATGAGCGAGTGGCTAACTACTTGGATGTTTCTCTTTCCACGATTTGAAAAATAGAGAAGGAAATTAAAGACGTGAAGAAGCTATTCTTCAACAGTTTTGTTGACAGCTGGTAAAAAAAGGAAACGTTTAGGTAGATACTAGTGAGACTGATAGTGAAGACGCCGGTGACAGCGATAGTAAAGAAGGCAATTCATTCATAAAAAATTTTGTTACAATGGAAGGGTCTTTTCCGTTTTCTGTATGCCTCTATCAAATCCGTATTCCCTGAAGGGTTGCACTTTAGTGTTCATTTCTCCCACTCTCTGTCTTACTGAATACTCACTCTACTGAGAACAGACACACACACACACACACACACACACACTTATAATATAGTACTATGTTACCACGTTCTGTTGTTTTATTTCTTATTTTGATTGTTTTATTCTGAGTTTTTTATTTACAGGTTAATTACAACTTATTACTAAACTTACTCTAATTATTTACATTACATTTTATATTCAATTATTATTACATTACAAATACACATAATGATACAAATAGAAATGATAAGATACCTATATGAAATTAATTGGAGTTGACATTACACAGAAATATTGATGTAGATATCTCACCGGACCGTGCGGCAGATTTAAAAGATTACGGGTTGAAAGTCAGTAAAAATGATGCCTAATCGTGTTTCATTTTACCAGCGCCTTAAGTCGAAACAACTGTCAACAGACTGGATGTTTTGTAACCAGCCTACTGTATAAGTAAGTTGCATATGACAAGCAAAAACCATTTTTTGTTACTCGAATGGATCGCGCTAAGTTCAATTACAATTTTAATACATAATGTTTTGACTGGAGTGTCAAATTATTTACACTCAATCTGTTCGTTGCAGGGCTAAAATAAATAGTTCTGTTTCTTATTACATGGTCAGTCAATTAAATGACTGAATCATTTAAGAACAGAAGAGGTAGAGGTGTAAAAGACACTAATCAGAGTTATCTTCTCTGAAAGTAATGAATTTCATTGTACAGCCAGACCCTGTGGTGAATGAAGTGAAGTTGTCATTTACAGAGTGGAAAATATGTGCTTTTCAGAGGGCCCGGCATGCTGATAAGCGTACTTTTCCACTCAGTGAGGAAGGCAATTGTAAACCACCTCACTCCTTGTTTTACTTAGTAAAACCTCTAGAGGTTCAAACCAGCCTTTTGGCTGTTGACCTAACCAACCAACAATGTTTTGACTACATGGTTCCATAGAGTAAAGTACTGTAATCTAAACGCACGAGTGGGAGAAGTGTGCAACCCTTCAGGGATTTGGATTTGATAGTGGCATACACAAAACTGAAAAGACCCCAATGGAATATGGCAGATGGTAATTACAGTAAATCAAACATTTCTAGTCATGTAATTAAGCTATGGCATTATTACAGGTCACATTTGTTTCTTATAAGGTTTATGAAGAAAACGTTTTCTCGGAATAAATCACTGCTTACAAAATGTATCTAGAAACTACACGGTAGTGAAATGAACGAGTAGTGTCTGACTGTTGAGGTTGGTAGCTTTGTCAAACTTCCTCTTTCCTTCCTCACAGCCCATACATACACAAAAGGCAATCTCGTGACTTCAGTATCTATACCGTCCGTTGTTATTTTACTTCCTAGAGTAGAATTCCCAAACTTCCTGTACGTTTTCGTTGCGTTCCATGTGATAAGAAACAGAACAATTTTTTGTAGCCCTGAAATCAGCAGATCAAGTGCAAATAATTTAACATTCCACCTGTCTATTATGGGAAAATAAAATGATACGTACAAATACTGGAAAACACTAAAAAATTGTGTACAACTTAATTTAAAAAGATACAAGAATTATTTTTATAACGTCCAGGAGACTCCAAAAGGGAGTATAAGACATGTCAAGATCTGTTAAATTCATTACTTACCAATAATTTATTACGACTACTAACTTGTTACTTCAGTAAGCGTGTTATCCACCATTTTTATCAAATTATACACTAGTCACTTCAACTTTCAATTAGAAGTTTATATATTTTATTTTTTAACCAAAAACTATTCATAAGGAATTCATGTACACTGTAAAATGTTTTACCAATCAAGTACGTATTATTATTTAGCCTTTTTGTAAACAAATTGTAGTATAAATTAAATTTATCATCTTACCTTTGGTTTCTTCTCTTCTTCTTCTTTATCTGCCCCTTCTGCCTCTGAGCGTAGGGTGTGCCATTGCCTCGATCCATCCTCTCCAGATACCTCGGTCCATCATCATATTCCCCATCTGCTGCCAGTCTTTTCCTCGAGCCTCCCCCAACCGCTCCATGTACTCTTGATAGCTCTGTCGTGGTCTGCCCCTCGGTCGGCGTCCTTCTGGTTTTGCTTCCAGGAATTGTTTTATTTTCTTCGATTCATCCGCTCTATTAGCATGTCCCAGCCACTTCAATTGTTTTTCTTCTATCAGTGTATTCACAGGTCGTACTCCCAGGTCCCCTCTTATTGTTTCATTCCTAATTCGGTCTCTCTTATTCCTGCCCACTATTCTTCTAAGGTACCGCATTTCTGCCGCAGTGTCTCTACTCCTATGCTTGTCCAAAGCAACCCAGCTTTCTGCTCCATACATCAGTGTGGGCAAGAACACTGCTTTATATATTTGCAGCTCTGCTCACCTCCCTCTTGCCCACAATTGTATTACTTATGGCATAGTACACTTGATTTCCCTTTTTTACCCGATTAAGGACTTCCTGGTCAATTCGCCCATTCCTGTCTATTATCACTCCAAGATATTCATACTGTCACCTTTGGTTTCTTTTAAGTTTAAAAAACTTATACGCGTTTCGGTGATACCACCTTTTTCAAAGCAATATTATTAAAATTAAAATTTAGAATGCTGTTTTCATTCAGTCATTTTAAAACTGTCTGAAATTTCATTCCTGTATTTCTTTTTTACGCTTATTACAAAAGATGGCCATCTATTTTTTTATCATTTTTTTGCCATCTATTGTAATAAGTATAAAGAAATATAGGAATGAAATTTAGGACGTTTTAATCTAAATTACTGAATGGAAACACCGTTCTAAATTTTTAATTTTAACAATATTGCTGTAAGTTTTTTAAATCTAAAAAACAACCTTTTAAACTTTTTTTTTTTTAATTCCTAATATGTGTACGTTACAATCTGTTCAGTTCAGAACAATAAGCAACCCAATGACCCAATGAGATGAGGATGATGTGTATGACGTGTAAATGAGGTGTAGTCTTGTACAGACTCAGGCTGACCATTCCTGAGAGAGTATGGTTAATTGAACCCCAACCATCAAAATACACGGGCAACCACTATCTAGCATTCAAATCCGTATACAAGTGACTACCTTTACTAGGATTTGAACCAGGAACCTTCATCTCCGAAAATCAGCTGTTAAACAGCTGATTGTGGCGACGATTTTACCTCTAGACCAACCCGTTGGGTACTTAGAAGTAAAGTGATAAATTTCATTTATATTAATGGTTCGCAGGATGCATTTCAAAAATTTATTGTGAATTTTTTTAAACAATTCTAAATTAGTGTCTACCACAACGTTTTAAAGCTTGTGGTAATTTATTGGTGTATTTTCTACCTGAATAAGTAGGTTTTTGTTCAAACAATTTAGTGTGGTGATTAGCACATATTAGTCAATTCTGTTTCTTATGTAGTGGTTCTGCCCATAACGGACAGGTGGAGTGTCAAATTATTTACACTCACTCTGTTCGTTGCAGGGCTAAAATAAAAAGTTCTGTTTCTTATCACATGGTCAGCCAATTAAATGACTGAATCATTTAAGAACAGAAGAGGTAGAGGTGTAAAAGACACTAATCAGAGTTATCTCCTCTGAAAGTAATGAATTTCACTATACAGCCAGACCCTGTGGTGAATAAAGTGAAGGTGTCATTTGCAGAGTGGAAAATATGTGCTTTTCAGAGGGCCCGGCTTGCTGATAAGCGTACTTTTCCACTCAGTGAGGAAGGCAATGGTAAACCACCTCACTCCTCGTTTTACTTAGTAAAACCTCTACAGGTTCAAACCAGCCTACAGGCTGATGACCTAAACAACAACAACATGTAGTGGTTGTGAACATTTAAATTCTGTGAAAAGGTATTTTTGCTTTACGTACTGCCTGTTCCCAAGTTTAGTGCAGCTGAGAGGTATGCATTACGTCACTACTACTGTGAGAGAGTGCGTTAGTAGTAGTAGTAGTAACGTTTTACTTGTATTATGTTTGTTGTAGTCAAGGGTACTATCCAAACTACATATATTCTGTAGTCAAGGGTACTGTCCAAACTACATATATTCTGTTGTCAAGGGTACTGTCCAAACTACATATATTCTGTAGTCAAGGGTACTGTCCAAACTACATATATTCTGTAGTCAAGGGTACTGTCCAAACTACATATATTCTGTAGTCAAGGGTACTGTCCAAACTATATATATTCTGTAGTCAAGGGTACTGTCCAAACTACATATATTCTGTAGTCAAGGGTACTATCCAAACTACATATATTCTGTAGTCAAGGGTACTGTTCAAACTACATATATTCTGTGTCGCCGTCTTCAGCGAATAGTCAAAACAACACCTACGTATGTCACTGCACTAGGCAGCCTACTGCCTTGTGAATAGCAATGAGATGATTAATACAGTGTTATGACATAGCAGCAGTCTGGTAATTCATCTGTCCCCTTCATACCGCAGCTGCACTAAGCTTAGATTCATACAGAACAAAGAAGAAGGAACTCTTAAGTAATTGAAGCTTCTAAAAGAACTTAAGGACTTAAAAAGAACTCTTAAGTAATTGAAGCTCATAAAAGAATGATCTGCATGAGGGTAAATGGTGGACTTTCACCATAAACACAATAAATTTTTTTCTGAATTTTAAAAATTCTTTCCGTGTTACTCTATAATGAATTACCCAAAACTGATACAGCAATACCAGATATGAGATAAAATTAAACCACAGTAAGCTGCTATAGATACTGAGTCAAGAGAATGCTTTTTGCGGATGGATACGCTGTGAGAAAGGGAAGGAAAAATCTGACAGTGCTGCCAACCTTAACAATGAGACGCTATATTTTATTACCATGCGATTGTACCGTTTGTTAACCACATGTTGCCTTTCAATTAATACGAGGTGTGGCTATTAAATAACGAGACTGACGTAAAAATTTAATTTTATACATAATCACTTATAGTCACCTTCAATATACACTCCTTCTCTATCCCTACAACGCTCCATGCGAATTTTCCATTGTTGGAAACAGTGCTGGAACTCATCTTTTGTTAGCTCCTTCAGGACACGTGCCACTTTCTCTTTTACAGCTTCCACAGACTCAAATCTTGTCCCTTTTAATGCAGATTTCACCTTAGAGAACCTGAGTCCTGACTTCTTCTATCCAGGATCCAAGCCTCGCAATCATACAACATAAAAGGCTTCACTACAGCATTATAAATTCTTTTCTTTGTATCAATTCGGATTTTTGGCGAACAAAACAGGGAATTCGAGCATCTTATTGCTTTCCTACCTTGGGAAATCCTACAACTAATATTTGTTGAAGGCAGATGTGCCTTCCTTCGTGATTATTTAACTTCCTACAAGTTTAAATGTAGTCAAAAGAGCCTCTGCTTAAATTCTTCGGGTGGCTGTTCTCTCATAGAAAAAATGGTTTTTTTAAAGATTGTGGCTTTAATATACATTTTAGGGCAAAAGTTTATAACGTGTTGCAGACAATTCAAAAATCTACAACTTTTGTTCCAAACATGTCTTTGTATAACACTTTGTTTTGCAGTAATCAGTGGTTTTCTGTTTTTTTTTCATGCAGATGTGCAAAAAATTGATTTTTTTAAAGATTTTGGCCTCAGTATGCATTTAACGACAAAAGGGCATATATAATTAAATGTATAGAAATTTTTTTTTTACTTTTTAGACCTCGTAGATCACTCTAATTCAAGTTTAGGTCTGTTCCAGTGTTGGGTTTCTTTGAATAGCGCCACTTTCCTAACCGTGGCTTCCTTTCGTTTGGCCCACATTTTCTTAACCCTTTATAGGGCAGTACTATGGGGAAAAATATACAAGTTGTAAAATATTAAATTTTGTTTTTTAGGAACTTGAATAATGGTCCTTTCTAGTGCCAGAATAGTAAAATATTTATTTTATTTATGTCAAGCCCTGGTAAGTATACTTACCAAAGAATGTTTATTGAAATGGGAATCACATAATATTTAGTGGTAAGAATGCTTATTAAAACACCTTGTAGCTCTATAAAACAGAAAAATGTGGCGAATAACTTATCTTAACTTTATATCACCATGAATGCTTGCTTTCCCGTAATAAACTGGAATTTTCTAAGCACTGTACAAAAGTAACAACAAAACAACATGTTAGCGTACGCTGGTAGGAATCCTTACCACATTCGTGTAACTCACAAAGCAAATGGTCGCTGCGCGCTACTTTCAATATGTGGATAGCCTACTTACCAAAGAACATCTATAAAATCATAAAATGCCAATAAGGTTCAACTGCACAGCTTATTCTTAAAAAAAATCTGGTGTGAAACACTCACACAACTTTCTCTTGCCAATGCAAATAATTAATAATAAACCTAACATTATTAATAAAATATTAGAAATAAACAAAAACTAACCTCAAAAACATAACCTTACTTTAATCATGACTAAATGACGCAAAATGAAAATCGAACTCAATTTGGCTTAAAAAAAACGGAAAATCACACTTTCACGCTAAACTAGGCTCTGTAGAGAAAAATTCTCTAAATAAAAGTTGTAGATCTCTTAAATTTCTATAAATTTTATTATATACACTTTTGTCGTAAAATGCATACTAAAGCCGAAATGTTAAAAGAATCGATTTTTCTCACGTTTTCGTGAGAAAAAAACAGAAAATTGCAAATTACCGCTAAACTAAGCGTTATACAAAAAAATGTTTGAAATAAAAGTTGTAGGATTTTAAATTCTCTACAACTTTTATTATATAAATTTTTTCTCTAAATTGCATATTAAAGCCGTAATCTTAAAAAAACTTTGTTTTTACGTGAAAACAGCCTCACCCAGAATTTCAGCAAACATGACGCCTACCCTATCTTGTAGAGAATAAAAAATTGAGTAAATGAGGCGATTTAAAAAAAAATCGTAGGACCAGTTTTTGAGAAAATCGCAAAAAAGTGAAAAATTATACGAATAAACTACTACTTCCGGTTGACCGATTTTGATGAAAATGTTCGTGTCGCGTCCGGTAGTGGTATGTAACTTTTAAGTTTAAAGTTTCAAGTTCGTACGATGTTCCGTTCTTGAGATATTCTGTTCACACACACACACACACACAGACCAATCGCTAAAAACATGTTTTTTGGGTTCAGGGGGTCTGAAAACGTATAGATCCGGTGAAAACTCGATTTCTAAAAATCGACAAAAAACAATACTTTCCTTCCTATATATTCATATAGGCAAGAGAAAGTAAAAATCGACCTTATTGCCAGTGGTAAGTATACCTACCACAGACCTATTAAGGGTTAAAACGTTCCGGTCTTTGTTGGTAAACACCCTGTTGTACAGTCTTCTGATTTTTGGTTCGAATGTTACCATATTAGTTTTGACTATAATTCATTCCAGTTAAGTTGTCAGTAGATTCATTGGTGTGGAATGTGGGACGGCAACTGCTCATTCGTTGTTTTTGTTGAACACAACAACCGTTTCACTTGTAGGGTGCTGAGTCACGTAGGGACATGCAATTATATCAGTTTTGCTTCTGCATTCGAATAGTGTAGTACCTACTACATACCCAGAGTCGTGTTAATAACGGGTGATTCAAAAAGAGCGCCGGTTTTTAAACAGCTAGTAAATTTTTGTTTATCGGTTGGCAACATTGTTAGACCTCATTTCTATTTCGGAGAACATTCCGATTGACGATTCAGTTGTAGTTTCTCTTGTTCGCAGTGTAATACTCTCGCAGTCTCTGTCTAACCATGGAGAAGTTTACTATTGCGCAACGAGTGTTAATCGTCAAAACATTTTACCAGAGTGGAGAGAGTTATGCAACTACTGTCAGGCGACTTCGCGGCACTCTAAGACGTATGAAGCACCGAATGAATCAACAGTTCGCAGGCTCATGAAAAAGTTTTTTGAGACGGGTTCAACAGTCGACCTTAAAAGTTCTGGCCGAACTGAGCAGAACGTTGCGTTGGTTCGTGACAGTGTGGCTGTTAGCCCAGCAAAATCAATACGTCGCCGTTCTCAACAATTGGGTTTAAGATGTTTGATGTACGGAGAATTCTTCGGTACGATCTCCAATATCACCCGTATAAAATTCAGTTGACGCAACATTTGAAAGTGGCAGACCACCAGAAGAGACGACAGTTTGTTGACTGGGTATTGAGAAAACGCCAGGATGATGACACCTTCGCAAACAAAATCATTTTCAGTGATGAGGCGCACTTCCACTTAAACGGTTTTGTTAATAAACAGAACTGCCGTATGTGGGGTTTAGAAAACCCCACATACGGAAACTTGTCCCACATAGTCGAAACTTGTCGTGCAGTAATATCCAATTTCATGGACAGAGTTGATGCGTGCCAGCGCAGTAGAGGAGGACACATGCATGACATCATTTTTCATACATAAAATCGGAAGGTAAGATGAACTTATTGATGTATTTATTTTCAGTTTTTCAATAAAATAAATCTCTTAATTTGATATATCAAAACCGGCGCTCTTTTTGAATCACCCTATATATCAGTTTCGCTTCTGCATTCGACGAATAGTGTAGTACCTACTACATACCCAGAGTCGTGTTAATATTAGTGTTAATTCTTATTATAATAGTGTTTGTGATATTTTTAAATGTATGATACTAATATTTATTGTTATTGTGTTGTTTTAATTTTAATAAGTAGTAGTATTAGTTCGTAGTTACATTCTCTAAAATCAATAATAATGGATTCTCCGGTTAAACGAAACAAGCGCGGACAAGGCATTAATTCTAAACAAAAACTATTAATTATAAATGCTTTGAAATCTTTTAAAACTGAACATGCTAATATAACAATAAGTGAAATTGTAGCAAAAACTTTAGCAATGGTAGGCATCTCTGAACGATCAGTTTACAGAATAATTAAGGAAAAGAAAATTACTGGTCAAGTCAGATCTCCAACTAAAAAGCGAAACAGAGTTAACACGATTAGCAACTCGCTGGACGAAGCAACAAAAATTTAATTTAATTATTTTCATTTTTAAAGTTTCTTATAAAGTTACTTCAAGTTTTACCTCTACGTATGGGTAGATCTCTATTAAAATGCGGTTTGAACTGTTCCTTCGTGCACCGCCTCTGAATCGGAATTTATTTTGTAGGCACTGCCAACTTAACTGGAATAGACTATAGTTGGTTGTAATTAGCTGATTTTGTTAGCAGGTCTTGTTTAGTGATTCCAAATTCCTCCACATCCCGCTGTACATCCTTCAGCCACCTATGTCTCGACTACAACTTTTACATAAAGCATTTTTCTCTACAGAGTCTAGTTTAGTGTGAACGAGTGATTTTCCATATTTTTAAGCCAAACTGAGGTTGATTTTCATTTTGCGTCTTTCACTCATGATTAAAATTAAGGTTATGTTTATTGAGGTTAGTTTTATATTTATTTCTAATGTTTTATTACTAATGTTAATTTATATAGTTTATTATTTGCATTGGCAAGAGAAAGTCGTGTGAGTGTTTCACACCATATTTTTATTTTTTACATTGTCGCGAGCAAGTCATATGAGTGCTCCACACCATATTTTTAAATTTTTTAATGTATTTATTGCACTAATTCATTTTATCTTATCTTCAAAGAACATTTTATGACAAAACGCCTTTGTTTTATCGGTAAATTAACTGACATTGTTTATTTGTAAAGTCTTGCCTTCATAAAAATATATTTTTATCAAATTATTAGGTGCAATAAACGATTTGTTTAAGTTTTTTTCTTTTTGTAGAGCTAATTTTAGACATATAATGGTTGAGACGTTTCTGGAAACTCTTTTTTCAGCTCATATTTTCAGCATTTACTCACAGTAGGCTTTTTTCCTTTCTTCTGTCCACCTAGTGTTCTGTTTTTGCTCTTCATGGAAGCACTTAAAGTCCTTAATCAGTTGTCTGAATTTTGGTTTGATTCCTTAAGTTTTCTCGGTTTATTATAGTAAACATACTTTCTCTTACTTTTATTACTTTCTCTTACCTTTATTACTTTCTCTTACCTTTATTACTTTCTCTTACCTTTATTACTTTCTCTTACTTTTATTACTTTCTCTTACCTATATGAATATACAAGGTGTGGCTATTAAATAACGAGACTGACGTAAAAAAATTTATTTTAATTTTATACGTAATCACTTATTGTCACCTTCAATATACACTCCTTCTCTATCCCTACAACACTCCATGCGAATTTTCCATTGTTGGAAACAGTGCTGGAAGTCGGTGCTGGACACGTACCGCTTTCTCTTTTACAGCTTCCACAGACTCAAATCTTGTCCCTTTTAATGCAGATTTCACCTTAGGGAACAGGTAGAAGATAATAACATGTGATGAAACGTGTTTTTTTTACTGATGATTCGGAAACAAAGTCCGAATCTATGGACTGGAAGAGTCGAACTTCACCGAGAGCCAAAAAAGCTCGAATTAGCAAGTCAAAATTTAAAGCAATGATGATTGTTTTTTTGATATCCATGGGAGTGTGTACCTTCACTGGGTTCCTGAAGGTCAAACAATTAATCAATATTACTACGTTGAGGTACTTTCAAAACTACCTGAAAGAGTAAGGAAAAAAAGCCTTGAAATTTGGAAGGACAAATCATGGGTTCTCTACCAAGTTAATGCCAGCTCATTCCGCGTTATCTGTCAAGAGGTTCCTAGCCAAGTACAGGATCTCAGTGTTAGAACATCCACCTTATTCATCAGATCTTGCACCATGTGACTTCTACCTGTTCCCTAAGATGAAATCTGCATTAAAAGGAATAAGATTTGAGTCTGTGGAAGCTGTAAAAGAGAAAGCGGCACATGTCCTGAAGGAGCTGACAGAAGATGACTTCCAGCACTGTTTCCAACTATGGAAAATTCGCATGGAGCGTTGTAGGGATAGAGAAGGAGTATATATTTAAGGTGACAATAAGTGATTATGTATAAAGTAAAAATAAAATTTTTTACATCAGTCTCATTATTTAATAGCCACACCTCGTATAGGGAGAAAAGTATTGTTTTCATGTTGATCATGACTAATTCTTTTCCCCTGTATAGTTGGTTTATGTATTCCTTCCATCTTTCAGCTCTCTCTTGGCCATTCAACAATGGTTTGCCATCTGCACTTTGTAAATTAACAGCTTTCTGCGTCTACTTTACCAGCTACCATTTTACTTTCAACATCCGTACATTTCTCTCTGATCCAATCTTCCTTCGCTTACTTACACCTTTGGTTAATGGTATTTCTCAGGTAGTAATATTACCTTTTACCTCTTTCATCTTTTGCGTTTTTAAATTTCCTTCGCTCATCCATCAGTTCCAGAATATCATTAGTAATCCAAGGTTTCCTACCTCATCTTTTAGTATGTTTTATCCATTCTTCTGCTGCTTTCACTACCACCTCCTTGAAGTTTATCCACTCCTCCTCTACACTTCTTGTTTCATTACCTCTTTCTTCTATCCGTTTTAGAATACTCTCCTGGAAACCTATCTGGTTGTCTTGTTTGTCTACATCCCACCTATCATTTCCGTGTCTCATCTTCAGTTTTTTAAGTTTAAGCCTACTATCCATCACTACTAAGTTATGATCACTCCGTATATCTGCACCTGGATAGGGTTTACAGTTCATAAACTGGTTTCTGAATCTTTGTCTATCCATTATATAATCTATTTGGTATCTTCCCTTGTCACCTGACATCATCCAAGTGTATAACCTCCTTTTGTGATTCTTAAATAGTGTATTGTCCATCATTAATATTGGAGCAAAAGTCTACCGGCTGACTCCCTTTTTCATTTCTCTTCCCTAGACCGTATTCTGCTATTATCTTTCCTTCTCCAACTACTGCATTCCAGTCTCCCATAACAATCTAATTTTCATCATCCTTGACATATTGTATTATTTCATCTAATTTTTCATATTGTTGTTCTATTTTATCCTCTTTATGCGAAGACATGTAAACCTGCACTATAGTGGTGAACTTTGGTTTCATACCTATTCTAATCATAAAAATCCTGTCACTACACTGCTTATAGTAGGTCACTCTTTGTCCAGTTTTTTTATTCATTACTATACCCACTCCGCCCTGCCCTCCGAAGGCTTTAGTGTTAATAACCCTATAATCCCCTGACCAAAAGTCTTGATCATCATCCCAACGTACCTCACTAATGCCTACAATATCTAACTTCAACCTATCCATTTCCCTTTTTAAATTCTCTAACCTACCAGTTTGTTTTAAACTCCTTACGTTCAATGTTCCAACTCGAAGAATTTCAGAAACTTTTATCTTGTTGATGAAGTCCCTTCTGATAGTCCTCGCCCGGAGACCTGAATGGAGGACTAGTTTATCTCTGGAATGTTTTACCGGAGAGGACGCCATCATAATTTTTTCATATTTAGAAGTTCTTGATGTTCTCAAAGCTCTTGAAGACCTGCATACTAAGTAAGCCTAACCAGAATCATACATGAAAGAGTTTCCCCGTGATAATTGTTGTCATTGCCCATGATTGACTGGTGGAGTGTCAAATTATTTACACTCAATCTGTTAGTTTCAGGGCTAAAATAAATAGTTCTGTTTCTTATCAAATGGTCAGCCAATTAAATAACTGAATCATTTAAGAACAGAAGAGGTAGAGGTGTAAAAGACACTAATCAGATTTATCTCCTCTGAAAGTAATGGATTTTATTATATAGCCAGACCCTGTGGTGAATGAAGTGAAGGTGTCATTTGTAGAGTGGAAAATATGTACTTTTCAGAGGGCCCGGCATGCTGATAAGTGTACTTTTCCACTTAGTGAGGAAGGCAATGGTAAACCACCTCACTCCTCGATTTACTTAGTAAAAGCTCTACAGGTTCAAATCAGCCTGATGACTAGGCTGATGACCTGAACAACTATTCTAGTCAGACAGAAAAAGCTGTAGTTTACTGTTGGTTTCAGCTTTTTGGTTGGCAGACTGAGTGCCCCAAGCCACCGTCTGCCAGGGTGGAATGGGCAGCCCTTCCATTCCATTCACCATGAGATAGTCATCATGCTGATGAGCAGTCACATGGTTTGTTACTAACAGGCCACACAACGTGAATGTATGGATTTGACACTAGCCTTCTACCCCAGCCGGTTCCTTTAAGCCTTTTGTAAAAGGAATAAGAGGTCTCCTTCCAGTTTATGACAGAAGCTCTTTATAGCCCAGAAAAGAATTTTCAGACATTATCAATTGCGTGTTGTTGTTTAGGTCAACAGCCGAAAAGCTCGTTTGAACCTCAAGAGGTTTTACTAAGTAAAAACAAGGAGTGAGGTGGTTTACTATTGCCTTCCTCACTGAGTTGAAAGAGTATGCTTATCAGCATCCCAGGCCCTACGAACAACACCCACTTTCCACCCTGCAAACGACACCTTCACTTCATTCACCACAGGGTCTGGCTGTATAGTGAAATTCATTACTCTCAGAGGAGACAACTCTGACTACAATCGGTTTCATAATGATAGACACCCGAGTTTGAACCCAAAGCATCTCCAAAACTATGAGTCGGATTTCAACATATATTACATCAAAATTTAGCTCATTTTATTCTACTTTGACCCTTAATACTTAATTAATTTGCCCATAACAGATAGGTGGAGTGTCAAATTAATTACACTCAATCTGTTAGTTGCAGGGCTAAAATAAATAGTTCTGTTTCTTATCAGATGGTCAGCCAATTAAATGACTGAATCATTTAAGAACAGAAGAGGTAGAGGTGTAAAAGACACTAATCAGAGTTATCTCCTCTGAAAGTAATGGATTTCATTATACAGCCAGACCCTGTGGTGAATGAAGTGAAAGTGTCTTTTGCAGAGTGGAAAATATATGCTTTTCAGAGGGCCTGGCATGCTGATAAGTGTACTTTTCCACTCAGTGAGGAAGGCAATGGTAAACCACCTCACTCCTCGATTTACGTAGTAAAACCTCTACAGGTTCAAACCAGCCTTTCGGCTGATGACCTAAACAACAACACTTAATTAATATTTTTAATGTTGTTTGAAAATTGCCATATCGAGGTTGGAAGACAAAAAGACCCGGTTTTCTTGATACCGCAACAAATTTCATGCGTTTAGTGGCGTGTAACTCGATAAGTATTTGACCGAAAAGTTTGAAATTTTAACACAACATAGACAATTATATTCTTACAGCGTGTATGAAATTTCAAAATCGTCAGTTATTTAAATGTTGACTTGTTAACAACATTCTGAACCCTTACTATCTCAGTAACCGCTGGATCGTTCGGCACGGGCAAACTATCGTTTTATTGAGCGTAAAAAACTTAGTACAGTTATGTTAATAATATGGAATATCGATTGGTCAATGTTGTGGTAGAATTTTTTAAAATAGATGGGAATGCGGGGGGTGGGCACTACTATCCATGTTTCCTGAATCTGACTGTCTACCTTAATTAACAATGCAGTCTGTCAATTCAGGTAGACAGTCCGATAGGATGTCACGTGCACAATCTAGCAAGATGGATAGTAACACCCACCCCCCCCGCATTCCCATCTATTTTGAAAAATTCTACCACAACATTGACCAATCGATATTTCATGTTATTAAAATATCTGTAGTCTACTAAGTTTTTTACGCTCAATAAAACAATAGTTTGCCCGTGCCGAACGTTCGAGCGGTTATCGAGATAGTAAGGGTTCAGAATGTTGTTAATAAATCAAAATTTAAATAACTGACGATTTTGAAATTTCGTACACGCTGTAAGAATATAATTGTCTACGTTGTGTTAAAATTTCGAAATTTTCGGTCAAATAATTAACGAGTTACACGCCTCTAAACGCATGAAATTTGTCGCGGTATCAAGAAAACCGGGTCTTTTTGTCTTTCAACCTCGATATTTATAAATAAATATTTAAATAATTTTTTAAATAATAATAAAAATATAGGACTATTATAGGTCAACGCAGAATAAAATGAGCTAAATTTTGATGTAAAATATGTTAAAATCCAATTCATATTTTTGGAGGTACAAGGGTTGAAACTCGGGTGTCTGTGATTATGAAACCGACAGTAGTGTCTTTTACACCTCTGCCTCTTCTGTTCTTACGTTATATTTATACGTTATACGTTATACATATTTTCATACGTTACAAAAAATCATTTCATCCTTCACCGTCTGCATTAGCAGTAATTGCATAACAGTCGGACGTTGAACCAAAAAAAAAAAAAATCTTCTGTCCTTAAATAGTTTGTCATATAATTGGCTAACTATGTGATAAGAAACAGAACTATTTTTTGTAGCCCTGGAACCAACAGATCGAGTGCATTTAATTTAACACTTCACCTGCCTGTTACGGGCATAAAAATTGGGTAAAAGGACTAAAAAATCACCTGTAGTTGTATATTGTTGTTTAGGTCATCAGCCAAAAGGCTGGTTTGAACCTGTAGAGGTTTTACTAAGTAAAACGAGGAGTGAGGTAGGTGGTTTACCGATGCCTTCCTCACTGAGTGGAAAAGTACACTTATCAGCATACCGGGCCCTCTGAAAAGCACATATTTTCCACTCTGCAAACAACACCTTCACTTCATTCACCACAGGGTCTGGCTGTATAATGAAATTCATTACTTTCAGAGGAGATAACTCTGATTAGTGTCACAGTACACCTCTACCTCTTCTGTTCTTAAATGATTCAGTCATTTAATTGGCTGACCATGTGATAAGAAACAGAACTATTTATTTTAGCCCTGCAATGAACAGATTGAGTGTAAATAATTTGACACTCCACCTGTCTGTTATGGGCAGAGTTGTATACTATATTCTATTATTGTCAATCAATATTCTATCTTTGGTTAGATTAACTGAAAACATAAATACTGTTCAATCTATTAACATTATTTATATTTTATTAATAAATTTCTGTTCTAGTTTGATAATTTAATTTTCTTTTACTCTGATTAATAATTTTGATTATTATATAAACTACATTAATCAGTTTCTTTTGTTAATTAACATTTAGCTTTCAATCGTTAATTAATTTATGTATTTATATTTTATTAATGTCAATTGATAAGGAAAAATAACTTAATTGATACATTGTGATTATGTAATAGCTTACTGTTGCTCTTTCAGTACAAGTTAAAATTTCTGTCTTACGTTGCTTATTATTGTTAAATCGTGATCGCTACGAAAGAAATCCGTTCTGTTTGAAGAATTCTATAAAAAAAAAATCTGGTGGAAACACTCACACGACTTTCTCTTGCCTAAGAAAATAATTAACCATAATTTTATATTCTAACATTAGAAATAAACAAAATTTAACCTCAAAAAACGTTATCTTATTTTAATCATGAGTGAAATACGCAAAATGAAAATCGACTTCAGTTTAGCTTAAAAATAAGGAAAATCACTCTTTCACGCTAAACTAGGCTCTGTAGGGAAAAATTCTTTAAATAAAAGTTATAGGCTAGATCTTTTAATTTCCTAAAAATTTTATTATTATACTTTTGTCGTAAAATGCATGCTAAGGCTGAAATCTTAAAACATCGATTTCTTTACACGTTTTCGTGAGAAAAAACGAAATTGCTAATTATCGCTAAACTAAGCGTTATACAAAAAAAAAAAAAAAAAATGGTTGAAATAAAAGTTGTAGGATTTTACAAATTTTATTAAAGTATATTTTTGCGCTAAAATGCATATTAAAGCCGCAATTAAAAAAAACAATTTTTTACGTGAAAACAGCCTCACCAAGAATTTCAGCAAACATGACGCCTACCCTATCTTGTAAAGCATAAAAATTCAGTAAATCAGGCGATTTAAAAAAAAACAGGAGCGGTTTTTGAGAAAATCGCAAAAAAGTGAAAAATGACACGAATTAACTACTACTTCCGTTTTACCGATTTTGATGAAAATGTTCGTGTTGGGTCCTCTAGTGGTACCTAACTTAAGTTTCAAGTTTCAACTTCGTACGATGTTCTGTCCTTGAGATATTTGTCCACACACACACACACGCGCGCGCGCGCGTACGGACGCACGTACACACAATCACACACACACACACACACACACACACCCCACGCACGCGCGCACACACAAACAGACACAACCAATCACTAAAAACATGTTTTTTTGGGTTCAGGGGGTCTGAAAACGTGTATATCTGGTGAAAACTCGATTTTGAAAATCGACATGAAAACAATACTTTCCTTCCTATATATTCATATAGGGCGAGAAAAAGTAAATAAATAATTATGTACTTAGAAATTTTAAACAAACATAAATTTCAGTGGAATAAATATTTATTAACCAAACAAAAAATATTTTGTGTGTTATTTACGAAAAAAAACAGTCCCTTTCGAAATAAATGTCCGGGATTGGAGTCCAGAAATTGGTAAACTTAATTAGGTTACCATAGGGTAACATTTTGCCCATAACAGACAGATGGAGTGTCAAGTGTCAAATTATTTACACTCAATCTGTTAGTTGGAGGGCTAAAATAAATATTTCTGTTTCTTATCACTTGGTCAGCCAATTAAATGACTGAATCATTTAAGAACAGCAGAGGTAGAAGTGTAAATCACACTAATCAGAGTTATCACCTCTAAAAGTAATGGATTTCATTATACAGCCAGACCTTGTGGAGAATGAAGTGAAAGTGTCATTTGCAGAGTGAAAAATACGAAGTATGGCTATTAAATAACGGGACTGACGTAAAAAATTTAATTTTATACATAATCAGTTATTGTCACCTTCAATATACACTCCTTTTTTATACCTAAAACGCTCCATGCAAATTTTCCATTATTGGAAACAGTGCTGGAAGTCAACTTCTGTCAGCTCTTTCAGGACACGTGCCGCTTTCTCGTTTACAGTTTCCACAGACTCGAATCTTGTTCCTTTTAATGCAGATTTCACCTTAGGGAACAGGTAGAAGTCACATGGTGCAAGATCTAATGAATAAGGTGGATGTTCTAACACTGAGATGCTGTACTTGGCTAGGAATCTCTTGACAGAAAACGCGGAATGAGCTGATGACAAATCATGGAGAACCCATGATTTGCCCTTCCACATTTCGGGGCGTTTCTTCCTTACTCTTTGACATAGTGTAGAAAGTATGGATATAAAAAAAACAATCATTATTGCTTTAAATTTTGACTTGCTTTTTCGAGCTATTTTGGCTCTCGATGAAGTTCGGCTCTACCAGTGCATGGATGGCGCTTCGTTTCCAGTTCATAAGTAAAAAACCACGTTTTATCACATGTTATTATCTTTCACCTGTTCCCTAAGGTGAAATCTGCATTAAGAGGGACAAGATTTGAGTCTGTGGAAGCTGTAAAAGAAAAAGCGGCACGTGTCCTTAAGGAGCTGACAGAAGATGACTTCCAGCACTGTTTCCAATAATGGAAAATTTGCATGGAGCGTTTTAGGTATAGAGAAGGAGTGTATATTGAAGGTGACAATAAGTGATTAAGTATAAAATTAAAATACAGTTTTTTACAACGTCAGTCTCGTTATTTAATAGCCACACCTTGTATGTGCTTTTCAGAGGGCCCGGCATGCTGATAAGCGTACTTTTCCACTCAGTGAGGAAGGCAATAATAAACTACCTTATTTCTTAGTTTACTTAGAAACACCCTTTTGGCTGATGACCTAAACAACAACGACAGGGTAGCATCTCTACCGAGTTACAAACTGAGCACCAAGGATAACTTTACAAAACTATTTTAAAAATATAAACTATTGTTCGTAAAATTTGCCTAGTCGAAGAATGTAATACTATTACATGCTGTAAAAAATACGGTATAGTTATATCACTACTATGAAGGTCATTTATTGAACCTTTTTAAGCGCGCCAGCGACCTTGACGATATTAAATGGATGTCAATTACTAGTATAAACACTCTTCGAACCGAATAAAATCTTAGATTACATTTTTATAACGTTTACATCACATGTGAAATCCTTTAATTTTTGACAAACAAAAAATTACGGTTATTATAACGAAGGTCTTTAATTTGACGTTTATATAATTGATGTAAATAAAAATATTATGTTTGTAGTACAACAAAGCTATTATTAATTTTTTTATAAAAAAACTAAGTTAGTACGGACAAGTAAATTACCTCATTAATTTTTGTGCATGTATTGTAATTATACGAGTGTAATAATGTTTAAACTATAGGGTGATTCAAAAAGAGCGCCGGTTTTGGTATATCAAATTAAGAGATTTATTTTATTGAAAAACTGAAAATAAATACATCAACAAGTTCATCTTACCTTCCGATTTTATGTATGAAAAATGATGTCATGCATGTGTCCTCCTCTACTGCGCTGGCACGCATCAACTCTGTCCATGAAATTGGATATTACTGCACGACAAGTTTCGACTATGTGGGACAAGTTTCCGTATGTGGGGTTTTCTAAACCCCACATACGGCAGTTCTGTTTATTAACAAAACCGTTTAAGTGGAAGTGCTCCTCATCACTGAAAATGATTTTGTTTGCGAAGGTGTCATCATCCTGCCGTTTTCTCAATACCCAGTCAACAAACTGTCGTCTCTTCTGGTGGTCTGCCACTTTCAAATGTTGCGTCAACTGAATTTGGAGATCGTACCGAAGAATTCTCCGTACAGAAGAACATCTTAAACCCAATTGTTGAGAACGGCGACGTATTGATTTTGCTGGGCTAACAGCCACACTGTCACGAACCAACGCAACGTTCTGCTCCGTTCGGCCAGAACGACGACGTCCAGAACTTTTAAGGTCGACTGTTGAACCCGTCTCAAAAAACTTTTTCATGAGCCTGCGAACTGTTGATTCATTCGGTGCTTCATACGTCCTAGAGTACCGCGAAGTCGCCTGACAGTAGCCGCATAACTCTCTCCACTCTGGTAAAATGTTTTGACGATTAACACTCGTTGCGCAATAGTAAACTTCTCCATGGTTAGACAGAGACTGCGAGAGTATTACACTGCGAACAAGAGAAACTACAACTGAATCGTCAATCGGAATGTTCTCCGAAATAGAAATGAGGTCAAACAGTGTTGCCAACCGATAAACAAAAATTTACCAGCCGTTTAAAAACCGGCGCTCTTTTTGAATCACCCTATACATGATACCGGGAAAAATGACGTTTTAAATTTTGCGCATCCTTGAAAAAATTCGTCCATCTTTATTTTCTGTATAAAATATGGTTTATAGAATTTTTCAAAATGTTCCCAATTTTGTTTCTACATTGAATCTATCAAATAAACTCTGTAATAAGTTTAGCACAATTTTGTCTGTTTATTTAAATAACCTATATAAATAAAACTCGCCACTCCAGCGGCGCGGCGCCGCTTACGTGCTCGGCCTCAAAGGGGTAGGTGGATCAGAATTCATAAGTGGATCAGGGCGCTGGGCGCCCGCACTTTGCCACAAGGTGAAGTTCTGCCGCCAAAGGAATGTGTGGATCACAATATTTTGAAGTTTGAAGATATGAAAGTTTAAAGATGAAGTTTGAAGTTTCAAATGTCACCGGATGGCGACTTTAAGTGGCGAGTTAAACCTTTAATTTTGGTGGCCCTGAAAAGGGCCGTTTAAGTGGTGGTCGTCTTGATGTGCAGCGTCGGTCGAAGAGCTGGGCGACACGGCGTGTCGTCCAGCGGAGACATTATCTTCTTCCCTCGCAGTAGTGCGTCGATACTTCGTCGGGTCCGGTGGGCGTAAGGCTCGATCGAGCGACCGCTGTGGACCACGCTCGCGTCAGCGGGCGATGACGGTCCGGTTGACGGCTTACGGTGACGGGTCGGCGAGTGGAAGCATCATCTTCTCTCTTGTGGGGTCGTCGATTAGTCTTCGCTGGAGTCCTGTAGCCGTGTGCCGTAGTGGACGTCTTGTCTGCTATCTGGATCGGAATTGAATCGCTCGGCTCAGTGGAGCGCTCTTTTTATAGTCGCGAGAGCGCTGTGGTAGGAGGCGGCTACTGGCTCGGCCTTGAAAGCCCTCTGTCGGTGCGCAGCCGAAAGTTTTGACGGTGCGCCGCTAAAGGGTTTGTCGCGCCGACAAAGGCCGGAAGAAGTATTGAAGGCCGGCAACACAGTAAATGATTAATTAGAAGGGGTGGCGGTGACACAAAATTTGAAATTTGAAGTTTTAGGTTAATGTTTAAAGTTTCAAAATTTCAACTTTGAATGTTGAGGTTTGAATGTAAAATATTTTCAGTTTTTCGTTTTCTCGTGCGACTTGGGGTTGCGACCTGAAAATTTTCGGGTTACCAAATTTTTATGTAATTTTCTTCGCTAAATAACAGGCCGTTAAAAGATTATTTGTATTCCGAAAATTTAAACATTTTTGTGTGGGTAGAAATTTTCGGGTTACAAAATTTTTATTTAAGTTATGACGTTAAAATATATTTTCCATTCTGAAAATTTAGAAATTTCATAATTTTTGGATCGGGGTAGCAACTCCCACCATTCGACTCCGATCTAAAATTAAAAAAATTACCCGTGATGCTATAAGTACCTGTAAAATTGTGCTAATAAAAATTTGCCAAAAAAACCGTTTTTGAAAGTGTAAAAATAGGAAAACCTGAAAACGGCAAGCCCCAAAAAACCGAAATTTTGTTTTTGTAGTTTACTCCAGCGGCGCTGGACTGGCCAATCTTTTAGATAACCTATATAAATAAAATTGTTATATTTTCTGTACAATTTTCCAAAATGCCCAAAATTTTGTTCCTACGCCAGATCTACCAAGTAAACGCTGAAAATAAGTTCAGCTGAATTTTTGTCTGTTTGTATGTTACGGCATCACGCAAGAACCGCTGATACAAATTCAATAAATTTCGGTATTTAGGTTCTGGACATAATCGAAATTAAAATAGGCTATAATTTTTTTAATATTTCAAAGGGGTGGGGTAGTTGAGAGGGAGGGGTAAACAAAAATTTACGAATATATCCGTTAAAAGTCAATGTATCAAAAATTGTTATATAATCAAAATCTGCCCATAACAGACAGGTGGAGTGTCAAATTATTTACACTCGATCTGTTAGTTGCAGGGCTAAAATAAATAGTTCTGTTTCTTATCACATGGTCAGCCAATTAAATGACTGAATCATTTAAGAACAGAAGAGGTAGAGGTGTACTGTGACACTAATCAGAGTTATCTTATCTGAAAGTAATGAATTTCATTATACAGCCAGACCCTGTGGTGAATGAAGTGAAGGTGTCATTTGCAGAGTGGAACATATGTGCTTTTCAGAGGGCCCGGCATGCTGGAAAGCGTACTTTTCCACTCGGTGAGGAAGGCAATGGTAAACCACTTCGCTCCTCGTTTTACTTAGTAAAACCTCTAGAGGTTCAAACCAGCCTTTCGGCTGATGACCTAAACAACAACAATCAAAATTATGAAACGTTTTAAGACAAATAAGTTTATGTAAAATTTTTAATTTTCATACATAATAACGGAGATACGAGGCGTGTTCAGGAAGTAAGTACCGTTTTTAAAAAAAGAAAGTAAAAAAATTTTTTTCAACACAATTTTATTTCTACATGAAAGCCCAAACCTTAAACTATTTTTCGACATAGTTTCCACCGATGTTCAAATACTTGTCGTAGCGGGTGATCAATTTGTCTATACCCTCTTCGTAGAAGGTTCCCGCCACTGACGTGCACAAAACCAAAAGACTCGGAACTGCTTTGACTTTTCTCACATGGTTTAGTGATGATGGTGAGGATTTTTAAACAAAATTGTGACAGGTGATGAAACTTGGGTCCGTCATATCACACCGGAATCTAAACAGCAGTCAATAGAGTGGTGACACACGCAATCCCCGAAGAAACAAAAATTAAGACGACAATGTCTGCACAGAAAATCATGTGCACTGTCTTTTGGGATCGGAAAGGTGTTTTGCTGATAGATTTTCTCCCAAGAGGTGAAACCATTAATGCGGCAAGGTATTGCGAAACCTTAAGAAAACTAAGGCGGGCAATTCAAAGCAAACGGAGAGGAATGCTCAGTAACGAAATTGTGTTGCTCCATGACAATGCTCGACCCCATACCGCTGGTGACACTCAAACATTGGTTCGACCATTTCGTTGGGAGCAGTTCGATCACCCGCCCTACAGGCCGGACTTGGCACCGTCTGACTACCACTTGTTTCTGCACATGAAGCGCGAGCTAGACGGCCAACGCTTTGAAACCGACGATGAAGTGAAAACTGCCATGGAGTCATAGCTACATTCGTTGGCGGGAACCTTCTACGAAGAGGGTATAGAGAAATTGTTCACCTGCTATGACAAGCGTTTGAACATCGGTGGAAACTATATTGAAAAATAGTTTAAGGTTTGGGCTTTCATATAGAAATAAAATTGTGTTGAAAAAAATTGTTTTACTTGTTTTTTTTTAAAAACGGTACTTACTTTCTGAACACGCCTCGTATTACCAATTTTATAAAAATAAACATACCAATATTTTAGAAAATAAAATAAACACAACAACGAGGGCTACGTGTTTAGTTACCTTCCCCGCACAACACACAACACACCCGTTCTCGGGCCAAATTGTCAAATACTAATGACAGTCACTTAAGTAAGTAGTTAACCATCGCGGAGTGTTCCTATTGTGATTTACCTTTCATTTAAATTTTTGGACCTTTTACGTTATTTCACATTTTCAAAATACCGTGTGAATGCACCTTTACTGCCTGCACGTGATCTCTACTGTTCGATTAACAATCGCTTGATTCTTTTATTTTCAGTTCTTTTCAATTTCATTATATTTTTGGTTGTTTTTTCCTTCATTGTTTTACTAATTATTTACTAGCCTTTTGTTTTGTTTTGTAATTTTCCAAATTACAAAACCATTATAATCAAACAATTACAAAACATTAAAATGCATAAATAAATAAAAAACACAATTTATTAAAACATACAGAAAAATTACAAATACGATTAAGATCAAACGATTACAAAACATAAAAATTTTAAAATACTGAAAATAACAAATTTATTTTAAAAAATACAGAAAAATGACAAAATATTAAAGTTTTAAAATACAGAAAGTAACACAAACTTATTTAAAAAAATACAGAAAAATTACAAAACATTAAAATTAAAAATTACAGATAATAACAAAAATTTATGTTAAAAACAGAAAAATTACAAATAACAAAAAATTTACATTTCAAAAAAAAACAAAATAACACAAAGTTATTTTGTGCGTGCGTGCGTGTGTGAACAGAATATCTCAAGAACGGAACATCGTACGAACTTGAAACTTGAAACTTGTTACATACCACTACCGGACCCGACACGAACATTTTCATCAAAATCGGTCAACTGGAAGTAGTTAGTTTATTCGTGTAATTTTTCACTTTTTTGCGATTTTCTCAAAAACTGGTCCTACGATTTTTTTTAAAAAAAGCCAGGTTTACTAAATTTTTTATTCACTACAAGGTAGGGTAGGCGCCATGTTTGCTGAAATTCTTAGTCAGGCTGTTTTACCGTTAAAAAATGTTTTTTAAGATTACGGCTTTAATACGCATTTTAGCGCAAAAAATTATATAATATAAAATGTAGAAAATTTAAAATCCTACAGCTTTTATTTCAAACATTTTTTTTGTATAACGCTTAGTTAGCGGTAATTAGCGATTTTCTGTTTTTTCTCACGAAAACGTGTGAAAAATCGATTTTTTTTTTAGATTTCGGCCTTAGTATGCATTTTACAACAAAAGTGTATATAATCAAGTTTATTGTAAATTGTAAGATCAACAACTTTTATTTAGAGTATTTTTCTCTACAGAGCCGTTTAGCGTGAATGAGTGATTTTCCGTATTTTTAAGCCAAACTGAGGTAGATTTTCATTTTGCGTCTTTTACTCATGATCAAAATTAGGTTATGTTTATTGAGGTTAGTTTTTTGTTTATTTCTAATGTTTTATTACTAATGTTAGATTATATTGTTAATTATTTGCATTGGCAAGAGAACGTTGTGTGAGTGTTTCACACCAGATTTTTGTTAAATCTGTTGGGTTTCGCTCACACACATACCCGAGACCACCAGTAAACAAAACTGGCTTCTAGAGGTCGTCTCAGCCTCGATTAACAAATGCATAACTGTTGGCTATGCGTACGAGGTGTGGCTATTAAATAACGAGACTGACGTTGTAAAAATTTTATTTCTATTTTATACATAATCACTTATTGTCACCTTCAATATACACTCCTTCTCTATCCCTACAACACTCCATGTAAATTTTCCATTGTTGGAAACAGTGCTGGAAGTCATCTTCTGTCAGCTCCTTCAGGACACGTGCCGCTTTCTCTTTTACAGCTTCCACAGACTCAAATCTTGTCCCTTTTAATGCATATTTCACCTTGGGGAACAGGTTAAAGTCACATGGTGCAAGATCTGGTGAATAAGGTAGATGTTCTAACACTGCGATGCTGTACTTGGTTAGGAACCTCTTGACAGATAACTCGGAATGAGCTGGCGCATTATCTTAGTGGAGAACCCATGATTTGTCCTTCTACATTTCGGGGCGTTTTTTCCTTACTCTTTGACGTAGTTTAGAAAGTACCTTAAGGTAGTAATATTGATTGTTTGACCTTCAGGAACCCAGTAAAGGTACACAATCTCGTGGATATAAAGAAAAACAATCATCATTGCTTTAAATTTTGACTTGCTCGTTCGAGCTTTTTTAGCCCTCGGTGAAGTTCGTCTCTTTCAGTTCATGGATTGGCGCTTCGTTTCCGGATCATGAGTAAAAACCACGTTTCATCACATGTTTATTACCGTTTCCAAAAAATTTAGGTCATTTTCAATCGCGTACAATGTGTCAGTACAATCATTTTTGCGAGCTTCATTTCAAACATTTTTGAGCGGCACGTGTCCTGAAGGAGCTGACAGAAGATGACTTCCAGCACGGTTTCCAACAATGGAAAATTCGCATGGAGCGTTGTAGGGATAGAGAAGGAGTGTATATTGAAGGTGACAGTAAATGATTATGTTGTATAAAATAAAAATAAAATTTTTTAAATCGTCATTCTCGTTATTTAATAGCCACACCTCGTATATTTAACAAAACGGGGGACACTTTGAGAACCTTTTGTAAGTAACTAATAACTAATTGTTACGTACTTTTTGAACTAAAATTCATTAGTTTTATGTAAATATATAGTATTGAATGAACAATCAGCTGTTATTTCTAACCTATGGACAATATGGTAGTTAATGTTTGATACAGTTAAAAGTTTTTCACAATTACATTTGTTTTGTTTTTTAATAGATCTAAAGTTATATTTCAATATCTAGTATTCAATTCTTTCTTAAATAATTTAGATGAATCTTTTTAAAATTACATTTTTACAAATCTCATAATGAAAAATACACCTTAATTTAAAATTAACCAAAGTAATTTCACGTTAAAGACAAGAATTTTTTTTTTACTCCTAATTTGTGTACGTTGCAATCTGTTCAATTCAGAACAATAAGCAACCCCATGATCCAATGAGATGAGGATGATGTGTATGACGTGTAAATGAGATGTAGTCTTGTACAGACCCAGGCCAACCATTTCTGAGAGTATGGTTAATTGAACCCCAACCATCAAAGTACACCGGTAACCACTGTCTAGTATTCAATTTCGTATAAAAGTAACTACCTTTACTAGGATTTGAACCAGGAACCTTCGTCTCCGAAAATCAGCTGTGGAACAGCTGACTCGCAGCGACGACTTTACCTCTAGATCAGCCCGGCGGGTTAAGGACAAAAATGTATTATTTTTTTAGTCCCAATTCTAATGTTTTACGTTAGGAATTGTTTAAACTGATGGAGGTACGTTACTGGGATCAAATTTGTCTCATTATTACAGCCTTAAAAATGTCTATATGGTCTCATTTCACCGAGGGTATCGGGTTTTCGGCGAAATCTTTAAACTTTTATAACTCACTAACGAAGCGTTTTCGGGCCTACGCTTGTATTAATTTTTTCCTATTACTTTCTCTTGCATATATGAATATATAAGAAAGAAAGTATTGTTTTCATGTCGATTTTTCGAATTCGAGTTTTCACCAGATCTACATTTTCAAAGCCCCTGAACCCAAAAACATGTTTTTAGCGATTGGTCTGTGTATGTGTACGCGCGCGCGCATGTCTGTGTGTGTGAACAAAATATCGCAATAATGGAACATCGTACGAAGTTCAAACTTTGGTATCACTAGAGTACCCGAAACGAACATTTTCCTCAAAATCGGTCAACCGGAAGTAGTAGTTTATTTGTTTCATTTTTCACTTTTTTGCGATTTTCTCAAAAACGGCTCAAACAATTTTGTTAAAATTGCCTCATTTACAAATTGTTTTATGCTCTACAAGATAGGTTAGGCGCCATGTCTGCTGAAATTTTTGGGAAGGGTATTCTCTCGTAGAAAAAAATGTTTTTTTTTTTAAAGTACGCCCTTAATATTAATAGACTATGCATTTTAGCGCAAAAGTGTATGTATAATAAGAGTTGTAGAAAACGTAAAAATTTACAACTTTTATTCCAAACATTTTTTTTATAACGCTTACTTAGTTTAGCGGTAGTCAGTGATTTTCTGTTTATTTTATTCATGAAAATCTTTAAAAAATGTTTTTTTAAGTTTTTAGCCTTAGTATGCGTTTTACGGAAAAAACGGGTTTTCCGCAGAGCTTGTCAGCTTTCGAGAATGGACCGAGTTAGGAATGAGGTAATAAGGGACAGAGTTGGAAGACCTCATTCTATTGTGGATAGGATTGAAGGAAGGCAACTGGAGTGGTATGGGCATGTACAACGCATGAGTGGGGAGAGGTGGCCAAAAAAGATTTTGGAGTACTGTCCAGCAGCAAGGCGGAGGAGAGGTAGGCCTAGAGCAGTGGTGTCAAACTCAATTTTACAGAGGGCCATATATTAAATTTAGAATATGTAGGTGGGCCAGATTTAAATAACAAAAAATGTACTGAATTATTATAACATTTTATTTATTTAATTGTATAGTATAAATAATATACGGTTGTTAAAAATCATATCAAAGTTATAAAAGTTGATAATTATTTTGAGCTCGAGGATCCAGATACCTGACTTCTCTTGTTTTTGACAAGCTCATTGATGTCAGGTAGAGATGGCGTTACTGTCTATCTCTCTCGCTTGTCTAGGCACGCGCTGCCCTTAAAATTACTTATAAATGTAGTGTGCGCATTTTAAAACTTCCGTAGAGGAATCGAGTGAAGTCTTAAAGCTCTAAAAAAACATGATTCTTCTTTCTGTGACACATTCCGATCGCGGGCCGTATTGATACAACCCGGGGGCCGGATGCGGCCCGCGGGCCGTATCTTTGACATGACTAGAGGAACATGGAGAGAGGGAGTGTGAAGGGCGATGGAAGAAAGAGATTTAGGAGAACGGGACTGGATGGACAGGAGGAGGTGGAGATCGAGATGCGGGATGCGGAGTAATCTGTAGGAACCCCGCATAAAGTAAAGTAAAGTTAGTATGCGTTTTACGACAAAAGTTTGTTTGATTAAATGTAGCCTATAGGAAATTGGAAATTGAAAGATCTACAACTCTTATTTACAGCATTTTTCTCTACAAAGCCTAGTTTAGCGTGGAAGAGTGATTTTCCGTATTATTTATTTTGAAACTAATATTTATTTATTACTTATGTAGTTCATATTTATTTCTTACAAGCTTTATGAAGAAAATATTTTCTCGGAATAAACCACAGCTTTCAAAATGTTTGTAAAAACTGCACGGTAGTGAAATGTACGAGTAGTGTCTCACTGTTGAAGTTGGCAGCACTGCAAATATTTCACTTCCCTTCCTTACAGCCTATTCATACGCAAAAGGCAATCTCGTGACTTCAGTATCTATAACTATAGTATAGATTTGTAAGGATATCAGTCCGGTTTGCCTTACTATTTCCTTGCTGATACAGGATGATTCACGAAGATATGCAGAAACTTTGGGAGCCCATTGTACATGTAAAAATAATGAAAAAAGTTTATATAAACATGGGTTCGGAAATGCTTCGTTACCGAGTTACGGCTAGCGAAAGATTTCGCCCGGATTTCAGCTCACCAGGTGAAATGAGGTCTTCCTGAAATTCTGGTAAGGTAGATTAAGGGGCGAATTCAATCATTTCTTATGGTTTTTGACCTGATAAATTGAATAAAACAGGTCCCAGAACTGTAAGTAAAATAGTTTTTGAGAAAACCAGTGTCAAATGCAAAAAATGGAGTGAAAAAAACACATTTTTTCATCTTAGTTTTTCCGGTTAATTTTACTTTGTATTCTTATGAATAAAAATTCATTTAATCAAACATCTATTCGCTTTCTGTGTACTTAATTTACACCGCTTTGTTCAGAATAAAATTTTCTACATGTTTTATTCAAAAATTTTAACTGTTTCTTGGTGAAATAACAAAGTTATTCTTACCCAAAGATGAAAAAATGTGTTTTTTCACTCCATTTTTTTGCATTTGACACTGGTTTTCTTAAAAACTATTAAACTTACAGTTCTGTGACCTGTTTTATTCAATTTATCAGATCAAAAACCATAAGAAACTATTGCATTTGCTTGTTGATCTATCTTACCAGAATTCCAGGAAGACCTCATTTCACCTGGTGAGCTGAAATCCGGGCGAAACTTTCGCTAGCCATAACTCGGAAACGAAGCATTTCTGGACCCATGTTTGTATTAACTTTTTTCATTATTTTTACATGTACAATGAGCTCCTAAAGTTTCTGCATATCTTCGTGAATCACCCTGTATAATATCTTTATGTAATTTGAATATTATTAATGATAAAATAATTTCGTAACAGGTACGTAGGCCTACTAACAGAAAGCGGATCAAGTTAACATTTTGATGATAAAATTGTTAAGAGCTCTCCAATTTTTTATCACGTATTCTGATAAAAGTACTCGTATTATGTAAATGTGTCCTTGCCTCTGTTATATATTTGTTAAGTTTTATTACAATGTGTGTCTTTTATAATACATTTCTTTCATTGTGGCCTCTGTAAATTAAAACCTTTTCAACATAATCTACTGGGTGTCACCAAATAAATGTTATATTATACTGTTCGCCAATTACAGTGGCATGTAGGAAGGGTAGCGAGACAGAAAGAGATTATCTGGCCAGAAACGTGGAGATTTTTCAGCAGACTTAATCATTACGGTTAAATCTGGAGAGTTAAGTTTGTACGGATTAAATTTTGACACACTTTAAGGAGGTAGTCAACTCAAGATGATTTTTTTTTAAATTTCGAGTGTTTTTTTTGCATTTGTTTTGAATTTTAAAATTTTCTGAATCACAACATATTTTGTTACTTTTTTCTTTTTTTTTAACGTCGCATCAACTGCAACGGTCATTAGCGACGACGTTGGGGTGGAACTTTATGCAATGTAAGATGAAATGATTTTTTGTAACATATGAAAATATGCCGTGCCTGAGTGTGATTCGAACCCAGGACCGCATGATAAAAGGCGAGCATGTTACCAACTGCGCCAATGCGGCCGGCTTTATTTACTTTGTTTGTAAGTTGACAAAAAGTTATAAAACATCTGTTTAAAATAAAGCTCACTAGCAAGGCGAGTGAAATTATTCCTTCAACTTTGAAGTTTTCCGGAAATGTGGTTTTTGCATGATTGTACGTTCTTGGGAATTAAATATTTTGGTTTGTAAAGGAGATATTTGGATGATGTTTTTTTTTCAAATGTTCATAATTTTTTGCTCTATTATCTGTGGAATGTTTATTACAAAAACCTTAATAGGGATTTAGTTAAAAAATAATTTGTGAATACATAAAATAAATGTTTTTTAAAATATGGTTTTTCTTTAATAAAATTCTTGTAAGAAAAAATATGTACTAGCGCATACAACAGGTAATATACAGGAATTTTCTGTATTTTGTAGCATAAGAATCATGTTGATATCTTTCTTGGTTCCTGAGATATTTGATTCCCCGTAAAAGCCCGCTTTTCCAACCTCACCCTTATATTAGGGGCTGTAATTAATTTTTTGGCTTGGTTCAAATGGTAGATCGTTACTAGTAAATTACTCTTTCATTTAAAATAAATAATGATAAATTATAGCCAGAAGTTTTCATGTTCATTTTCTGGGTTGACTACCCCCTTAACATGTAAAGATAGCCTAAATCTGTGGATAACTTGGCGCGGTTAAGTCTGGACGGACATCGCGACAGTCCAAACCCGTGGCACTACACTAACTATTGAATCAAAAAACCCGCGATCAAGTCCGTGTGGCCACATCTGTACAAACTTATCCATCGATCCAAAAGATAAGTTGCACGGTTTATATCTTGTCTTGTTTTATGCGGTGAAAGTGTACAAGTGTTTATGTAAAAGCCTGTTTCTTTCTAGTACTAAGCATATTACATAAACACTTGTACACTTTCACCGCATAAAACAAGACAAGATATAAACCGTGCAACTTATCTTTTGGATCGATGGATAAGTTTGTACAGATGTGGCCGCACGGACTTGCTCGCGGGTTTTTTGATTCAATAGTTAGTGTAGTGCCACGGGTTTGGACTGTCGCGATGTATATGTTTATGTATATGTTTGGACTGTCGCGATATATGCTATGTATATATATATATATATATATATATATATATATATATATATATATATATATATATATATAGCATATATATGCTATGCATATATATGCTATATATGCATAGCATATGCACATAATGCATATGCTATAATATCCATTATAGCATAATGCATATGCTATACTGCATATGCATTTTACTGAAAATGCACCAAGAGAACGATCTAAGTGGGTTAAAAACTGGTTAAATATGAGAAATCGTATTGGCCACATGGTGCTACTAAAAGAATTAAGACATAAGGAACCAGACGATTTTAGAAATTATTTACGAATCGATGCAAACACTTCTGATTTTTTGGTATCGCTGCTGAGAAATAGTCTTACAAAGAAAGATACAATTATGAGAAAAGCAATTCCCTGATGAAAGTTTAAAGCAAAATTAAGATTTCTTAATGTCGAAAAAAGATTTTTTCTTGTTAATTTGCTCCGATCCGAACAGACTTGGGTATACAGCTTTGCGTGTAGTGGTGCAACACACTTGCTAATTTTAATGGCAAAGATTTCTCCGCGGTTTTAACCGCACATATATGTGTAATAGTCTAGTCCGGCGCGTTACCAGAGCCATTAACACACAGTTATTTACAAAGTTTTTCCGGAACGTACGCAAGTTTGCCGATAAATCTTTATGTCTGTGGCCAGATAAAATGTGTTGCGTCCACATTTCCCCTCAACTCATTTCAATCAGTGCACGGTGTTCAAGCGCAATAGTGACAATACGCGATACGGTAGGGCACTCTGCCGGCCAGTTTCGTTCATTACACTCTAACAAGCTCATTTTTCATCAAAAAATTCTGAAAAATTACTTTCGCTTCCTAATGAATCTTATTTTATTACACTATAAATGTTATTATACTCTGATATTTAGATACGCTCGTACAAAGTTAGACGTTTAAATTTCATCGCATTTTTTGCGTATCACGTAGGCTTATGTAACTTCTTTTCCAGAACGACATAATATGCATTTTATTATTTTGTTATGAAATATAAAATTTTGTCTGTAATTTGATATATGTTGAGTCACATGTTGTGCGGAAACAGAAATAATAAACGAGCTTGAAAAAATCACTCTTGAAAGGACGCCAAAGATAGATCGTCATGTCTGGTGTCTCCTTCCTGTTAGTATTCCAAGAAGCTGAATCATTTTTTATAGTTGTGAACTTTATACGAAACATACGTCAAATTTTAGAAATCAACTACGCACGTACAATAACAGTTGTATGAAATTTTAACAAAAAGAACGGTATAGTAATTATGACAGAAAGAGGGTATGACGTCCCTCTCTTTCGGGCTTTTCAAAACGTATGGTAGGTATATCATTTAGAAAAAATCTGGTGTGAAACACTTACACAACTTTCTCTTGCCAATGCAAATAATTAATAATAAACCTAACATTATTAATAAAATATTAGAAATAAACAAAAACTAACCTCAAAAACATAACCTTATTTTAATCCTGAGTGAATGACGCAAAATGACAATCGAACTCAGTTTGGCTTAAAAATACGGAAAATCACGCTTTCACGCTAAACTAGGCTCTGTAGAGAAAGATGCTCTAAACAAAAGTTGTAGATCTTTTAATTTTCTATAAATTTAATTATATACACTTTTGTCGTAAAATGCATACTAAGACCGAAATGTTAAAAAAATCGATTTTTCTCACGTTTTCGTGAGAAAAAAACAGAAAATCTCTAATTACCGCTAAACTAAGCGTTATACAAAAAATTGTTTGAAATAAAAGTTGTAGAATTTTACATTCTCTACAACTTTTATTATATAACGTTTTGCGCTAAAATGCATATTAAAGCCGCAATCTTAAAAAGAAAATGTTTTTACGTAAAAACAGCCTCAAGCAGAATTTCAGCAAACATGGCGCCTACCCTATATTGTAGAGCAAAAAAAATGTAGTAAACCAGGCGATTTTAAAAAAAATCGTAGGACTAGTTTTTGAGAAAATCGCAAAAAAGTGAAAAATTATACGAATAAACTACTACTTCCGGTTGACCGATTTTAATGAAAATGTTCGTGTCGGGTCCGGTAGTGATATGTAACTTAAATTTCAAGTTTCAAGTTCGTACGATGTTCCGTTCTTGAGATATTCTGTTCACACACACACACACACACACACACACACACACACACACACACAGAGACACACACACAGACCAATCGCTAAAAACATGTTATTTGGGTTCAGGGGGTCTGAAAACGTATAGATCCGGTGAAAACTCGATTTCGAAAAATCGACATGAAAACAATACTTTCCTTCCTATATATTCATATAGGCAAGAGAAAGTAAAAAACTTATTGTCTATTACCCCAAATTGAATCGCAGACATTTTGTGCGCGCGCGAGTAATTTCGACGGCGTGCGGCTTTCGACAGCGACACAAATGACAAAACGATAACGGCACGAACAGAACACGAGTATTGAGTACCACTTTAAAGGCAGCCTGTATGAGGCTACGACGCTGTGGTGGGGGAACTACTTACTGCGCATGTGCGGCCCGCATGCCACCGTTGTTGGTTATAGTTATACCAAATTTCTTTTGATGCAAATAATTAACAATATAACCTAACATTAGTATTAAAACATTAGAATTAAACAAGAAAACTAACCTCAAGAAACTTAACTTAATTTTAATCATGAGTGAAAGACGCAAAATGAAAATCAACCTCAGTTTGGCTTAAAAATACGAAAATCACTCTTTCACGCTAAGTAGGCTCTGTAGAGAAAAATGCTTAATATAAAAGTTGTAGATCTTTGAATTTCCTATAAATTTGATTATATAAACCTTTGTCGTAAAGTGCATACTAAGGCTTAAATCTTAAAAAAACATTTTTTTACAGATTTTCATGAAAAAACCAGAAAATCAATTATTACCGCTAAACCAAGCGTTATACAAAAAAATTTGAAATAATAGTTGTAGTTTTTACAATTTTTATATTTTTTATTGTATACATTTTTGCGCTAAAATGATTCTTAAGTCCGCAATCTTAAAAAAAAAAACATTTTTTTCTACGAGAGCAAAGCCTCCTCAAGAATTTTTAGCAGAATTGGCGCCTAACCATCTTGTAGAACATAGAAAATGTAGTAAATGAGGCGATTTTTAAACAAAGTCGTAGCAGCCATTTTTGAGAAAATCGCAAAAAAGTGAAAAATGACACGAATTAACTACTACTTCCGGTTGATCGATTTTGATGAAAATGTTCGTGTCGGGTCCTCTAGTGGTATCTAACTTCAGTTTTAAGGTTCAAGTTCGTACGATGTTCCGTTCTTGAGATATTCTGGTCACACAACACACACACACACACACAGATACCAATTGTTAAAAACATGTTTTTGGGTTCAGGGGGTCTGAAAGCGTGTAGATCCGGTGAAAACTCGATTTCGAAAAATCGACATGAAAACAACACTTTCCTTCCCATATTCATATAGGCAAGAGAAAGTAAAAATGCAATCAAAAAGTTCAATAAATTTACTTAACTGAGCTTATACCTTATACAGGGTGATTCATAACTATACGCTTATGTATCTCATTCTATAGCTGAAAATAAGAAAAAAAGTTCATACATAAGTTAACATTGGCCCGAAAACGCTTCGTTAGCGAGTTATACAGGGTCAAAGATTTTGCCGACAATTCAGTACCGTCGGTGAAATGAGACCATATAGCCATTCTTAATGCTGTAATAAAGAGGCAAATCTGATGATTTCTTATGTAATTTTACCTGATACGTTGAATAAAATTGGTCCCAGTAATGTACCTCCATCAGGTTTTAAAGATATATTACATAAAACACTAGAATTGGAGCTAAATTACACATTTTTGTCTTGAACGTGGAATTACTTTGGTAATGGTAAATTAAAGTGTATTTTTTCTTAAATAGATTTGTGGAAAATTTAATTCTGAAATAAATTCATGTAAATTCATGTAAAAACATTGAATAGATATTGAAATTTAACTTTATTTAAAAAAAAATGTGAAAAATTTAATTTTAACTGCATGTTAACAATACTAATTAATTTGCAATACTAATTAATTTTATTACAATACAATTAATTTTGACAATACTAATTAATTTTGTCCATAGGTTGAAAATAACAGCATATCGTTCTCTCAATATTATAGATTTACATAAAACTAATGATTTTCAGTTTAAAACCAACGTTAGTTATTAGTTACCTACAAAAAGTGTTCGAAGTGGCCCCTGGTTTGTTCAATACAAAATTTCGCTCAATGAATCTATTCTTTTGTAGCGTGTTATTTTTACGGTATAGGGCTTTAAGAACATACAACTAAGGTAATACAATTATTTAAAAATTACAATCTAAGAATAGAATAAATCTAAAAATAAAACAAACAAAATAATCCAATTAACTAATATTATATACGAGGTGTGGCTATTAAAAGTAACGAGACTGATGTAAAAAATTTTATTTATTTATTTTTTGTTCACGAATTGACCTGCTATGGATCACGTTACCAAGTTGTTCCTCTGGCCTACTGTATTTGCCAGCTTCCCTTGCGTTTGGCCCATAACGCCTTCATTCTCGCGCTTTGTTGCTGTCTCCTCTCCTCTGACCATTCGCCGCCATTGCCCCGGCGCATCCGCCTGCTCTCGATCGCCCCAGATTCCCTTATCACTGCTCTATAGTGCTCTCTGTCGTGGTCGTCCCGCGGTGTTAATCCTATCTGTTCCAGATCCAGTTTAGTTTCTTTGGCCCATGTGTAGTTCTTCTTTCCCCGGTTTACAAAGTCGAATACCTGTTTGACCAATCTATTTTTACTCATCCTGCTGAGATGCCCAAAGAATGCCAGTCTGCGCTTCCTCATCCGTGAGACGATGCTCTCTGAGAATTTATACACGTCTTGGTTGTGCTGCAGTCTCCATCCCTCCGTGGTCATCCTGCCCCCCATTATCTTCCGTATTATCTTCCTGTCCAATCCCTCAATCCTCCTGAGGCTCCTATTGAGAAGCAGCGTTTCACTGGCGTACAGTGCTTCGGGTTGGATTGCCGTGTGATAGTGTCGCTTCTTAGCATTTTTGGAGATGCACTTCTTGCTGTATACGCTTCGTATTGTCCTAAATGCGTTCCACATTTTCCGTATTCTTTCCTCTATCCCGGGGTTATCCAGACCGCTTGTGTGGATGTGTTCTCCCAGATACTTAAACGATTCGACCTGTTGCAATGTTCCTATGTTAGTCTCGATGTCCTCTTGTGTTTTGTGGCTTGTTATGAACTTTGTTTTCTCTGCCGATATATAGAAACCCACTGTGTTGGCCACTTCCTCCAGTAGGTTAACCGCCTGTGCTGCCTCCTCCAGAGTGTCGGTTATTATGGCGAAGTCGTCCGCGAAAGCCAGGCAATCTATTGTGAGTCCCTGTTTCTTATATCCTAGATATATTGGCTCTATTGCCGCCTCCCGCATCCGCTTTCTCGAGTCCCTAACTATTTGTTCCAGCACGCAGTTGAAGAGTATAGGGGAGAGTCCGTCCCCCTGTCTCACTCCCGTTTTAATCTCGAATGGTTTTGAGATTTCCTGTTTTAGTTTTACCTTGGAGAAAGTCCCTGTTAGAGCGTCCTTTATAATATCGGCTTCCCTGTCTGGGGTTCCTATATTTCTTATGATGATATCCAATATCTTCCTGTCGACTGAGTCAAACGCCTTCCTGAAATCAACAAAGGTGACCGTTGTTGTTTTTGCTGTGACCATTCACTGTTTTAGTACTTTCTTGAGTGTCATAATCTGTTCTGAGCATGATCTGCCCTTTCTGAACCCTCCTTGATATTCTCCCTACAACGCTCCATGCGAATTTTCCATCGTTGGAAACAGTGCTGGAAGTCATCTTCTGTCAGCTCCTTCAGGACACGTGCCGCTTTCTCTTTTACAGCTTCCGCAGACTTAAATCTTGTCCCTTTTAATGCAGATTTCACTTTAGGGAACATGCAGAAGTCACGTGGTACAAGATCTAGTTAAAAAGGTGGATGTTCTGACACTGAGATGCTGTACTTGGCTAGGAACCTCTTGACAGATAACGCGGAATGAGCTGGCACATTGTCTTGGTGGAGAACCCATGATTTGTCCTTCCACATTTCGGGGCGGTTTTTCCTTACTCTTTGAAATAGTGTAGAAAGTACCTCAAGGTATTAATATTGATTAATTGTTTGACCTTCAGGAACCCAGTGAAGGTACACAATCCCATGGATTTCTAAAAAATCTATCATCATTGCTTTAAATTTTGACTTACTCGTTCGAGCTTTTTTGGCTCTCGGTGAAGTTCGGCTCATCCAGTGCATGGATTGGCGCTTCGTTTCCGGATCATAAGTAAAAAACCACGTTTTATCACACGTTATTATCTTCTACCTGTTCCCTAAGATGAAATCTGCATTAAAAGGGACAAGATTTGAGTGAATCCTGAATCCTGAATCCTGGTTGAGAGGGCTAAGAAGCCCTATGATGGCGACATCGTGTTAAGGAACACCTGGTCGCTCGGGGAACAATATAACAGAATAATTGCAACCTCAAGAAATTTAGGGGGAATTTTATAGTTTAAATAGGAAATAGGATTCTGGTTCGTGGGACATTGGAACTGGGACTTGAAAGGAGGTAATTTATTTTTAGAAGTTATTTGTGGAAAATTTAAATTAAGGGACAAGTGGGTTTAAGAGCGGCTCTTTTATTTTATTTTATTTTTCAGTGGCCTTTTTTCAGTTTTGTGGGAGTCCTATTATCTTGGTGAGGGGAAGGCATGCATTTTACTGAACGTGGACTAAAGGTATAATTTAAGGTAGGGGTTAGTTTATGATTTCAGGGGAGACGGAAAGGGCAGAGTTTGGCATAATCACCGGCCTTTTTATCTTCTGAGTGTTTATTAATTTAAAATGGCGGCTCTTTTCACCGTAGTGGAGTGATTATGCATAGGAACATGGGGACAACTACCAACTGGGGAGAGTGAGTCATACAAGTAGAAGGGGCATGGGCAAATAAGAGGAATACAGGGCAGAATAAAAATGTGGCAACTCTAAATTTTGTTAAGTGGGTCATACTGAAATTTAGATAAAGTCGTGGAATGGTAATGGCATAGAGACTTCAGGTGGGTGTGGGCATCGGTACAAGTCCTGAATGATCTGGGGTCCGTCAGTTTTCCCAGCGTCGTGTAGCCGTTTCGAGGTATTGTAAATAAAGTCCTCCATAGAAGGGAAGAGAAGGTGTTCGTGTATGATGCGATTGGATATAAGATAGTGGAACTGTGTGATGCACCGGAGGACTTTGTTCTGGTATGCTGAAGTACGTCTTTTGTTGGACTTGGAGAGAAAGGGCCACCATACCGGTGACCCGTACAAAAGGAAAGGACGTAGGATAGAGGAGTACATCAGAAGTTTCAGTTTTGAGGAGTATGCAGGAGAGAGGAACAAAGGGATGAGTAAAGCGAACAAGGCCCTACCCTTGCTAAGTTTGCTGTCAATGTGCTGTCGAAGTGTCAATCGTTTATCTAGGTCAACCCCTAGATATTTCACGCTGTTCTGCCATGGGAGGAGTTCCCCTTCCAATCGTAGAGGCGGAGGAACATTGCGTTTTAGTGTAAAGTGGATTGCTTCGCATTTTGTGGGGTTAAGTGATAGTCTCCAGACACGACACCAGCTAGTGATGTCTAGAAGCTGAGTTTGAAGCGCGCGGCAATTGAGGCGGAGGCATCTGCCGTGACGGTACAGAATAGCATCATCGGCAAACAGTCCGAATTGGATTGAATCACGGACAGGAAAATCGAAGGTGTACATAAGATAGAGGATGGGCCCAAGGACCGAGCCCTGAGGTACACCCGCGGACGAAAGGGTGAGTGGGGACATGGCCATGTGGAACTGAGGAATAGTGACAGAGACTTGGAACTGTCTTCCAGTAAGATAGGAATGGAGTAATCGGACAGTTGAGGGGGGAAAGAATTGTGCCAGTTTGTAAAGGAGGCCCATATGCCAGACGCGGTCAAATGCAGCCCGAAAATCAAGCAGCACAGCCGTCGTGTCACAGTAAGAATTTCTGGCATCCACAAGTGCCGTGACGATGCGGAGGAGTTGGGTAGTTGTGGAGTGTCCTTGACGAAAACCAAATTGCTCGGGGGGAAGAACAGATTCAACAACAGGACGCAGGCGCGGGAGAAGAAGCCTTTCGAATAATTTTGACAGGATCGGCAAAAGGGAAATTGGTCTATAACTTTCGGGATCAGTCGGACGTTTGTGGGGTTTCAGAATAGTAATGACTTTGGAAACCTTCCACGAAGAGGGGAAATGTTGCAGCGCCAACACTGCATTGAAAATTGCCAAAAGATGAAGCTTTAGATCTGGCGGGGAATTCAGGATGGCGTATCCAGAGACATTATCAGGACCAGGGGCCTTACGCGGATTAATCGAGGAAATTACAGAGGTGACATCATCCTCCGTGAAGGGCTGTAAGTTACAGGGCGTAGGGTCAGAGAGCGTTGAGTTGACTTCATCATGAATGAGTTCATCCTGGTCATGATGAACGGGCGGAGGGGCAACAAAATGTCGTTCAAAATGCGAAGCGAAAGTGTCAGCAATCGCCTGCGGAGAATATGTCAAACCATTAGGTGTCATCAGAGGATGCGACTTCCTCTGGGTTGACAACAAACGACGTGTAGCCTCCCATGGTCTTCCGTCATCCGCTATTCGATGAAGGTAGTCCTCCCACTTACTACACCGGTGACCATCGAGTAGCTGTTTACACCTAGCAGCGGCACCGTTGAACAGATCCCGATGATGTGGATCTCTGGTGCGCTGCCAGAGCCTTCGAAAGCGACGCCTATCGGCGATTGCTGCTTTGATAGGAGCTGGAAGTGATGACCTAGTGTGAGGCGGGCGTGGGTGTGAGTTCTGGGCAATGGAATCGGAAAGTATCGAAGTGAGGGAATCAAGATGGGACTCAAGCTCAGTTACAGTGGTAATAGTAGGGGGTTCAGGTGGGATTAGGGAGGCAACTGAGTCATAGAAAGAACGCCAGCAGACCTTCAGAGAAGGAGGCGGGACAGGGATACGAGCAGTCGAGGACGTGAAAGTAAACAGAACTGGATAGTGATCAGAATTCAATTCAGGTAATACATCGATGTCAGGGACGGAGGCAAGATCGAGAGAAATAGCGTAATCAAGGATATCAGGAAGTTGATAGGTGAATGGGGGCACCCTTGTCGGGTTGTCGGGGTGTCAGATTTGAGTCTGTGGAGGCTGTAAAAGAGAAAGCGGTAGTGTCCTGAAGGAGCTGACAGACGATGACTTCCAGCACTGTTTCCAACGATGGAAAATTTGCCTGGAGCGTTGTAGGAATAGAGAAGGAGTGTATATTGAAGGTGACAATAAGTGATTATATATAAAATTAAAATAAAATTTTTTACAACGTCAGTCTCGTTATTTAATAGCCACACCTTGTATATACAGAGTGTCCCACGAGGAAACCGATACACTTTGCAGGCGTGTTTTTTTAGAAATTATAAACTGACTAATGAAAATCAATATTTCTCTATGGTAAAATTTCGTGGGACACCCGGTACGTCTGACATGTCACACACAATATTAATAAACTTTTGTTAACATCCTGTTTTTATAGCAATTAACAATACTGGTGAATTGCCATTCTTAATAATTATTTTTATATAACATTTCAACAATGACATTATTATGAAATTTTTAAATTTAAATATTTTTATCTTTGTGTCTGTGTGAATACTCGAGATTATGTATTATGATAAATTTTATATATGTACTATAATTATATATTTTTTAAAACATTTATCTTTCGTATTTATTTATTATTGTTAACTAACATTGTGTAATAAATTTTCAGTTTACAGGTTATCAGAAAGAAGATTGCTTAGTATGAGTTCGTCACCGCACCTGTACCATGAGTGTTTCACTACGTAACCATTATTAACAGTTCTGAACGCGATTTTCATTTAAAAAATTATATTTTTATAAATTTTCTTTAAATATAAAATACCAAGTGTTTTAATTATAGTTTTATTGGTGAAATTAATCGGTGTCTTATAGAGTTAGTTTCTGTGAACTGTGATATTGTTACATTTAGTTATAGTTTATATTTATTTGTATTAGAATTTGTGTAATGGATGCAAGTAATAGAAAAGCTCCTGATAATCCTAAGGAAAAAGCTTCCTGTATATCATCATTATTTTTCATGTAAGTTTTTTATTTTTTAAATTTAATATAAAATATCCCCATAGCATGCAGGTGGAGTGTTAAGTTAATTGCACTCGATCTGTTGGTTCCAGGGCTACAAAAAGTACTTCTGTTTCTTATCACATAGTCAGCCAATTATATGACTGAACTACGAGGGGTTACCCAAAAGAAACCGGAATTACTTTTCAAAAGCTATTTATTTTCAATTTTTTTACAAAACAACCTTATCCCCTTCAAAATACTCTCCATTACAACTAATACATTTATCCCACCGGTGCTTCCACTGTTCGACACATTTTTTGTAGTCATCTTTAGAAATGGCTGACAGCTCCTCCCTCGTTTTTTTCTTGGCCGTTTCAATGTTGTCAAATCCGTGTCCTTCAATGTTCCTTTTCATGCGTGGAAATAAGAAAAATCTGGTGTGAAAAACTCACACAACTTTCTCTTGCCAAAGCCAATAATTAACAATAAACCTAATATTAGTAATAAAACATTAAAAAATAAACAAAAAACTAACCTCAATAAACATAACCTAATTTTAATAATGAGTGAAAGACGCAAAATGAAAATCAACCTCAGTTTGGCTTAAAAATACGGAAAATCACTCCTTCACGCTAAAGTAGGCTCTGTAGAGCAAAATGCATACTAAGGCTGAATTCTTAAAAAAATCGATTTTTTTACTGTATGAATCTAAGCTTTGTGCAGCTGCGGGATGAAGGGGACAGACGAAGTACCAGACTACTGCTATGTAATAACACTACTAATCATCTCATTGCTCTTCGCTGGGCAGTAGGCTGCCTAGTGCGTGACATACATGGGTGTTGTTTTGACTATGCGCTGTAGACGGTGACATAGAATATATGTAGTTTGGATAGTACCCTTGACTACTACAAACATAATACAAGTAAAACATTACTACTACTAACGCAATCTCTCACAGTAGTAGTGACGTAATGCATTCCTCTCAGCTGCACAAAGCTTGGCAACGGGCAGTACACGTTTTCGTGAGAAAAAAAAACAGAAAATCGCTAATTACCGCCAAACTAAGCGTTATACGAAAAAATTTGTGAAATAAAAGTTGTAGGATTTTAAATTCTCTACGACTTTATTGGATACATTTTTGCGCTAGCTAAAATGCATATTAAAGCAGCAATCTTAAAAAAACAATATTTTTACGTGAAAACAGCCTCTCCAAGAAAATCAGCGACATAACGCCTGTCCTATCATGTAAAGCATAAAAAAATTTAGTAAACGTGGCGATTTAAAAAAAAAATCGTAGGACCCGTTTTTGAGAAAATCGCAAAAAAGTGAAAAATTACACGAATAAACTACTACTTCCAGTTGACCGATTTTAATGAAAATGTTCGTGTTGGGTCCGGTAGTTGGGTCTAACTTAAGTTTTAAGTTTCAAGTTCGTACGACGTTCCGTTCTTGAGATATTCTGTTCACACATACACACACGCGCGCGCGCGCACACACACACACACACACACAGACCATTCGCTAAAATCATGTTTTTTGAGTTCAGGAGGTCTGAAAACGTGTAGATCTGGTGAAAACTCGATTTCTTAAAATCGACATGAAAACAATACTTTAGGCCTACTTCTTATATATTCATTATAGGCAAGAGAAAGTAAAACTATTTGATGAGAGAACTAATTCTGGAGTTGTACCGGCCCTATTATAATGATTTTGGTGTCGTTTGAAAGCTGTAGCTATATAGATTTGATAATTCCCAAATATTTGTTTTCTCGGAAAATAAAATCATGATGTAGCTTATCTCCATAACCATTAAAGTTATCGAATGTAACCTTCAGAATTCGTAGACTCAGAAAACTCAAGAATTTCAGTTTTAAAAATTGTACATCAACTTACTTTTTGCGCATACTTTTCAAGTTGAAAAATAATTTTTATTATAAAACTAAACGAAGAGACACTGCCGGCCATTATGCCATTTTTTTCATTTGTCTCCACTATCTTCTGTGTCACTGTTGTCTTCAATGGATTGACAAACTTGTACTGGTTCGAAGTTGTTATCGCAATAAATAGTTGGGTTAAAAGGATAATTCCAGTACTTTCAAACCCTGTCAATGCTTTTTCCACATTCACTACCTTCCCAAATGCTCAAAAAAAAAAAAAAAAAAAAAATACCATGAATGTCTTATCACATTTATTTTTATATTATTCTTTAAGCTGATAGATAAATACCGTATTATTCCGAAAACAAGCCGCACCCGAATTTAAGCCGCATCGGAAAAATTACGATCAAAACTAGGAAATAAATTTCAAGTACAGTACTTGTATATTTTTGAAAGTATTTTATTTTTTAAGAAGAAAATACCGTACAAACAAATACGCTTACTACTTAATTACCATTTAGAAGTTTTTGTTTATTTTTTCTTCAATGCCGAACACAAGGATTCATCTACATTATATGTGTTTTCTTCCGGCTTCTTTGGTGGATGTTTTTTCCGCGTTTTTACCGAAAAAGTAGCCCAGGACTTGCGATACCAATTTTGAATTATTGGTATCGCAAGTCCTGGGCTACTTTTTGGGTAATTGTATACACAAAGTACCCTTAACCTATTTAACATCACTCATGGCGATGTATAAAATACAACAAAAAAAAAGATCTAAACTACCGAAGGAGTGCGTCTCTCTCTCTCTCTCTCTCTCTCTCGCTCTCTCTCTCTCTTTCTCTCTCTTTCGCTCTCGTTTTCCTCCTCTCTCCCCCTCTCACTCTCATATGCTGTCTCACTCTCACCCTCTCTCTCTCACTCACTCACTCTATCTCTCTCTCTCTCTCTCTCTCTCTCTCTCTCTCTCTCTCTCTCTCTCTCTCTCTCTCTCTCTCTCTCTATTAATACCTACTTATGCTTAATAAGAAACGAAAACGATTATTATTATTAAAGCGCGAATGCAAGCCGCAGGTCAAATTATGGAACCAATTTTTAGGAAAAAACTGCGGCTTGTATTCGGAACAATACGGTAATAAGGCTGTTTGATTTGGATAGCTTGGTGTTCTAATACCGAACACCGTACGGGCGTTCCACATTGGCCGACTCCGATGTCACAGGAAAAACACTTTGCAAATTACTTTGAAAAAGTAAAAGAGTAAATTACGTTTGTTTCATGAAACCTGTTCTATATTCTTCTTCTTCTTCCTGTTCTTCCAAACAAGGACTGCAGCCTAATCCTTGTTTTTCTTATTGTTTCCATTAATCGTTTTTCCTTCCACAGTTCGTCTCGACCTCGTAACCTTTATTGTCCGTTTGCTATCTTCGGGTTCATTATCTTATGGAGGATATTTCTCTTGAATTTTTACTTTCTCTTGTCTATATGAATATATAGGAAGGAAAGTATTGTTTTCATGTCGATTTTTCGAAATCGAGTTTTCACCAGATCTACACGTTTTTAGATCCCCTGAACCCCAAAAATATGTTTGTTTTTAGCGATTGGTCTGTGTGTGTGTGTGTGTGTGTGTGTGTGCGAGCGTGTGTGTGAACAGAATATCTCAAGAACGTAACCTCGTACAAACTTGAAGCTTAAGTTAGACACCACTACCGGACCCGAAACGAACATTTTCATCAAAATCGGTCAACCGGAAGTAGTAGTTTATTCGTGTAATTTTTCACTTTTTTGCGATTTTCTCAAAAACTGGTACTACAATTTTTTTTAAATCGCCACATTGACTAAATTTGGTATGCTTTAAAGATAGGGTAGGCGTCATGTCTGCTGAACTTCTTGGAGAGGCTGTTTTCATGTAAAAAATTGTTTTTTTAAGATTGCTGCTTTAATATGCATTTAGCGCAAAAATGTGTATAATGAAAGTTGTAGAGAATTTAAAATTCTACAACTTTTATATTAAACCTTTTTTTGTATAACACTTAGTTTAGCGGTAATTAGCGTTTTTCTGTTTTTTTTTCTCACAAAAACGTGTAAAAAATATATTTTTTAAAGATTTAGCCTTAGTATGCATTTCACGACAAAAAAATATATAACCAAATTTATAGGAACTTAAAAGGTCTACAACTTTTATTTAAAACATTTTTCTCTACAGAGCCTAGTTTAGTGTAAAAGAGTGATTTTTCTTATTTTTAAGCCAAACTGAGATTGATTTTCATTGTGCGTCTTTCACTCATGATTAAAATAAGGTTATGTTTTTTGAGGTTAGTTGTTTGTTTATTCCTAATGTTTTATTACTAACGTTAGGTTTGTTGTTCATCATTTTCATTGGCAAGAGAAAGTTGTGTAACTGTTTCCCACCAGATTTTTTTCGGTTCTCTTAGACCAGCATTCTTGGTCATTCTAAGGCACCCTCTTGCTTATTGATACACAGTTTCTATCACAGTGTTGTAATGTCTAATCTTGGCTTGTTTTGAGAGTGGTTTTTTATTATATAGTTACTTGAGTCATGAGTTTGCCTTTGTTTTAATGAGGGGTAAAGGGAAAAGCATCAGTATGAATGTGCAACTGCATTAATTTCAGTACAACCAACACAACCATGTACCATATGTTAGAGAAGAGACAAAAGAACTGTCACTGTGAACGAGTCACGGTTACTTATAATTCACTATGACCACAGTTATTCAGATAGATGAGTAACTGTTCCCCAATCACTGTAACAAAGATCGCTTACACTTCTGTCACTGGAAGACAGAACACGGCGAATATTCACCGTACTTCTACAGTATAGTACAGACACCCGTTCCCCAGTCACTGTTACAAAGATCGCTTACTCATTATCTATTCACTGTAGGACGACACGGCGACCGTAATTCTACAGATAGAAGAGTAACAGACCTCTCGTTCCTTCAATCACTTTTACAAAAATCAGTTACTTACTCATTCACTGTTCACTGTCACTTTTAAGACAGAACGAATTCTTTACCTTAGAAACTAGTGAACAAATTCACTCACTGTTCACAGTTAATAGACAATACGACAGAATATGCTTACTCTTCTTCAAGGCCCCTATGTAAGCTACATAAGATATGTTAGTCTGTTCACTGGGCTTAGTGCTCTCCTTGTCGCCTCTCCTCTGATAACCGGCACGTCCATTTTTTTTACTTCAAATTTTCCGCACTTTTCTTTCTCTCTTTCTCTCACCCTCTCTCAGTCTCTTCCCCTTGTTACACAATTACATTACAGTATTATTTTTATTGCACCCCGGGTTCTACCTAGCTATTTTATTTATATTGTGCGTTATTTTTTCAGTTGTAAATATTGTTTCTTGTACTTTCTCTTTTTTATACAAAATGTTATTTTTATTACTAATTTAGGATACCTTGTGTTAATCAGTTTTAGGCTAAATTTTTATTTTAGTTATACAGGGTGATTCATGAAGTTCTCCCCCCACTTCTACAGCACATTGTACTAGTAAAAATAATGAAAAAATGTTATATAAACATAGGTCCGAAAACGCTTCGTTAGCGAGTTAAAGCTAGCGAAAGTTTCGCCTGGATTTCAGTTCACCAGGTGAAATGAGGTCTTCCTGGAATTGTGGTAAGGTAGATTAAGGGGCGAATTCAATCATTTCTTATGGTTTTTGATCTGATAAATTGAATAAAACAGGTCCCAGAACTGTAAGTTAAATAGTTTTTGAGAAAACCAGTGTCAAATGCAAAAAATGGAGTGAAAATCACATTTTTTCATCTTTGGGCAAGAATAACTTTGTTATTTCACCAAGAAACAGTTAAAATTTTTCAATAAAAAATGTAGAAAATTTTATTCTGAACAAACCGGTGTAAATAAAGTACACAGAAAGCGAATAGTTTTTGAGAAAACCAGTGTCAAATGCAAAAAAATGGAGTGAAAAAAACACATTTTTTCATTTTAGTTTTTCCGGTTAATTTTACTTTGTACTCTTATGAATAAAAACTCATTTAATCAAACATCTATTCGCTTTCTGTGTACTTAATTTACACCGGTTTGTTCAGAATAAAATTTTCTACATGTTTTATTGAAAAATTTTAACTGTTTCTTGGTGAAATAACACAGTTATCCTTGCCCAAAGATGAAAAAATAAGTTTTTCACTCCATTTTTTGCATTTGACACTGGTTTTCTTAAAAACTATTTAACTTACAGATCTGGGACCTGTTTTATTCAATTTATCAGATCAAAAACCATAAGAAATGATTGAATTTGCCCCTTAATCTACCTTACCACAATTCCAGGAAGACCTCATTTCACCTGGTGAACTGAAATCCAGGCGAAACTTTCGCTAGCTGTAACTCGCTAACGAAGCGTTTTCGGACCTATGTTTATATAACATTTTTTCATTATTTTTACTAGTACAATGTGCTGTAGAAGTGGGGGGAGAACTTCATGAATCACCCTGTATATGTAGCCCATTTTTTTAATTAATCAAAATTTCAGTTATCATGAAATAACAACTGAAAATATTATTATTATTATTTAATGATAACTGAAAAATATACTAAGAAAATACACAGTTATTGCTAAATCACTAGTAACTATTAAAAGTAACGGTGAGCGCAAAATCACTGTCACTGTGATCACGGTGACTGGATTGAAACAGTGAACGCTCTTCACTATAAGGTTTATGAAGAAAACATTTTCTCAGAATAAACCACAGCTTACAAAATGTATGTAGAAACTGCATGGTAGTGAAATATACGAGTAGTGTCTCACTGTTGAGATTGGCAGCACTGTCAAAATTTCACTTTCCTTACATCCATACAATTATCTATACAAGTGGTGAGTTTCTCAAAGTTCACCGGCCATTTTTCCGTATCTGTTTTGTCATGTGTATTATGTATTAATAATTAATTAATTAATTATAATTGTAATTTCATTACAGATGGACGTATAAAATTCTGAGAGATGGATACCACAGGGTGTTTGATATACAAGACATTTGTTGTCCACTGAAAGAGGATTTTTCCAATGTCCTGGGAGACAGACTAGAAAAGTAAGTAGGTTTAAATGAGATTTATTTATTTTATTTTTTTATTTATTTATTTAATGTCGCATCAACTGCAACGGACATTAACGACAACGTTGTGGGTATAACTGTGCCACAATGGAGGATGAAATGATTTTTTGTAACATATGAAAATATGCCGTGCCTGAGTGGGATTCGAACCCACGATCGCATGATGAGAGGCGAGCATGTTATAGTCACTGGAGTCACGAGTTTGCCCTTGTTTGCAACGACTGGTAAAGGGGGAACAGCATCAGTGCACATGCGTGACTGCTTTAATTTCAGTACACTAACATAACAACTTATACTATACCCAGAGCCTATACAGGATATCTCGGAACCTTTTATAGGTTAATATAACTGTTAACTGCTGCCCATAACAGACAGGTGGAGTGTCAAATTATTTACACTCAATCTGTCCATTGCAGGGCTAAAATAAATAGTTCTGTTTCTTATCACATGGTCAGTCAATTAAATGACTGAATCATTTAAGAACAGAAGAGGTAGAGGTGTAAAAGACACTAATCAGAGTTATCTTCTCTGAAAGTAATGAATTTCATTGTACAGCCAGACCCTGTGGTGAATGAAGTGAAGGTGTCATTTGCAGAGTGGAAAATATGTGCTTTTCAGAGGGCTCGGCATGCTGATAAGCATATATTTCCACTCAGTGTGGAAGGCAATGGTAAACCACCTCACTCCTCGTTTTACTTAGTAAAACCTCTAGAGGTTCAAACCAGCCTTTTGGCTGATGACCTAAACAGCATAACTGTTAACCGTAAACAGAAATGTTAGTTTCTCGAAAATGTGGCAGACTATTCACAGTGCTGAACAAAATCTAATATGCAGTGTAATAAAATGCTGAGAAGTTGAAACTAAACAAAAATGCCTTTCAATGCCTCTTAACAAAAGCCATGAGCGAGTGGCTAACTACTGTGATGTTTCTCTTTCCACAATTTAAAAAAATCTGGTGTGAAACACTCACACAACTTTCTCTTGCCAATGCAAATAATTAACAATAAACCTAACATTATTAATAAAATATTAGAAATAAACAAAAAACTAACCTCAAAAACATAACCTTATTTTAATCATGAGTGAATGATGCAAAATGAAAATCAACCTCAGTTTCGCTTAGAAATACGGAAAATCACTCTTTCTCTCTAAACTAGGCTCTGTAGAGAAAAATGCTTTAAATAAAAGTTGTAGATCTTTTAATTTTCTATAAATTAAATTATATACACTTTTGTCGTAAAATGCATACTAAGGCCGAAATCTTAAAAAAATCAATTTTTCACACATTTTCGTGAGAAAAAAAACAGAAAATCGCAAATTACCGCTAAACTAAGTGTTATACAAAAAATTGTTTGAAATAATAGTTGTAGAATTTTCAATTCTCTACAACTTTTATTATATAAAGTTTTGCGCTAAAATGCATATTAAAGCTGTAATCTTAAAAAAACAACGTTTTTACGTGAAAACAGCCTCACCCAGAATTTCAGCAAACATGACGCCTACCCTATCTTGTAGAGAATAAAAAATTGAGTAAACCAGGCGATTTTAAAAAAAATCGTAGGACCAGTTTTTGAGAAAATCGCAAAAAAGTGAAAAATTACACGAATAAACTACCACTTCCGGTTGACCGATTTTGATGAAAATGTTCGTGTCGAGTCCGGTAGTGGTACGTAACTTAAGTTTCAAGTTTCAAGTTCGTACGATGTTCCGTTCTTGAGATATTCTGTTCACACACACACACACACACACACACAGACCAATCGCTAAAAACATGTTTTTTGGGTTCAGGGGGTCTGAAAACGTATAGATCCGGTGAAAACTCGATTTCTTAAAATCGACATGAAAACAATACTTTCCTTCCTATATATTCATATAGGCAAGAGAAAATAAAAATAAAGAAGGAAATTAAAGACGTGAAGAAGCTATTCTTCAACAGTTTTGTTGACACCTGGTATAAAAAGTAAGCGGTTAGGTACACTAGTGAGACTGATAGTGAAGATGCCAGTGAAATTCTTGTACGCTATAAAAAGTTTCACTGATGAAGTAATTTTTTAGATTTTTTTTAAGGGAATGCAAATTGTCACAACATTTTAAAAATTGGGGTAATTTATTCATGAATTTTCTCCCTGCATAAGTTGGTTTTTGTTCAAACAATTTTGTGGAGTGATTAGCCACGTAATAATCATTTCTGTTTCTTGTGTTATGATTGTGAACATTGAAATTTTGCATAAAATTATTTTGCCTAACTTACATAATCACCTCAAAAATGTAGAGAGAAGGAACTGTAAGCAATTTAAGCTCCTTAAATAGTGGCCTGCATGAGGTTAGCTGGTTAGCTCCTACCATACACCTAATAGGTTTCTTTTGAATTTTAAAAACCCTATTTATATTACCCATGCTAGAATTACCCCATACTAAGATAACATAACGGATATGAGACAGAATGAGACAACTGTTATTTACATTTGATTCAAGAACTGTACTGCGGACTCTATGTTAATATGTGTATTTACTTCAAGAGCATCTACCAGTAAACTGTTACTGATTACTGAAGTATAACCCTATATATTCCTATAGGCAAGAAAAAGAAAAAACTTTTGTGAAATACGGTGTACTAACACTATTTTCATAAAGAAGCAGCATTTTATAAACATTTGAAAAAATTCATAATTTACTCAGTCCTGTTAAGTAACAGATGAATAAAATTTCAAATAAAGCAAAATTTGAGGACCGTAAAATACATTCAATAGTAATTTAAAAAAGAAATCTTGTAAATCAACTGTTGTTGTTTAAGTCAGCAGCCGAAAGGCTGGTTTGAACCTCTAGAAGTTTTACTAAGTAAAAACGAGGAGTGAGGTGGTTTACGATTGCCTTCCTCACTGAGTTGAAAGAGTATGCATATCAGTATGCCGGGCCCTCCGAAAAGCACTCACTTTCCACCCTGCAAATGACACCTTCACTTCATTCACCACAGGGTCTGGCTGTATAGTGAAATTCATTACTCTCAAGAGGAGATAACTCTGACTAGTGTCTTTTACACCTCTACCTCTTCTGTTCTTAAATAGTTCAGTCTTATAAGTTGCTGAATATGTGATAAGAAACAGAACTATTTTTTGTAGCTCTGGACCAAACAGATAGAGTGCAATTAAAATAACACTCCACCTGCCTGTTTTGGGCATGTAAATCAACTACAAAATTGAATTTAACCCTTTTAGTGCCAATGTCCATAAAAAAGGACGTTGATGTATTTTTCGTTGTGACATCCGGTTTACCGGACGTCCATAAGTTATCCATAAAGTGCCAACATCCGGATAACCGAACAATTACAAAAAAAACTTTTAAACAAAAATTAATGGAATAATGTATTTTGAAACTGCCTCCGTGGCGTAGTGACTAGCGCACTAACCTACAAAGCGAAAGGTCCCAGGTTCGATTCCCGGCTAGGGTCGGGAAATTTTAACGCATTAAAACCACTGTTAAGGTACAAAAACCCACAGTAGTTGCTTATGACCAAGCTGTCAATGCCACTTTAAATAAACTAAAAAAAATTATTTTGAATATTTTTAGAGTTAAAACGATTTCTTTTTTTATGAACCTATTACAAATTAATTTTTTACAGGATATTTTATTTTTCTGTAACGTTGAAATTTTGGTTAGCAATGGTAGGCTTACACCTGCAAGTTTTCAAAATAAGGGCTGGCATTCTTTGTTCTTGTTCAAATTAAATGGCTTTAGATTAAACTTTTAAATATGGTTTCGCCACTGAAAGGGTTATTGGAGTTATTAGAAGCTCTAAAATTTCAAGTAAGGCAGGAAGGAGTTGATATTGTATATCTTTTCTTTCATTTATTTCTGATTTTAAAGGTAGTTTTAACTCAATTTCGCCAAAATTGGAGATCACACCCTTTACCTCTGTGGTACAGATTTGTAACAGAATTAATCTCTATAAATATCGTTGTTAAATCATAAGAATTATTTTATTTTGTCTTTGTGAATTGTAGTAACAACAACCGAAATAATAAGTTTAACAGCTGGTTAGCTTATTTGTATTTTTCAGTTAATATTAAGCATTAACGTTTGTTATGTACCAGTACATTTAATTGTAAATTTGGATTTATAAATATTTATTTGTATCATTTGAAACTTTGCCAGTTAATTAAGACGCTTTATTGTTATTATCATTATTAACGTAAATAATCTTTTTAAATTCTCAAGAAATATATTTTCTTTGGTTTGGAAAATGTTCAGGGTTATTTTTTATGTTAATTCTTTTAATTTTATCGTTTTATTAAATGTATATGTGAGGTGTGGCTATTAAATAGCGAAACTGACGTTGTAAAAAATTTAATTTTAATTTTATACATAATCACTTATTGTCACCTTCAATATACACTCCTTTTCTATCCCTACAACCCTCCATGCAAATTTTCCATTGTTGGAAACAGTGCTGGAAGTCATCATCGGTCAGCTCCTTCAGAACACGTGCCGCTCAAAAATGTCTGAAATGAACCTCGCAAAAATGTTTGTACTGACACTTTGTACGCGATTGAAAATGACCCAAATATTTTGAAAACAATAATGACATGTTGATGAAACGTGGTTTTTTTACTTATGATTCGGAAACGAAGCGCCAATCCATGGACTGGAAGAGCCAAACTTCACCGAGAGCTAAAAAAGCTCGAATGAGCAAGTCAAAATTTACAGCAATGATGATTGCTTTTTTTTATCTCCATGGGATTGTGTACCTTCACTGGGTTCCTGACGGTGAAACAATTAATCAGTATTACTACCTTGAGGTACTTTCTAAACTATGTCAAAGAGTAAGGAAAAAAACGCCCCGAAATGTGGAAGGACAAATCATGGGTTCTCCACCAAGACAATGCGCCAACTCATTCCGCGATATCTGTCAAGAAGTTCCTTGCCAAGAACAGCATCTCATTGTTAGAACATCCATCTTATTCACAAGATCAAGATCTTGCACCATGTGACTTCTACCTGTTCCCTAAGGTGAAATCTGCATTAAAAGGGACAAGATTTGAGTCTGTGGAAGCTGTAAAAGAGAAAGCGGCACGTGTCCTGAAGGAGCTGACAGAAGAAGACTTCCAGCACTGTTTCCAACAAAGGAAAATTCACATGGAGTGTTGTAGGGATAGAGAAGGAGTGTATATTGAAGGTGACAATAAGTGATTATGTATAAAAAAAAACATAAGTTTTTACAATGTCAGTCTCGTTATTTAATAGCCACACCTCGTATATTAAAACAGTTTTCTTTGCTTTTCTTAATGTTTTATTAATTGTTTTTTTTTGTTTAGGAAATGGCTTTCAGATTTAGAAAATACGAAGAAGAAAAGTAAACATCCATCATTGTTATGGACAATAATTAGAACATTTGGTAAAGAATATACATTCCTTGGTATTTTACATGCATGCAATGAACTAGGAATACAGTAAGTTCAATTTTTATTATGTTACATTTATTATATGAGTATGATAGCAACTTGGTTCACAGAATAAATAACCTTACTAATTTTCTCTTCCCACAGGTAATTATGACCTCTTCAGTTGTTTTGTTTTAAGAAAAATCCTGTTTCTCCACATCCTCCTCCTCCTCCACCTTCTCCCTTCCCTTCCCTCACCTATTTATCTATTAAACTACAAGGGTCATTCGGAAAGTATAGAACGTTTTGATCTGACGAGTCACGGACTTCCCCGATCATTTTTGCTGCTGAGTCATTGACCTTCCACTCACCGTGGGCCAGTCTGGGGCTAACAGTGATCAGATACAGTCAGTACAAGGGGTTACCCAAAAGTAACCGGAATATCATTGCCGTGAGCGATGCGTGTGTAGTACGCATTTCCGCCACACAGACGTGTATAGCGCAACTCATTGCGAGTTCAATATCTATGTGCAGTGATTGTTTTTGCTAGCGGTGTTTTGTTCTTGTTTCGTTTTTTATGATGGCAAGTTTAAGTAAACAACATGTAGCTGTGAAATGTTGTTTTCTACTCGGTAAAAGTGCTGCTGAAACTATTTTAATGTTGAAAACAGCTTACAAAGATGACGCTATGGGAGAATCTCAAGTATACGAGTGGTTTTCTCGGTTTAAAAATGGTGACATGTCGATTGATGACTAACCTTGTTCTGGACGTCCATCAACTGCCCGAATCGACGAAAATGTTTAAAAAATTCGAGAGCGTGTGCTCTCTCAGACCATCGACTGACAATTTGGAAGTTTTAAGAAAATTGCGCGACAGTGTTCGTCTAAATAGATCCGATTTGTAGCAGACAGGAGACTGGTTCTTCCACCACGACAATGTACCTGCACACATTGCCATTTCGGTGAAAGATTTTTTGACTAAACATGGTATGGTTCCGCTGCCCCATGCACCTTACTTGCCTGACCTGGCTCCGTGCGACTTTTTCTTATTTCCAAACATGAAAAGTGACATTAAAGGACACAGATTTGACAACATTAAAGCAGTGAAGAAAAAAATGAGGGAGGAGCTGTCAGCCATTTTTAAAGATGACTACAAAAAATGTTTCGAATAGTGGAAGCACCGGCGGGATAAATGTATTAGTTGTAATGGAGAGTATTTTGAAGGGGATAAGGTTGTTTTGTAAAAAAATTGAAAGTAAATAGCTTTTGAAAAATAATTCGGGTTTCTTTTGGGTACCCCTCGTATTGATTATTTGTAAGTCTTTAAAATGTGTAACAGAATTAACGATCTTGCAAAGTGTGAGGTTCGTATATAGTACACTTTTTAAATACTAAAGGCGTCCGACCTATCAAAATTCACTGACAAATAATGGAGGTTTATAGTAATTTGATAAACGAAGCTTCAGTTCAAAATTGGTGCTTTAATTTTAATGGTGGACGGACGAATTTTCACGATGAAGAGCGCTTAGGTTGACCTTCAGCTGTGACTCTCGAAAACAAATTGTGGAAAAATTCAACAGAACAATGTTTCACGATAGGTGGACTAAGTTCATTCTTTCCTGAAATTTTCATCTGTTTCCCAAACTGAAGGACTTTTTGGGCAGGAACCGCTATCGAAGTGACGATAAACTGTAAAAGGGTGTTAGTGAGTGGTTAAACAACTTGGCAGCAATTAATTATGCAGAGGGCATAAAAAAATTGGTGAAATGGTAAGACAAGTGTTTAAATTTGACCGGGGATTATGTAGAAAAATTGTGTAAGTATCAGGTATGTTGTAAAAAAAGGTTTTGTTGAGTATAATAAAAAAATGTCAAAATAAAGAAAATCGTTATGTCACCGTTGCGCCCTTTAATTAGGTACTGTGTTCCCGGCTATCAAAGCTTCTGATTCAGTGACAGAAAAAGTTCCGAAAGGGGCGGTAGGTGTGTGTCAGCACTGCAGAGGGCTTGTAACCATCCCCACCGCTGCACTTTGGAGACTATATAAAGAGAGCTTCACTGAGCTCGAGGTGATTCAATTCCAATCCACTCTACAGCAGACGAGACATCCATCATCGGCACATGGCTATCAAACTCCAACGACGACTAATTGACGACACCGCAAGAGAGAAAATGATGCTTCCGCTCACTGACCTGACACTGTATGCCGTCGACTGGGACCATTATCGCCCACAGCGGTCCCTCGGCTGACCCTTGCACCCACTGGGTCCAACGAAGCAGTACTGCGAGGGAAGAAGATGATGTCTTTACTGGTCGACGATACGCCGTGTCGCCCACCTCCTTGATCACCACGGCAACTACAACCGACGCTTCCCGCCAGGATGACCACTGCTTAAACTGCCCTTTTTCAGGGTCACCAAAAATACCGGTTTCCCCATGGCACATAACGTCCAGCCTTCCTTAGTTTGCTCCTACTGTCAACAAATAATGGCGACACTGAGCATGCGCATAACTTAAAAATGTGTACACGCTGATTAAAAAGTAATTATAAAATACTTATAAAAGTATTTTAGTATTTTTGATGAATAAAACTGTTCAATCATATCAACTGTTAATCATGTCATGACTGATGTTTTATGTACTGAACAATAAATTTACAAAAACGGTGTACCTTATTTCCATTCCTTTTTCATAAATATATGTGGTTACAAGTTATATGTGTGTATTACCTTTGATATGTATGACGAAACGAGAGAAATTAAAAGAAACATTTTAATTTTATTGATCTGTTATCTAGTATTAGTTAAGTTAGTACTTGTTATTTCACAATTGAATTTGATGACTAATCCAAACCCATAAATCTCTCCTCATTTTTGACAAAGAACTTGATGTTGTCGTTTTATTATGCTACCAGTTCGTTTATGACATTTTATTGTCTCGCATCGTTCTTACGTGCATTATAATTTATTTTCAATTAGGAATTAATGTTATAGTATTTGATTCTTCATTTCTATTTATAGTTTTCTATTTGTGCAAGTTACTAATATTGTATAAATCATTTAAAAAAAAAAGAACAAAGTTAAAGTTGTGGACTCTAGCGTACACCCTGTAGTGGCTGGCTCAACAAACCAAATGTTGACAGTAGGAGCAAAGTAAGAATGGCTGAACTTTAATTTTCCCATCCGGTGACAGTTTTTTACTTTCTGAATGACTCTTGTATTTCTCTAGTTAATCATTTTTACTTTCTCTTGCCTATATAAATACCATATAGGAAGGAAAATATTGCTTTCATGTCGATTTTTTTGAAATCAAATTTTCAACGGATCTACAAGTTTTCAGACCCTCTGAACCCAAAAAACATGTTTTTAGCGATTGGTCTGTGTGTGTGTGTTTGTTTGTGTGTATGTGCGTGCGTGCGTGCGTGCATGCGTGCGTTTGTGTGTGTGCGCGCGCGCTGCGAACAAAATATCTCAAGAATGGAACATCGTACGAACTTGAAACTTAAAACTTAAGTTAGGTACCACTAGAGGACCCGACACGAACATTTTCATCAAAACTGGTCTACCAGAAGTAGTAGTTTATTCGAGTAATTTTTCACTTTATTGCGATTTTCTCGAAAACGACTTCTACGATTTTTTTAAAAATCGCCTCATTTACTAAATTTTTTTTTGCTCTACAAGATAGCATCATGTCTGCTGAAATTCTTGGGAAGGCTGTTTTCACGTACAAAAAATTGTTTTTCAAGATTGCGGCTTTAATACACATTTTAGAGAAAAATTGTATATAATAAAAGTTGTAGAGAATTTAAATCCTACAACTTTTATTTCAAACATTTTTTTCGTATATCACTATAATGTTATATAGCATATTATGTATAATGGTAAATAGCGATTTTCCGTTTTTTTTCTCACGAAAATGTGTAAAAAAATTGATATTTTAACGATTTCAGCCTTAGTATGCATTTTACAACAAAAGCGTATGCAATCAAATTTATAGGAAATTAAAAGATCTACAACGTTTGTTTAGAAAACTTTTCTCTACAGAGCCTAGTTTAGCGGGAAAGAGTGATTTTCCGTATTTTTAAGTCAAACTGAGGTTAATTTTCATTTTGCTTCTTTCACTCATGATTTAAATTAGGTTATGTTTATTGAGGCTAGTTTTTTGTTTATTTCTAATGTTTTTTACTAATGTTAGGTTATGTTGGTAATTATTTGCATTAGCAGGAGAAAGTTGTGTGAGTGTTTCACATCAGATTTTTACTTTCTCTTGCCTATATGAATATATAGGAAGGAAAGTATTGTTTTCATGTCGATTTTTCGAAATCGAGTTTTCACCGGATCTATACGTTTTCAGACCCCCTGAACCCAAAAAACATGTTTTTAGCGATTGGTCTGTGTGTGTGTGTGTGTGTGTGTGTGTGTGTGTGTGTGTGCGCGCGCGTGTGTGTGTGTGTGTGTGAACAGAATATCTCAAGAACGGAACATCGTACGAACTTCAAACTTGAAACTTAAGTTACATATCACTACCGGACCCGACACGAACATTTTCATCAAAATCGGTCAACCGGAAGTAGTAGTTTATTCGTATAATTTTTCACTTTTTTGCGATTTTCTCAAAAACTAGTCCTACGATTTTTTTAAAAATCGCCTGGTTTACTACATTTTTTATGCTCTACAATATAGGGTAGGCGCCATGTTTGCTGAAATTCTGCTTGAGGCTGTTTTTACGTAAAAACATTTTCTTTTTAAGATTGCGGCTGTAATATGCATTTTAGCGCAAAACATTATATAATAAAAGTTGTAGAGAATGTAAAATTCTACAACTTTTATTTCAAACATTTTTTTGTATAACGCTTAGTTTAGCGGTAATTAGCGATTTTCTGTTTTTTTTCTCACGAAAACGTGAGAAAAATCGATTTTTTTAACATTTCGGTCTTAGTATGCATTTTACGACAAAAGTGTATATAATTAAATTTATAGAAAATTAAAAGATCTACAACTTTTGTTTAGAGCATTTTTCTCTACAGAGCCTAGTTTAGCGTGAAAGCGTGATTTTCCGTATTTTTAAACCAAACTGAGTTCGATTGTCATTTTGCGTCATTCACTCATGATTAAAATAAGGTTATGTTTATTGAGGTTAGTTTTTTGTTTATTTCTAATGTTTTATTACTAATATTAGGTTTATTGTTAATTATTTCTATTGGCAAGAGAAAGTTGTGTGAGTGTTTCACACCAGATTTTTTTAATTGTGTTTTGTTTTTTTCAGATTATTACGTCCGTATTTTTTAGGGTTATTATTAAGTTACTTTAGAACTGGTTCTGGCACAACAATAGAAACTGCGTTCATAGCTGCTGGAGGCATTTCATTATGTACTATACTTTATTCTGTACTTAGTCAGCACTACTTGGCTACTTCGCAACGGATTGGAATGAAAGTTCGTGTCGCGTGTGTTTCTATAGTTTATAGAAAGGTACGTATACTTACTTACTTTACTTACTTTACTTACGCACATTTATATTTGGTCCGATAGTCAGGCGACCATCAAGGCTTTGAGGTCTTGTACTTTTGAGTTGCGATTGGCCTATGATTGTCGGGAAGTTTTGAATGCCGTGGCCAAGCGTAACGTGGTGACGCTGCGTTGGGTGCCGGGGCACCAGGGAGTGCCTGGAAATGAGAGAGCGGATGCCTTAGCAAAGAAAGGTGCAGCCTCTCACTTCATAGGCCCAGAGCCATTCTGTGGAATTGGTGAAGGCTATTATAGAGGTATAGTTAGGGCCTGGGAAGAGGAGGCTAAAACCTCCTATTGGGAGAAGGTGCCAGGCTGTGAACAGGCAAAGAAATTCATTGCCTATTCCAGCAGGAAGGCTGGGATATATAATAGACTAGGAAGACAGGACTTGAGGAGGGTAGTGGGACTGATGACTGGTCATTGTAATCTTGGGTATCATTTATCCAAGATAGGAGTTGCTGAAGAGAGCCTGTGTAGATTCTGTCATGAGGCAGAAGAGAAGGCTGAGCATATTTTATGCAGTTGCAAAGTGGTTGGCTGCAAAAGAAGAGCACTGATGGGTAAGGACGTGTTAACACCTTCTCAGGTAAGTGCACTAGATCCTAGGCAGATCCTGCGCTTTATCGAAAGTGTGGGTCTTGCATAAATAAGGAATAGGGGCAATCACAAAAGATCTTTTAGGTCGCGGTGAGGAGGGGCTGCAGAAGCCTGAACGCCCTGGTTGTTGTAAAGTAAAAAGGTACGTATACTAAAATAATCTTTGTCTATCAGGTATTTAGCTTAATGCTCTTTTTGTTCATCTATCTTCACTCATTTGTATTAAAAAATATTCCTTCCGTTTATTTCTATGAGGGTGATTCAAATATAAATAGTAATTTTAAAAAATATATTTATTTAATGATATTATACACAATCTATATACGTTTAACACTTCTCAATATAGTCTCTTGCGTTATCTACACACTTTTGCCAACGATTCAAAAGCTTGAATATTCCTTGTTCATTCAAAGATTGAGGACTATTTGTCAACCGATTGCGCACGTGCTCCTGGACTTCTTCATTGCTTTCAAATCGTTTTCCTCCAAGTGATTCTTTCAGGGGCACGAACAAAAACTAGTTATACGGGGACAAGTGTGGACTGTAGGTAGGGTGTTCAAGAGTTTCCCAGCTCATTTTTTCCAATTTATCCCTTATCAGCAACACGGTGTGAGGCCTAGCGCTGTCGGAGAAGGATGACATCTCTAATGAGCATACCTCATCTTTTGTTTCGGTTGGCGATTTTTGCTGACTGTAGTAACTGGCAATAGTAAGCCGCATTCAAAGTTCGTTGATCTTGAAGAAAATCAATGTTTAAAAGTCCCACTGAGTCAAAAAAAAATTGTTGCAAGAACTTTCCTGCTGAGAGACGAGTTTTGGCCTTAACTGGGCAGCCTTCATCTTTCCTTCGCCACTCTTTACTTGTCATTTTCAATTCAGTATAATTATGGACCCATATCTCATCATATGTGATGATGTGTCTCGAAAAATCCTCACCTTCTTGTCGAAATCGATTCAGAAGTCTCTCAGTGATCTCTAATCTGACTTGTTTTTAATTTTCGGTTAACAACCTCGGAACCCATCGAGCACTAATTTTTCTGTAGCCAAGGTAGCCTGTGATAATGGATTGAACACTCCCATAGCTGATAACTATTTGTGACAAAATTTCTTGAACAGTTAACCGGCGATCACCTTCAATAAGTTCTCATACGGCCCTGATGTTTTCACCTGTAAGACTTGACCTGGGGCGTCGACATTGACTTTCAATTTCGACGTGTTCTCGCCCACCCTTTAATTCTCTGGCCCACGTATACACTCGATTCTTAGACAGTGTAGTGTGTAGTGTCCCCAAACTGTGCCTGCAAACGAGTAAAAATTTCTGAAGGTTTAACGCCTTCATTGATTAAAAATTTTATGATGATGCGTTGCGCAACAGATGGATGTACCTTTTGCTCGGTAATGGCTGTACTGACAACAGAACAGAGTGTAGTCACTAACTAAGTTGGTTCCCCGACTCCTAATAAACAAAACAATAATCGCTCACAACTACACCTAGCATAAAAGAGCAGGCTATCACCAATAGAAAAAATTACCGTTTATATGTGATTCACCCTCATATATTTACTGACTGTTTTCTAAAAGAGAGAAGACATTTAAATGAGCCTGGATTTTCTCATTCTTAATGTGATCCATCAAACTACACCCCTGAACTCTGACACTGCCTGGATCTGACGTTCTTTCCTCACAAGTACCCAGGACTCGCTACCATGCAGCAATACTGAAACAGCCATGGTCTTGTAAAATTTCTACTGGATTTCTTTCCGAACTCTTTTACCCAGTGACTGCACTATTGGTCCACATATATACCAAACACGATTCAGCTATCAATCATGTCTGTATTTCCTGTGTACGTAAACGTTATAGCCGGCAATAACAATTTTCTAAATCGGTAGATAATTTTTAGAAGGTCTGTCACTGAACCGTAAAGAAATCATTATTGGCTTTAAATAACAAACCTTATCATATTACGAGGTGTGGCTATTTAATAACGAGACTGACGTTGTAAAAAATTTTATTTTTATTTTATACATAATCACTTATTGTCACCTTCAATATACACTCCTTCTCTATCCCTACAACGCTCTATGCAAATTTTCCATTGTTGGAAAAGGTGCTGGAAGTCATCTTCTGTCAGCTGCTTCAGGACATGTGCCGCTCAAAAATGTATGAAATGAAGCTCGCAAAAATATTTATACTGACACTTTGTACGCGATTGAAAATGACCCAAATTTTTTGGAAATGATAATAACATGTGATGAAACGTGGTTTTTTACTTATGATCCGGAAACTGAGCGCCAATCTATGCACTGGATGAGCCGAACTTCACCGAGAGCCAAAAAAGCTTGAATGAGCAAGTCAAAATTCAAAGCAATGTTGATTGTTTTTTTTTTTTGATATCCATGGGATTGTGTACCTTCACTGGGTTCCTGAAGGTCAAACAATTAATACCTTGAGGTACTTTCTAAACTACGTCAAAGAGTAAGAAAAAAACGCCCCGAAATGTGGAAGGATAAGTCATGGGTTCTCCACCAAGACAATGCACCAGCTCATTCCGCGTTATCTGTCAGAGGTTCCTAGCCAAGTACAGCATCTCAGTTTTAGAACGTCCACCTTATTCACCAGATCTTCCACCATGTGACTTCTACCTGTTCCCTAAGGTGAAATCTGCATTAAAAGGGACAAGATTTGAGTCTGTGAAAGCTGTGAAAGAGAAAGCAGCACATGTCCTGAAGGAGCTGACAGAAGATGACTTCCAGTACGGTTTCCAACAACGGAAAATTCGCATGGAGTGTTGTAGGGATAGAGAAGGAGTGTATATTGAAGGTGACAATAAGTGAGTATGTATAAAATAAAAAAAAATTTTTTACAATGTCAGTCTCGTTATTTAATAGCCACACCTTGAACATCAAAATAACAAAAAATCTATTTGACACTAAGGGATGCTGAAGTGATTTGAAGACAATTTTTAGACAAATGTTTTTCTAAAATTTCAAATGCTGCAACTGTTTTAAACTTTCTTATTTTTTCTGGAATTAGCAGATCAAGTGCAAATAATTTAACACTCCACCTGTCTGTTATGCGAAGCTACGATAATATGAGGTGATATACAGATGAAAACGTCTCCGGTATAGAAGTTAGTTACTCTAACCACTATGCCACTGGCTGTCATATTTTAATTTTAATTTTGTTTTTGATTTCAGTGTTTACGACTCGGTAGAACAGCATTAGGTGATGTTTCACCTGGTCAAGTAGTGAATTTAGTTTCAAATGATGTATCCAGATTTGATTTAGTCACAATTACGTGTCATTATATGTGGTCTGCACCGATACTTGCATGTATTATTGCTGTTTTATTATATCTAAAAATCGGTTGGGCTGGAATTATAGGAATTTTAGTCGTTTTTGTTGTCGTTCCTTTGTTGTGTAAGTATTTTTGTATATTTATGTTTATTTCATTTATGTAACTTTTGAATATTAGTGTAGTCACTTGAGTCACGAGTTTGCCCTTGTTGGCAACGAAGGGTAAAGGGGGAACGACATCAGTGTGCATGCGCGACTGCTTTAATTTCAGTACACAAACATAACAACTTATACTATACCCAGAGCATTGCCTATACAGTATATTGCGGAACCTTTTGCAGGTTAACTGTACAAATATAACTATTTGTTACCGTAAACAGAAATGTTAGTTTCTTGAAAATGTGGGCAGACTATTCACAGTGCTGAATGAAATGTAATATGCAGTATAATAAAATGCTGAGAAGTTGAAACTAAAGAAAAATGCTCATCAATGCCTCTTAACCAAAGCCATGAGTGAGTGGCTGACTACTGTGATGTTTCTCTTTCCACAATTCGAAAAATAAAGAAGGAAATTAAAGACATGAAGAAGCTATTCTTCAACAGTTGTGTTGACTCCTGGTAAAAAAAGGAAGCGGTTAGGTAGACTAGTGAGACTGATAGTGAAGACACCGGTGACAGTGATCGTAAAGAAGGCAATTTATTCAGAGAAAAATTGTTCCAATGGAATAAGGTAGCTTGTCATCATCATAAGCATCACGGTTTAGGCCTTGTAGTCCTGTTCCGTTCTCAAGCTAGCAAATCTTTAAGTTACTTGCGATGACCATCTCTTCTTTGGTCTTCCTATGTTACGTCGCCCAACCGGTTGGTAATTAAGGATAATCTTCGGTGCTCGCTCATCTGCCATTCTTAGCACATGCTCATACCAGCTCTGCCTATAACCAGTGATCGCATTTGTTACACACATCATCCCAAGCTCATTTCGTATATCCTCATTCCTCTTATGGTCCAGCAAACTGTACCCCGCTAGGGGCCTCAACAGTCGCATTTCTGCTGCTACGATTCTAGTTACTTGCTGAGTGGTTAACGTCCAGCTTTCAGATCCATATAACAGGACTGGCAGCACTAGTGTTTTATAAAACTTCAAAACCGTTTCTCTCCTTACTTTTCCCACCAAAGTTTTCCTTACTGTATAGATAAGGCGCTGAAATTTTTGTAATTTAAGTTCTACGTCTCTTGATTGTATGTACGATACTTCACATCCGAGGAATAAAAATGTCTTCACCTGCTCCAATATTTCTCCATTGATAACAATCTTGCTTCTAAGATGATCTGTGCCCTTAAAACCCATCACTTTTGTTTTTTCTGAAGAGACCTGCAGACCAAATCCCTGGGCAATCATGTTAAATGCGTGCAGGCATCGTTGAAGGTTATCTTCTGAGTCAGCAAACATCACCAGGTCATCTGCAAAAGCCAATATCTGCAAGGGCATCTGTCCAAAAACAGCTTTCTGGTAATTACAGGTAGCTTGTAATTACAGTAAATCAAACATTTCTAGTCATGTAATTAAGCTATAGGCAGTATCACTCGTCAGATTTATTTCTTATAAGGTTTATGAAGAAAACTTTCTCGGATTAAACGACAGCTTACGAAATGTATGCAGAAACTTTACGGTAGTGAAATGTACAAATTAGTGTCTTACTGTTGAGGTTGGCAGCACTGTCATATTTCCACTTCCCTTCCTCACAGCCCATCTATACGCAAAAGGCCATCTTGTGACTTCAGTATGAGAGTTAAATTTATTGTTAAATTTTATTTACAGCTTACGTTGGAAGTCTAACTTCAAAATATCGTTTACAAATCGCTTTAAGAACTGACGAGAGAGTTCGTTTAACGGATGAAGTTATTAATGGTATTCAAGTAATAAAAATGTACGCTTGGGAAAAACCTTTTTCAAAATTGGTTTTGATTGCCAGAAAGTAAGTTTATGTATAATTTATTTTCGACTTTTTTCTTTATGTATTTATTTATAATAGTTTGCATCTACAGTTGGGTTATTAGCAACCCATATGAAAAGCACAAAGTTTCTCAATACATTCTATGGTGGAAACATTAGTATATAGTCCATCTACTGTAAGAGTACTCCGCGTGAGGCAAGCACCTATAGGTTGTAAACAAAAGTTTTACACTACCTAGTTGGCACGTATCTACCTCTCCGCCAGACAATTATGCTTTAAGCGTTTTCAATTATACTGTTCTGATTACTAGTAATTATTGTAGTTCCATAAAGACTCCTTAATTAATTATTTTAAACATTACATTTAACAAAACAGTTTTTTCTACTTTTTAATGTTTACCGCTTTTATGTTTAAAACCTCAACACATTCACTATCACGCATGTTAACAAAACACAGCTTACAAAACTTTTCAACTTCAGTCTTGTTGTTAAATTTTACAGTTGTAAATAAAGAATTAAAGAGTAAAAAAATTGATATTTCTAAAACAAAATATTTAATTTTCAATTTTTATTCTGGTCGTAAATAAAAACGGAAAATGTGGTTCAAAAATGGTTCTAATAATGAATTCTATATAAATAAATGGTAATTTTTTGAAATTTTTAGGAATGAAACTTAATGAAATAAAAGAGTTTTTATTAGGTGTAAATTGACAGTCTGCATGATCATTAAAATTGCAGTTCTCGTCGGGTTAAGTTTGTTTTAAATAAAGCACAGATAGCAAATTGTTTGAGTAAATGTTGAGTGTTTTCGCTTATGTGAAAATCATGTGTTATTGAGACTTCAATATAATTTTTAATTATATTGTAAAAGTATTATGTTATTACACAATTCTCGTTTGTATTGGTGCTTTTATAAGTATTCTCTTATCATGAGTTTTATGTATAAATTAGAAAATGTTATTTTTTCTTGTTTAATTGAAGCTCTTTAATACATAAGTACTTTTATTAATTATTATTTTCTATAATTGTCTTGTTTTTTTTTATAGGGCTGAGTTAGATATAGTTAAGAAAACAACATTTCTTCGTGGTCTTTACATGACCTTCAATTTATCTACAACTAGAGTCGCATTGTTTTCAACTTTGTTGGCCATGACTTTAAGCAGTGAACATTTAACTGCCGAAAAGGTAATATGACATTCAATTTATTATTCCCTAATTTGTGGTGCTCAAGTAGATGATTGCGCAAATTTTAGAATACAATACGACGTGTGGCTGTTAAATAACGAGACTGACATTGTAAAAAGTTTAATTTTAATTTTATATCACTTATTGTTACCTTCAATATACACTCCTTATCTATCCCTACAACACCCCATGTGAATTTTCCTTTGTTGGAAACAGTGCTGGAAGTCATCTTCTGTCAGCTCCTTCAGGACACGTGCCGCTTTCTCTTTTACAGCTTCTACAGACTCAAATCTTATCCCTTTTAGTGCAGATTTCACCTTAGGGAACAGGTAGAAGTCACATGGTGGAAGATCTGGTGAATAAGGTGGATGTTTTAACACTGAGATGCTGTTCTTGGCTAGGAACCTCTTGGCAGATAACGCGGAATGAGCTGGCGTATTGTCTTGGTGGAGAACCCATGATTTGTCCTTCCACATTTCAGGGCGTTTTTTCCTTACTCTTTGACGTAGTTTAGAAAGTACCTCAAAGTAGTAAAATTGATAAATACCCAGTGAAGGTACACAATCCCATGGATATCAAAAAAAACAATCATCATTACTTTAAATTTTGACTTGCTCATTCGAGCTTTTTTGGCTCTCTGTGAAGTTCGGCTCTTCCAGTGCATGGATTGGGGCTTTGTTTCCAGATCATAAGTAAAAAACCACGTTTCATCACATGTTATTATCTTCTACCTGTTCCCTAAGGTGAAATCTGCATTAAAAGGGACAAGATTTGAGTCTGTGGAAGCTGTAAAAGAGAAAGTGGCACGTGTCCTGAAGGAGTTGACAGAAGATGACTTCCAGCACTGTTTCCAACAATGTAAAATTTGCATGGAGCGTTTTAGGGATAGAGAAGGAGTGTATATTGAAGGTGACAATAAATGATTATGTATAAAATTAAAATTAAATTTTCACAACGTCAGTCTCGTTATTTAATAGCCACACCTCATATGAGGGGCGTTCAAGAAGTTCCCTAAATGGTGGTTCAGCATGCTAATGTTATGATATATGGCAATGCTTACCTAATCACCTTTGAAGAAGAACCTTTGCGTACACACACACTTGCTCTATTGATCATGCCCTTATTGGAAGCAGCGGTAGACGATGCTTCTGACGATGCATGATTTCTTTGGTCTGGGAGACACTGTTGTGTGTTACTCCAATGGTTGCTGTTTGATCCCTGGGTCGTAGGTGAGCACCCAAGACTCATCACCAGTGACAATCTATTGGTGGAACGTACGGTCCTTCGAACTTGTCTCAAACAGTTTGCCGGCGATTGGACATTCCATCTGATCCATGTTTAGCAGCCCGGAAGAAACTTCGCACTGACACATCTTATCTTCAAATCATCGCGTTAAATGGCAGGAATTGAGCCTTGTGAGATACAAACGTTGTTCACCAACTCCGCGATTTTCATTCTTCCAATATCTAAAATCAGTTTTTTACTTTTCATTTCGGGATGTTGATGATCTCCCGCTGCATTTATCATCCTCTAATATCTCCTCTCCTTTCTTAAACCGTGGAAATCAGTGGCTGTAAACAGCGGATTTTTACTTTCTCTTGCCTATATGAATATATTGGAAGGAAAGTATTATTTTCATGTCGATTTTTTGAAATCAAGTTTTCACCAGATCTACACATTTTCAGACCCCCTGAATCCAAAAAACATAGTTTTAGCAATTGGTCTGTGTGTGAACAGAGTATCTCAAGAACGGAACATCGTACGAACTTCAAACTTGAAACTTACTTTAGACACCACTACCGGACCTGACATGAACATTTTCATCAAAATCGGTCAACCGGAAGAAGTAGTTTATTCATGTAATTTTTCACTTTTTTGCGATTTTCTCAACAATGGGTCCTACAATTTTTTTAAAAATTACCTGGTTTACTAAATTTTTTTTAACTAAATTTTTATCTCTACAAGATAGGGTAGGCGCCATGTTTGCTGAAATTCTTGGTGAGGTTGTATTCACGTTTTTAAGATTGTGGCTTCAATATGCATTTTCATCAGTCTCATTATTTAATAGCCACACCTCGTATGTTGAAACAAGAGTGTGTACACAATCATATTGCTAGTTCAGCTATCTTATCACTTGTTTGGCAACGGCAAGGCAAAGTCTGGGAACTTTATTAACGTCCCTCATAGGATATCTTTGTCTGATTGCACACAATTTTTAAAAGATCCATGTTCATGATATAACATTAATTAAAATATTTTTCTTATGCTATTGATTTTTGTTTTGTTAATTCAGTGATTCAAATATCTTAAATTGAGTCAGTTATTTATATTTTTAAATATATCGTCATTTTTTATCATTCTTGAAACATAATGTTTTTATAGGTGTTTGTCGTTGCAGCATACTTTGGAAGTTTGACTCAGACATTTTCTGGAATGTTTGTTAGGGGTTTCGCTGAAATATCTGAGTGTAAAGTCTCAATACGACGGTTGCAAGTAAGTTATTTTTTTTTTAATTATCACTCGTGTACTTTATGAATCTAAGCTTTGTGCAGCTGCGAGATGAAGGGGACAGACGAAGTACCAGACTGCTCCTATGTCATAACAGTGTACTAATCATCTCAGTGCTATTCGGTAGGCAGTGGGCTGCCTAGTGCGATGACATATGTGGGTGTTGTTTTGGCTACAATTCGCTGTAGACGGCGACACAGAATATATGTACAGTCCAGCCACTCTAAGTTTGCTCCTAATGTAAACAAATAATGACGTCACTGAGCATGCGCATTATGTAAAAATGTGTACACGCTGATTAAAAAGTAACAACAAAATACTTTCAAAAGTATTTAAATACAAAATACTTTTAAAAGTATTTTTATAAATGAAATTGTTAGGCCTACATCATATCACGACTGATGTTTTTAGTACTTTAAGTACTTATAATTTAAAAAATAGTTATCTTAATAGGAATACGACATCCATAAAGTCACGGACTCTAGCGTGCACCCTGTAGTAGCTGGTTTTGGTTTGTTGACAGTAGGAGCAAACTTAGAGCGGCTGAACTATAGTTTGGATAGTACCCTTGACTACTACAAACATAATACAAGTAAAACATTACTACTACTAATGCAATCTCTCACAGTATTAGTGACGTAATGCATACCTCTCAGCTGTACAAATCTTGGGAACGGGCAGTACAAAATATTGTAATTTTGTTTTATATATTGTTGTTGTCATTTAGGCCATCAGCTGAAAGGCTGGTTTGAATCTTTAGAGGTTATACTAAATAAAACGAGGAGTAAAGTGGTTTACCAAGGCCTTCATTACTGATTGGAAAAGCATGCTTATCAGCATGCCGGATCCTCTGAAAAGCATCTACATTCCACCCTGCAAGGTCTGAGTGTATAATGAAATTCATTACTTTCAGAGGAAATAACTGTGACTAGTGTCTTTTACACCTCTACCTCTTATGTTCTTAAATGCTTCAGTCGTATAATTGACTGACCATGTGATAAGAAACAGAACTATTTTTTGTAGCCCTGGAATTAGCAGATTGAGTGCAAGTAATTTAACACTTCACCAGCCTGTTCTGGGGATGCTTCCTCAGCATCGATGCATTTTTGTGTTCGACTGATCATATGAATTTGCATTGATTTCTCGTTGAATTTTCACCTTCAGTTCATCAATTATGCGGGGATTAAATGCATGACTTTCCTTTAAGTAGCCTCTAGGAAAAAATCACAAGTAGATAACTTTGGGGATCATGGAGGCCACCGTCCACTGGTGATAACTCATTCTCGATTGTGAAAACAACATGAATGCGATTCAGCAAAAACATTTGACATGTGACATGTTACTCCATCTTGTTGAAAGAACCTTTATTCTTTCTCATTATCTGTCAATAACATAGAATTTGTTGAAAATATTGACGTAAACAACCAGTAGTGATGCACAACAATCAGTACTACACACTACACACACATGAAAAAATTGTAGGGTAGCGGTTATGTTTTCAGTTTTATATTGCTCACAATATATACATGTGTTGTTTAGGTCATTAGCCAAAAGGCTGGTTTGAACCTGTAGAGGTTTTACTAAGTAAAACGAAGAGTGAAGTGGTTTACCATTGCCTTCCTCACTGAATGGAAAAGTATGCTTATCAGCATGCCAGGCCCTCTGAAAAGCATCTACTTTCCACTCTGCAAGTGACACCTTCATTTCATTCACCACAGGGTCTGGCTGTATAATGAAATTCATTACTTTCAGAGGAGATAACTCTGATTAGTGACTTTTACACCTCTTCCTCTTTTGTTCTTAAATGATTCAGTCATTTAATTGGCTGACCATATGATAAGAAACACAACCATTTATTTTAGCCCTGCAACGAACAGATTGAGTGTAAATAATTTGACACTCCACCTGTCTGTTATGGGCAGGTATATACATAACGGTAAAAAATACTAGTGATATAGTAAATATTGTCAACGACTAGGGCCAACGACATGTGGCAAAACCTTTTTTGGAAAATTGGTGGCCCTGAAAAGGGCCGTTGTTGGCGGTCGGAAGTAGTGAGCTGTCGTGGTAGAAGCGGAGCTCGAAGAGTGACGGCTAGGCTACCGGGTTCAGGTGTAGCCTTCCCACAGTGGCAGTGGGGTCCCCACTGCAGCGTGGCAGTGGTGGCCCTCAGAGCCCCACTGTGTCGGATTGGTGTAGGCCGCCTGCCGATAGCACGGCCGAGGCGGTTCTCTCCGTGTCGGTGATGGCTGACCGGTGCGGGAATGTAGCATCTGCCACCGGTAGCAGAACTAGGGATGGTGGGTTCGGTCTCGGCTGGGCTCTTCTTACGTCTGGAGCTCTTGTTTCTTGGTCTTCTCTGGTTGAGAGTCGATTGAAGAGTGACTCTTGCGGGCCAGGGCTGTCGCTTAAATACCCCTTCGGCGAGTCCACTTTAAGGTGGAGGGGAGGCGCTATAGGTTCTGTAGCGCTACTCGCGGCAGGTACTGGGATCGTCTGCAGGCGCTAATATTGGTAGTGTAGTCAGTGACAATATATATATTTATACATGTAAATAAAAGTGATGTAGCGCAACTGGCTTCTATGCCCGGGTTCGATTCCTGGTCAGGTGTGGCATTTTTTCATCGCTCATCTTCATATATCATCATTCTCCACCATCTACATTAGCAGATATTGCAAAACAGTCAGACGTAAAATCAAAAAAAAAAAGTGATGTAGTAGCTTTAACAGGTCAGTGAAAAATTATACCAAGTGTTTCAGAAAAATGTATTCATATTATGAACGGATATACTAATAAGAAGAAAACACTTACAGCTTAAAAACGTACATCAGCTGATAATTTAAAACAGCTGTTCGTTTAACAATGCAATTCAAACATTATTTCTTTCAGCGAAGGGTTGATTTATTATTTATGATTGACATTCGTAACAAAGTTCTATGCGATGTTTTTGTAACATTTTATTAATTACAATTTTCTCTTGTTTTAGGGATTCTTGATGCGAGATGAGTACAGATCACAAGTGAAAATAAATTTTGATGATAATAAAAATGACAAGGGCGATGATAATGATATTAAACATAAAGTATATGTAAACAATTTGAATGCTTCTTGGAATCCGAAAAGTTCAGATACACCAACTCTTAATTCAATAAATTTATCACTTAAACATGGCACTTTAGCTGGAGTCATTGGATCCGTCGGTTCTGGCAAAGTAAGTACGTTGTTTATTAAGAATACATGTATTTATTTTAAAATCCTGACTGTCCAGCATTTATATTCTTAGCGGTTTAGGGCCACTTCTGTTCGAACCAGAACCAATTAAGCCCACTAACTTTTTTGTAGGTTGTTGTTTAGGTCATCAGCTGAAAGGCTAGTTTGAACCTGTAGAGGTTTTACTAAGTAAAACGAGGAGTGAGGTAGTTTACCATTGCCTTCCTCACTGAATGGAAAAGTACACTTATCAGCATGCCGGGCCCTCTGAAAAGCACATATTTTTCACTCTGCAATGACACCTTCACTTTATTCACCACAGGGTCTGGCTGTATAATGAAATTCATTACTTTCAGAGGAGATAACTCTGATTAGTGTCTTTTACACCTCTACCTTTTCTGTTCTTAAATGATTCAGTCATTTAATTGGCTGACCATGTGACAAGAAACAGAACTATTTATTTTAGCCCTGCAACTAACAGATTGAGTGTAAATAATTTGACACTCCACCTGTCTGTTATGGGCAGTTTTGTTGGTTATGAATCCAAAAACTGTTTGTTGCTATCTTTTGCGGTTTCTGACATCTGGTTGTTACGAATGGATGGTCATAGGAAAATGATAAACGGCAATTAAAATGGCCACCAAAAGTATTGGTGTAAGGATTGAACATTTTTAAACTGACAGGTAAATTTTTGAAATTGTTGAGGTGTAATTTTTTAATGTCACTATATGTATCGTGATGTTCATCCTCTTGGGGATACATTTTGGAAATTATTAAGGGGTAATTTTTTTAATTGCATTGTAAATAACAATAAAGGAACTAGAACAATCAATTTGTTTTTTAATCCTTGAGAAATTAAAAAAATTTAGGCTGTTTTTATTATTTTATGTTTATATTTGTATCTTTATGGATTTATTCTTTTGATTGTTATTGTTTTTATGTTTTTAGAGTTCATTACTTCAGTTACTTTTGGGTGAAATCGAAGTATTAAAAGGTGACATAGAAATGAGAGGTACACTTTCATACGCATCGCAGGAAGCGTGGGTGTTCTCCGGATCTATTCGGCAAAATATTTTATTTGGTCAACCTTACGACAGAAAACGCTACAAACAAGTAAGCATTTGTATTAAACCAGTAATTGTGCATCAGAGGGGTTGCACTAAATTTTGGATTGAATAAGTCTTGAGTTAAAAATATTAGAGGCTTGGTTACAGCATTGTTGTTAAACAAATTTTATGGATATGGCAACAGAAGGGCAAATCCAAGAAAAAATAACTAGCTGAAAAGGGTTCAGAATATTGTTAATTAATAAAAATTTAAATAATGAGCGAATTTGAAATTTTGTACACCCTGTTAGAATATAGTTGTCTATGTTGTGTTAAAATTTCAAACTTTTCGGTCAAATAATTATCCAGTTACACGCCTCTAAACGCATGAAATTTGTTGTGGTAGCAAAAAACCTGGGTCTTTTTGTCTTCCAACCTTGATATGGCAATTTTTAAACAACGTTAAAAATATAGGATTATTAAGGGTCAACGCAGAATAAAATGAGCTAAATTTTGATGTAAAGTATTGTGACACTTATCACTAAGGTCCGTTTTGGGATCTAGGTAATTAAATAATTAATACACTAAAGTTTACAATTACAAATATTTATTACACTAAAAGATTTACAAAATAAATAATAAACTAATTATAATGAAGTAATACAATAAATAACTTAATAATTTACTTAGCACTACTTACAATAAATTTTGTAGAATACACATACAAAATGAAACTGATTTTATTGCACCTACACAATAACTTTACACAATACACACTCACACAAAGACAGTCTAACTATACCTCGGAACCGTTAACCTGATATAACGCCCCGATAGTCACTCGTCAAAGATCAAACGAATACTAACTCACTCACCGCTCGGGGGTCTCTTTTTTTTTTTTTTTTTTTTTTTTTTAGGCCCTCATTGGAGCAAAATTAATCGATTTATAGAAGATCCCTAGTTATTCCTCTTATTTGCCCAGTAGTTCTTCAACCTCTGCGACACTCTCGCCCTATCCTCCACAGTCCAATGTCTGTTTGTCTGCCTTTTAGGAACTTCTGGAAATTTCGTGTTTGGATTTTTGATCTTATATCCTTCTTCTCTGTTCAAAATCTGTGTCTCTGAGATATCCAGGTCCTGCAGATCCTGTTGAACTTCCTCAAACCAGGCGTACTTGACTTTGGTTTTCAAAAAGAAATCCAGTACCTGTCTGGTAAATCTGGATTCTGGCAGTCTCCTAAGATGTCCAAAGAACCCAACTCTTCTCTTCCTCATTATCTCGGAAATTTCCTCATTTTCCCTGTATAGAACCGAATTTGGCAACAACCTATATATAGTGAATCAAAAAAGAATCTTCCCGAAAGACACCGAACTTCGATACAAATAATAAAGTACAAAAAAAAAACCTTTCATAAGTGAGTGCTAGAAAAATCTATTGTAAACCTTTCATAAATAGTTGTACAACAATAACCCGACTTTCTCATACACCTTTTAAATAACCTTTTATAAATAGGTATCCTATTGTTACTATTGTCCTATTGTTACTTTTTCACTCTATTATCTACTCTTTACCATTTTATGAACATTTTACTATTTTACTAGAAATTTCGCGAACCATGCCCTTCTTCGATATTGTCACAGTATGTTAAAAACCGACTCACAGTTTTGGAGATGCAAGGGTTCAAACTCAGGTGTCTATGATTATGAAACCGATAGTAGCCTGTGACATTACAAACCAACTGGATGAAGATGCTTACAATAAGATGCACTGATTTCAGCAAATATGCGTAACTATCCACTGAACCTTAAAAATAGCACCCGCAAAAACACAAGGGTGAGATTTTATAAAACAATAGCATTGCCAACCCTACTCTATGGCAGTGAAACTTAGGTGCTATCAAAGCGAGAGGAGAGTAGATTGCAAGCATCTAAAATGAAATTTTCTTCGACATACGTCTGGGTGTAGTAGAGAAGATCGTTACAGGAATATCGAGATAGGAAAAGAACTCGACATCTTCTTCATAAATGACAGGATATCTCAGTGCATAATGCATGCAGTGGTTGGAGCATGTGAACAGAATGAGGAAGGATAGGATACCTAAGCAAACATTGAGCTATGAGCCGGAGGGTAAGAGAGAACGAGGATGCCCGAGAAAGAGATGGGCAGATTTGAGAGGTTCGGAACAGGCTGAGATGACAAATCCTTGAAAGGCAGAAGAAGAAGAAGATTACAAGTATTGTATTAAAGATTTTTTATGTACAGCACTTATCACAATTTGTGTGCAGTTTTCTACAAAATGTACGATTTTTGTTTTAATTGTTAACTTTAAAAAAAATCTGGTGTGAAATATTCTCACAACTTTCTCTTGCCAGTGCTAATAATTAACAATATAATCTAACATTAGTAATAAAACATTAAAGATAAACAAAAAACTAACCCCAATAAACATAACTTAATATTAATCATAATATGAAAGACAGAAAATAAAAATCAACCTCAGTTAGGCTTAAAAATACGGAAAATCACTCTTTCATGCTAAACTAGGCTCTGTAGAGATAAATGCTCTTAATTAAAGTTGTAGATCTTTTAATTTCCTATAACTTTTATTATAATACACTTTTGCTGTAAAATACATGCTAAGGCTGAAATCTTAAAAATCGATTTTATTTGCACGTGTTTATTAGAAAAAAAAACAGAGAAATCTCTAATTACCGCTAAACTAAGCGTTATACAAAAAAATGTTTTTAATAAAAGTTGTAGGATTTTAAATTCTCTACAACTTTTACTATACATTTTTGCATTAAAATGCATATTAAAGCCGCAATCTCAAAAACCAAATTTTTCATGAAAACAGCCTCTCCTAGAATTTCAGCAGACTTGGCGCCTACCCTATCTTGTAAAGCATAAAAAACTTAAGTAATTTAGGTGATTTTTAAAAAAATTGTAGGAGCCGTTTTTGAAAAAAACAAAAAAGTGAATAATGGCACGAATAAACTACTACTTCCGGTTGACCGATTTTGATGAAAATGTTTGTTTCAGGTCCGGTAGTAGTATCTAACTAAAGTTTCAAGTTTCAAGTCTGTACGATGTTCCATTCTTGAAATATTCTGTTCACACGCGCACACACAGACAGACACCCACACACACACACATACACACACACACACACACACAGACCAATCGCTATAAATATATTTTTTTTTTTTTGGATTCAGGGGGTCTGAAAACATGTAGATCTGGTGAAAACTCTATTTCAAAAAATCAACATGAAAACAATACTTTCTTTCCTAGATTATTCATATAGGCAAGAGAAAGTACAAATTTACTTACTGTATTAACTATCAATGTTAAAAATGAATTAATAATTTGCAGGTGACAAAAGTTTGCGCATTGGAAAGAGATTTTGAATTGTTACCCCATGGAGATAATACTTTGGTGGGTGAAAGAGGCGCTTCGTTATCGGGTGGTCAGAAAGCTAGACTCAATCTTGCCAGGTATGTAATAAGTACTATAGTTCTTGTAAATTCAATGTGCGGGTCAGCGTAATCATATAATCGAATGACTCCAGTTGCCACTGTTGGGAAACTATTGTTTTTAGTAATAATTGTTAAGTCCTGCAAGCCGTTGGACTTGAAAATTGGTATAATTAATTTACAATCTATTTAATACGGTAAATTTTCCGGAGAACCAGAGTGCAATTTAAAGGGGTCGGCACTCGCGACTGAACGGTTAGAATTCACCAGCAGTGAAACGATGCAATAAGCGGAATAACGGAAAGGAAAATTAGGATAAAGGAATAAAATAGCAATTAGCATAGGAACAGAACGGATAAGGAATGACTAATGAACTAAACTGAACAAGATATACAAGTTGTCACTTACCAGAAATAGCATTGTAGAAAAACAACATAGTTCTTGAAGCATAAGCGTAAGCTGGTTAATCGTTAAAGCTTGGAAATCATCGTGAAGTAATAGGGAACACCCAAAGCCTGGATACATATAGCACAACACAAAGAGACCAAAATGTTTGGTCGAATTAAAGCCTAGATTATCGTCAATTGAATGCATAACTTAGGTAGCGTCACCAAGCCAGCAGCGAGAGAAGCGACACACATGCACACTCATTCAAGATCAGTTCACAAGTGGGAAAGAAAGCGAGAAGGATTGGTTAGAAGGGTGGGGAATCAGAAGCAGAGATGACGAAACAGGCATGACATCACCATGAAACAGCAAGATAGAACTAACAAGATGAATTTAACAGAGATAAGGCGTGTAAATTTGAAAATATCGCACTCGGCGACGAAACATTACTTAACCCGGGTAATCATGACTTAGCCCTTTATAGGTATACTTACCACTGGCAATAAGGTTGATTTTTACTTTTCTCTTGCCTATATAAATATGTAGGAAGGAAAGTATTGTTTTCATGTCGATTTTAAGAAATCGAGTTTTCACCGGATCTATACGTTTTCAGACCCCCTGAACCCAAAAAACATGTTTTTAGCGATTGGTCTGTGTGTGTGTCTGTGTGTGTGTATGTGAACAGAATATCTCAAGAACGGAACATCGTACGAACTTGAAACTTGAAACTTAAGTTACGTACCACTACCGGACTCGACACGAACATTTTCATCAAAATCGGTCAACCGGATGTGGTAGTTTATTCGTGTAATTTTTCACTTTTTTGCGATTTTCTCAAAAACTAGTCCTACGATTTTTTTTTAAATCAACTGGTTTACTACATTTTTTATGCTCTACAATATAGGGTAGGCGCCATGTTTGCTGAAATTCTGCGTGAGGCTGTTTTTACGTAAAAAACATTTTCTTTTTAAGATTGCGGCTTTAATATGCATTTTAGCGCAAAACGTTATATAATAAAAGTTGTAGAGAATGTAAAATTCTACAACTTTTATTTCAAACATTTTTTTGTATAACGCTTAGTTTAGCGGTAATTTGCGATTTTCTGTTTTTTTTTCTCACGAAAACGTGAGAAAAATCGATTTTTTTAACATTTCGGTCTTAGTATGCATTTTACGACAAAAGTGTATATAATTAAATTTATAGAAAATTAAAAGATCTACAACTTTTGTTGTAGCATTTTTCTCTACAGAGCCTAGTTTAGCGTGAAAGCGTGATTTTCCGTATTTTTAAGCCAAACTGAGTTCGATTGTCATTTTGCGTCATTCACTCATGATTAAAATAAGGTTATGTTTTTGAGGTTAGTTTTTGTTCATTTCTAATGTTTTAATACTAATGTTAGGTTTATTGTTAATTATTTGCATTGGCAAGAGAAAGTTGTGTGAGTGTTTCACACCAGATTTTTTTTTTTAAGAATAAGCTGTGCAGTTGAACCTTATTGGCATTTTATGATTTATAATGTTCTTTGGTGAGCAGGCTATCCACATATTGAAAGTAGCGCGCAGCGAGCATTTGCTTTGTGAGTTACACAAATGTGGTAAGGATTCATACCAGCATACGCTACCATGTTGTTTTGTTATTACTTTTGTACAGTGCTTAGAAAATTCTAGTTTATTACGGGAAAGCAAGCATTCATGGTGATATAAAGTTAAGATAAATTATTGGCCACATTTTTCTGTTTTATAAGGCTACAAGGTGTTCTAATAAGCATTCTTACCACTAAATATTATGTGATTCCCATTTCAATAAACATTCCTTGGTAAGTATACTTACCAGGGCAGGGCTTGACATAAAAAAAATAAATATTTTACTGTTCCGGCACTAGAAAGCACCATTATTCAAGTTCCTAAAAAACAAAATTTAACATTTTACAACATGTATTTATTTCCCCCCGTAGTACTGCCCTATAAAGGGTTAACAATTATAAATAAATAAATAAATGAATAAATAACACTGGTCTGCATCAAAAATTCCCCTTAAACTTTAATAGGTGATCTTTATGTATTTTGACCCCCTGAATCCGAATCTGACCTCCGTTTTGCTCCATCACCCACCATTTTTAGGGGGTGGGCCACTCCCCCTTATTTGGGAAATTTCAACTTTTTATCAGTCTGGTGTAACTATGATATGAAATTGTGCAGTTGTATCATGGTTTTATGGTTCATCAAGGCCTACCTAACACTGAAAGAGTACAATAAGAGAGTATTGACGTATTGATACATTTTGTGTATTTTTACTTACACAATTTTTCTGGTTCAAGATACTTGTCATCGAATACATATACTTAAAGAGAGTGGTTTTACTTGGAGGAAGCTTTTCTCTTGTACTGATATCTGGGAGCTTCACGCAAGAGTGACTAGCAGTAGTCTGCTAACATACTTGAGTTCCACTTCCCAGAGAACAGTTTTTCGAAGAGTGCAATGTCTTGATGAAACCTTTCTCTGCGTGCATCGTAAACTGCTCCCAAGTTTTCTGGGAAAAAGTCCAAATGCGCGTGTAAAAGGTGCAATTTTAATAACATGTTGCAACCCATCGACTCGTATGCAGATAGCAATTCTTTGAAGAGTTCAACATAATTTTCACTTTTGTCAGATCCTGAAAAATATTCACACATGTCTGTAAATGCAGCCCAAGCTTTTTTTTCTTTTCAATTTAAGTGATTGATGAACACTGAATCTTTAAAAGGCTCTCTAATTTGTGGACCAACAAAAATTCCCTCTTTAATTTTTGCTTCACTCAAACATGGAAATTTGCTCTTCAAATACTGGAATCCGTCTCCTGTTTTATCGATAGCTTTCACGAACTGTTTAATCAAACTGAGTTTGATACGCAAAGGATGCAGAAATATGTTTTCACTCGAGACTAAAGGCTTATTGGCATCAGTTTTTTGACCAAAAACTGAACTTTCGCACGAGGGCTAATTTCGAACCGTATAATTTTTATCACGGGGTCGACTATCCCACTCACACAGAAAGCAACAATGTTTGGTGTATCCCGATTAAAGTCCTGTGAGTAAAGCCACAACCTTAAAATCAGCGCAGAGCTTCCGGGGATGATCTTTATAACCAATTTTTTCAAGGATACGGCTGATATTTTTGTATGTCTCATTCACGTTGACCCCGTAAGCAACCGGAACTGAGGGCAAATCATTACCATTTGCCAACAAAACAGCTTTTAAACTGGTTTTAGATGAGTCGATGAATAGGCGCCAATTTTCTGAATCATCTGGCATGTTAGGTTCAATCACTAATCCATTTACATTATTGCAGTACACTAAGTCACCGTCCTCCAAAAAACATTGTTTAAACAAAGCTAGCCGGGATCTAGAAACAGAAATTTTCACTTCTTTTTCCAATAGGTTCCATTGCTGAAGCTGAGACCCGAGCAGTTGGGCTTTAGTTTTTGGGAGATTTAAATCCCGGATGAGATCATTAAGCTCCTCTTGTGTGACAAGATGAGGCTCTAAGCGTAAAAAATGTTCTGAAAACGTTTAATTGTCGCTAAGCTTATCACTTCGTCTGGCTTCCCACCTTGGCAGACACCCACCCTGCTACACCTCTGAACTAACGGTGATGTCACCCCTCCCTCTTTGGTCTTCATGCACAAATGTACGTGCACTGAGATAACATTTTCTACAGAGGGGAGGATGACCAACCTCCTTACAACCTATACCCGCCCCTCGCTTTGTTAGGAATAACTGCTTTTAGGTGTTTTTTCGAGAATTTCAAGGGGGACGCCCCCCTCAAAAACGGTGGGTGATAGAGAGTAACGGAGGTCAGATTTGGATTCAGGGGGTCAAGATACATAACAATCACCCATCAAAGTCCAAGGGGAAAAAATTTTCTTTTTTTTTGCAGACCAGTGTAATCGATGTGTTCATTACGAGATGCAAGACACGAGTGAATTACTGTGGCTCTTATAAGCATGCACGCGTAATGTTTGTCAGGCTGATACGTTTGTACAATCTGGCAACGCTGGCAAACGTTCTGATTGGTCGAAACGCATTAAACAGTAGAGCTCATTAACGGTGGAAAGCATTATAGTGTATGGGACCTGCCGTAATGTTTGAAGAAAAGATTCGACAATGGTATTAAGACTTTGAAAATGAGAGCAAAAATGTGCATGATGAAAAAGTCGTGTAAATGTTTTACACCAGATTTTTCTTTAATTTTTGGGTAGATGTAGTTATTTCTAATACATGAATTGTTAATTTTTCAGGGCTGTTTACAAGGATGCAGATATTTACTTACTAGATGACCCACTTTCAGCTGTTGATACACATGTTGGAAAACATTTGTTTAATGACTGTATTAAAGGTACTTTACTTTTTATTGTTTGTATTAAATATTTTACAAGGGTGAATCAAATATAAACCGGAATATTATAGTTTTAAAATTGATTGGGACTTTTCTTTTTCTTCTTGTTTTATGTCTGACTGTTTCGCAAATTCTGCTAATGCAGACGGTAGATTGGGACATGATAGAAATATAAAGACATACAATTATTTTTACTTTCTCTTGCCTATATGAATATATAGGAAGGAAAGTATTGTTTTCATGTCGATTTTTCGAAATCGAGTTTTCACAGGATCTATTTTCAGACCCCCTGAACCTAAAAAACATGTTTTTAGCTATTGATCTGTGTGTGTGTGTGTGTGTGTGTGTGTGTGTGTGTGTGTGTGTGTGCGCGCGCGTGCGTGTGTGCGTGTGTGTGTGTGTGTGTGTGTGTGTGTGTGTGTGTGTGTGTGTGTGTGTGTGTGTGTGTGTGTGTGTGAACAGAATATCTCAAGAACGGAACATTGTGTGAACTTGGAACTTAAGTTACATACCACTACCATTAGTTGCCAAGACGAACATTTTCATCAAATTTGGTCAACTGGAAGTAGTAGTTTATTTGTGTAATTTTTCACTTTTTTGCGATTTTCTCAAAAACTGGTCCTACGATTTTTTTTAAAATCGCCTAGTTTACTAAATTTTTTATGCTCTACAGTATAGGGTAAGCGCCATGTTTGCTGAAATTCTTGGTGAGGCTATTTTCATGTAAAAAAGTTGTATTTTTAAGATTACCGCTTTAATATGCATTTTAGCACAAAAATTTATATAATAAAAAATGTAGAGAATTTAAAATCCTACAACTTTTATTTCAAACATTGTTTTTGTATAACACTTAGTTTAGCGGTAATAAGCAATTTTCTGTTTTTTTCTCTCTCAAAAACGTGTGGAAAATTATTTTTTTTAAGATTTCGGCCTTAGTATGCATTTTACGACAAAAGTGTATAATCAAATTTGTAGGAAATAAAAAGATCTACGACTTTTATTCAGAGATTTTTTTACTACGAGCCTAGTTTAGCGTGAAAGAGTAATTTCTGTATTTTGAAGCCAAACTGAGGTCGATTTTCATTTTGCATCTTTCACTCATGATTAAAATAAGGTTATGTTTTTTGAGGTTAGTTTTTGTTTATTTATAATGTTAGGTTATATTGGTCATTATTTGCATTGGCAAGAGAAAGTTGTGTGAGTGTTTCACACCAGATTTTTCTATTTAATCTCCTAATTCCTGACATATTTTTTCCAACAAATTGGTAAATTTTTTATCCCATCATCATAAAACAAAGATAGTTGCATTTTTCCATCAGAGGTTAAAAATATACTGTACATTTGGTATAAGTTCACAGGTGTCAAAATGATGCAGAGATTCTCGGAATACAAAATGCGAGCTATCTTTGATCTGTTTTCAAATCGGTGATTTTTTCAAACTCAGTGATTAGTTCTGTTGCTGTCCAACCTATGACTGATCTTATATCAAATTACTGACAAAATTCTATATTTTATACCAAAATAATAGAAACATATGTTGTCATTCAAAGGAAGAAGTTTTACGAGGTGTGGCTATTAAATAACGAGATTGACAAAAAAATTTTATTTTAATTTTATACATAATCACTTACTGTCACCTTCAATATACACTCCTTCTCTATCTCTACAACACTCCATGCGAATTTTCCATTGTTGGAAACCGTGCTGGAAGTCATCTTCTGTCAGCTCCTTCAGGACACATGCCGCTCAAAAATGTTTGAAATGAAGCTCGCAAAAATGTTTGTACTGACACTTTGTACGCGATTGAACATGACCCAAATTTTTTGGAAATGATAATAACATGTAATGAAATGTTGTTTTTTACTTATGATCCGGAAACGAAGCGCCAATCCATGCACTGGAAGAGCCGAACTTCACCGAGAGCCAAAAAAGCTCGAATGAGCTAGTCAAAATTTAAAGCAATTATGATTGTTTTTTTTTTATATCCATGATATTGTGTACCTTCACTGGGTTCCTGAAGGTCAAACAATTAATCAATATTACTACCTTGATGTACTTTCTAAACTACGTCAAAGAGTAAGGAAAAAACGCCCCGAAATGTGGAAGGACAAATCATGGGTTCTCCAACAAGACAACACGCCAGCTCATTCGGCGTTATCTGTCAAGAGGTTCCTAGCCAAGTACAGCATCTCAGTGTTAGAACATCCACCTTATTCACCAGATCTTGCACCATGTGATTTGTACCTGTTCCCAAAGGTGAAATCCGCATTAAAAAGGACAAGAGTTGAGTCTGTGGAAGCTGTAAAAGAGAAAGCGGTTCGTGTCCTGAAGGAGCTAAAAGAAGATGACTTCCAGCACTGTTTCCAACAATGGAAAATTCACATGGAGCGTTGTAGGGATAGAGAAGGTGTGTATATTGAAGGTGACAATAAGTCATTATGTGTAAAATAAAAATAAAATTTTTTATGTCAGTCTTGTTATATAATAGCCACACCTCGTATGATGTGAAATGCACAAAATGTGACGAGATTTAAATGTCCAACTTTGTATGAGTGTATCTTATCTAAATATCAGAGTGTAATAATAACATCTATAGCATAGTAAAATATAATTCATATAATTAATATATGAAAATAAATATAATTTGGAAGCAAATTAATTTTTTTCATACTTTTTTGATCAAAAGTGAGCTTGTTAGAGTGTGTTAAGCGAAACTCAACTCTAAATATTTTTGCCCGTGACCTTCAGATGATGTCGGCGGAGGAGAGTTATTGTATTGGCTGTACCTGATGTTTTCCGTACGTCTGATAACATAACGGGTTCTCTTAAGAGCTGTACTGTATTCTGAACATAAAATAGAGTATGGTACAAAGATTAATTCACAAGTGGCAAATTTACTAATAGAGAAAAGGGGTTAAGGTAGGAGCATTCGTAGCCGAGAAGCGGGATGTTGGTGATGGTTTTGCCAATCTATACTAATATAATAAAGAAGAAACCTCTGTTTGTTTGTTTATTCGTTTGTATGAGGTAATCTCAGAAACTACTCAACTGATTTCAAAAAGTCTTTCATTGTTGCATAGCTTAGAGCTTCCTGATCAATATAGGCTATGTTGCAACTTCAAGTAACTTTAATTAAGTGAGTTAAGTAACTTAAACTGTTACGATGTCGCATGTTTTAGTCCATCGAGTGCATAGCACTTTTATATTTTCTAAGTCCTCTGAATTGTGTACTTTTAGGCCTAGAAGAAGCATGATTAAAATTTTATATTCCATAGAAAAACGTGAAGAATAACATTCAATTTCAAAAACATTAAAAATTCGGATTATTCAAAATTTTTATTTTTGTACTGTATTTTATGTATTTGTTTTTTTTCGACAGTAAGTGAATGAGTCGTGTATTATTTTCAGTTACTCTGCGTACTGCACCCATGTATTACCGTCTCTTATTTCAGCCACATATCAACTGTCTCTTTCTTTTCCATTGGTATTCTTCTATGCATTCGATTCAATTCTGTTTAATCGCAGGGACAAAAATTTAAAACGGAGGCATCGATTTGAAGAGTGTTTCACTCATGGACAACTGTATGTTGGACTTGCTAGAGCTGGAAGTGCAAAAAAACAATTTATTTTCCTGCTACAAGGCAACGAAACCACAAATATTGTATATAGAGAGGTTTTAAAATAATTTAATGAGGCCTGCAGTAGCTGCTGTGAAGCGAAGCGAGCGGGGGTTGCTAGTGTATTTATAAAGGGACTTAAGCGGCACTTCATTGCCCATGCATGTAATCTAGTTTTAAACGATACTACTTTGTTTATTTATATAATTATGCTATTGGTTGCAGGGTACCTGTCAAACAAAACTGTAATTCTTGTCACTCATCAATTACAATATATCAGCAGTGTTGATCATGTTGTCCTTCTTAATAATGTAAGTAAATTACTTTTTTGTTAATTAAAAATTATTTTGGTTTTTGATTTATTACTTTCTCTTGCCCTATCTGAATATACAGGGGCCGGCAGAAAAAGTGGATGGTTTTGAAATGAATAAAATAAATGGGAAATAAGATGTAAAAACCTCTCATCATGCGGTCGTGGGTTCGAATCCCACTCAGGCACGGCATGTTTTCATACGTTACAAAAAAATCATTTCATCCTCCATTATACAAAGTTACACCCCAACGTCATCGCTAATGACCGTTGTAGTCGATGCGACGTTAAATAAATGAATTAAAAAAAAAAAGATGTAAAAAGCAATTTATTAATAGATTTGAAATATCATTTCTTGCCATTTTTTATTAACACAATCAGCGCCATGGACGCATATGTGGCGCCCAGCAGTACCTCATCTGCTGCGCTGAGAGCGCCACGTATGCGTCCCACACAGTATTATTTTTCTGGCGTTCTTACATCATCGGTTTTTCAGTTGTGCTCTTAATATTTTAGTGGCGTGTTAATTGAACTATAGTAAACGTGTATCGGTTTGTGGTTTCAGTTTTTACTTTCTCTTGCCTATATGAATATATAGGAAGGAAAGTATTGTTTTCATGTCGATTTTTCGAAATCGAGTTTTCACCGGATCTATACGTTTTCAGACCCCCTGAACCCAAAAAAACATGTTTTTAGCGATTGGTCTGTGTGTGTGTCTGTGTGTGTGTGTGTGTGTGTGTGTGTGTGTGTGTGTGTGTGTGTGCGTGTGCGTGTGTGTGTGTGTGTGTGTGTGAACAGAATATCTCAAGAACGGAACATCGTACAAACTTGAAACTTGAAACTTAAGTTACGTACCACTACCGGACTCTACACAGAACATTTTCATCAAAATCGGTCAACCGGAAGTGGTAGTTTATTCGTGTAATTTTTCACTTTTTTGCGATTTTCTCAAAAACTGGTCCTACGATTTTTTTAAAAATCGCCTGGTTTACTCAATTTTTTATTCTCTACAAGATAGGGTAGGTGTCATGTTTGCTGAAATTCTGGGTGAGGCTGTTTTCACGTAAAAACGTTGTTCTTTTAAGATTACAGCTTTAATATGCATTTTAGCGCAAAACTTTATATAATAAAAGTTGTAGAGAATTGAAAATTCTACAACTTTTATTTCAAACAATTTTTTGTATAACGCTTAGTTTAGCGGTAATTTGCGATTTTCTGTTTTTTTTCTCACGAAAATGTGTGAAAAATTGATTTTTTTAAGATTTCGGCCTTAGTATGCATTTTACGACAAAAGTGTATATAATTTAATTTATAGAAAATTAAAAGATCTACAACTTTTATTTAAAGCATTTTTCTCTACAGAGCCTAGTTTAGAGAAAAAGAGTGATTTTCCGTATTTCTAAGCCAAACTGAGGTTGATTTTCATTTTGCATCATTCACTCATGATTAAAATAAGGTTATGTTTTTGAGGTTAGTTTCTTTGTTTATTTCTAATATTTTATTAATAATGTTAGTTTATTGTTAATTATTTCCACTGGCAAGAGAAAGTTGTGTGAGTGTTTCACACCAGATTTTTTGTTTTAATAAGTGTTTAAAATGGTTATAATGACTATAACCAATCATTATTTCATCATCAATGTTATTTTCTATGTAACTTACTCCTTATTTTTATAAACAGAAAATATTTATAGTGTACGTTAAAAATCAATATTGAAAACAGCGTAGTTAAACGCCGTTCTTTTATGAAAAGCCTGGACGGAGTAACGGATGTTTAAAAACCACATTAAAAGAAAACCAGCTAAAATCTGAGTACTCTTTAGGCGTAAATTGCTGCATCTCCGACTAGTTTCAAGTTAAAATAATATAAATCAAACCAATCAATGCAGGAAAGAATAGGCTTTAATTTATAGTGTAGTGTTCTAATGTTTTTATTTTTGAGATAAAGCCCTTCAAATGAGTCCGGACAGGTGAAATGGCATGCCTCTAAGCACGTGCGACATCACTCGTCGAATAAGAAAGCGCACGAGTGTGGACATACTTAATCATATAATTGGATGACCATGTGATAAGAAACAAAATGATTTTTTGTAGCTCTGGAACTAGCAGATTGAGTGCTAATAATTTAACACTCAGCCTGCCCGTTGTGGGCACTCATCTCTCTGTTGTATTTATTTATTTATTTTGTGTTTTTCAGGGTTCTATTGAAATACAGGGTAGTTACAATCAATTAAAAAATAGTGGATTAGATTATGCAGCTTTGGTTTCCAAGGGTGATGAAAGAAAAGAAAGCATTTCAGAAAGTGAGCATGAAGAACCACCTCGGTTAATGAGAATGATTTCGAAAACATCAGTTTCGGTAAATTTTGGGTTTTATTTAGTTAATATTTCTGTGTATTTTTACTTTCTCTTGTCTACATGAATATATAGGATGGAAAGTATTGTTTTCATGTCGATTTTCCAAAATCGAGTTTTCACCAAATCTACACATTTTCAGACCCCCTGAACCCAAAAAACATGTTTTTAGCGATTGGTCTGTGTGTGTGTGTGTGTGTGTGTGTGTCTGTTTGTGTGTGTGTGTGTGAACAGAATATCTCAAAAATGGATCTCTTGCCTATATGAATATATAGGAAGGAAAGTATTGTTTTCATGTCGATTTTTCGAAATCAAGTTTTCACCAAATCTACATGTTTTCAGACCCCCTGAACCCAAAAAACATGTTTTTAGCGATTGGTCTGTTTGTGTGTGTGTGTCTGTTTGTCTCTGTGTGTGTGTGAACAGAATATCTCAAGAGCAGAACATCGTATGAACTTGAAACTTGAAACTTAATTTACATACCACTACCGGACCCAACACGAACATTTTTATCAAAATCAGTCAACTGGATGTAGTAGTTTATTTGTGTAATTTTTCACTTTTTTACGATTTTCTCAAAAATGGGTTCTACAATTATTTTTAAAAATCGCTTGGTTTACTAAATTTTTTATGCTCTACAAGATAGGGTAGGCACCATGTTTGCTGAAATTCTTGGTGAGGCTGTTTTCATGTAAAAACATTGTTTTTTTAAGATTGTGGCTTTAATATGCATTTTAGCGCAAACATTTATATAATACAAGTTGTAGGTAATTTAGAAAGCTACAACTTTTATTTAAAACGTTTTTTGCATAATGCTCAGTTTAGCAGTAATTAGCGATATTCTGTTTTTATCACATGGATATGTGTAAAAAATCGATTTTTTTTTAAGATTTCGGCCTTAGTATGCATTGTACGACAAAAGTGTACATAATCAAATTTATAGGAAATTTTAATATCTACAACTATTATTTAGAGAATTTTTCTCTACAGAGCCTAGTTTAGCATGAAAGAGTGATTTTCCGTATTTTTAAGCCTAACTGAGGTTGATTTTCATTTTCCTACTTTCACTCCTGATTAAAATTAGGTTAGTTTTTTGTTTATTTCTAATGTTTTATTACTAATTTTAGCTTTATTGTTAATTATTTACTTTGGCAAGAGAAAGTCCTGTGAGTGTTTCACACCAGATTTTTAATTTTATTTTATTAATTATTTAATTATAGGAATTTAATTGATTATTTTATTGGTGGCAATTTTTCTAATGGTAATTTATCATTTTCCTGTGTCCCATTTATCCATCCATTACACCCTGATGTCAGAAACTGCAAGAGATAGCATAAATGGTTTTCAGATTCTACATAAAAAGTTAGTGAGCCTAAATTGGGTTTGAAGTTCCGGTTTCGATCGGAAGTCAAGAAATAAAAGTTAGAAACTACAAGAGATAGTAAGAAATGCTTTTCGGATTCGTAATCCACAAAAAACGTTAGTGAACCTGGATTTGGGTTTGAAGTTCCGGTTTTAACCGGAAGTTGCCCAAAACAGGAAGTCAAGAAATCAAAGTCAGATTTTGGAAACAAGAATAGTTTCATTTGATTCCTCTTAACACTTTGAAGCCTGAGCTATAAGAACATGGTATGTCACGGTATCCTGGGGGTTTTAGAGTAAACTTTAAAAAATTCTAAAAGATTTAATTTCTATCATATCTTAATGATTTTTGCATCAAATTGATTAAAAAATCAGAAAGTTTATTACTATTAATTTACATTGAAATTATTATATGTACTAAATTTATGAGAGATATTTAAATATACACCAAAAAATTATGAAAAACAAAATTGTTACACACTTCTTAGTTGTTGAGTTTTACAATCCTAAACACTACTAAAAAACAGTTTATATAAATTCTACAGAAAGACAATGAAATAAACTGCACACTAAAGATGTTTGAGTACTAAAATTTAAAATATTTTTTCACATAATTAGCCTTTGTATGAAACACTCGGAAACACTCTGGTAAGCACAATGCAACATTACAGTCAGGGCAGTACCAGGTTGTTTCTTTCCTTCCAGCCTTTCCAGTTACAGCTTTGCTCTTTTCTGAGCAAACTTTACAGAAACACACAGAAAACATAAAATGAAAAAGAAAGTATAAATATTACTGTCAAATAACCGCACAAACAAAGCGATCTGGAAGACAAAACAGTACAACGCATACAACCGAACGATTTACCAAACGAAAAGAACGAAAGGAAAATAATTATTACAAAGTAGAAATAACTATATTATTTACAAATATCAAGTACAGAATAACTACAAACCTCATATAACTTAGAAAAAATAACGATAAAGTACACATGTACATCAACAAAAATGTAACCTTGAACACGGCTCAATGTTTTCTACATGGTTCACAAAATATTTGGTAGATTTCGCTGAAAGCTTAGAAAATTGAACTAAATAAAATATAGAATGAATCTGTGCAACCGAAGCCCAATATAACTTCATCTGAATCTTACTACAGAATTTAATGTGGCGGCCCGAGGTATACTCGGGCTTTGGAAAACCGCGATTTACGCTCACCCCGAGCTATACTTGGGCTTAGGCTTCAAAGTGTTAAAGAGTAGGTACTGAAATCACTGGGTTTGAAGTTCTGGTTTCAACCAAAAATCGCCCTAAACCGGAAGTCAAGAAATCAAATTTGGAAACAAAAATAATGTCATTCAACTCCTCTTAAAGAGTAGATACAGAAATCACTAATGGTGTTTGCCATAAGTCAAAGGTAAGCCTTTTAAAAATTGCTACCAGCCATGAGACGCATCGTTTCATGAACGGGATTTTTACCAATTTGTATTATTCTCTTCTTACAGAGTTTTCAGTCAAGTACATTAGAAGATGGTTCAATGTGTGGTGATGCTCCGATTGCTGAACCAGAACCAGAAGTTGTAACACGTCCTGGACATTCAATTTATATGGATTATTTTCGTGCTGGTTCAAGTACTGCCATTGTTATATTAGTAGCTATTCTTTTTATCGCTACACAAAGTATCGCCAGTTGTGCCGATTTTTTCATCTCATATTGGTAAGTATTATAAAGTTTAATAGTTAACCCTTTCAGTGTTGAAACAATATTCAAAAGTTTAATCTAAAGTGCCATTTAACTTGAATAAGGGTGTACAGAAATAGCCCTTATTTTGAAAACTTGCAGGTGTAACCCTGCCATTGCCAACAAAAATTTCAACGTTAACACAAATATAAAATTTCCAGTAAAAAATTAATTTTTTTGTGTTCATAAAAAAAAGAAATTGTTCCAAGACTAAAAATATTCAAAATAGTTTTTTTACTTTCTCTTGCCTTTATAGGAAGGAAGTATTTTTTTTGTCAATTTTTTGAAATCGAGTTTTCACCGGATCTATACGTTTTCAGACCCCCTGAACCCAAAAAACATGTTTTTAGTGATTGGCCTGTGTGTGTGTGTGTGTGCGAACAGAATATCTCAAGAACGGAATGTCGTACGAACTTCAAACTTGAAACTTAAGTTACATACCACTACTGGACCCGACACGAACATTTTCATCAAACTCGGTCAACCGGTAGTAGTAGTTAATTCTTGTAATTTTTCACTTTTTTCGGTTTTCTTAAAAACTGGTCCTACGATTTTTTTTTAAAATCGCCTGGTTTACTTTATTTAAAATTGCATCGACAGCTTGGTAATTAGCAAGTACTGTGGGTTTTGGTACCTTAACAGTGGTTTTAAACTTAAAATTTAAAATTTAATATTTAATTTATTTAAAATTTAAACTTAAAATCGTGTTAAAATTTCACGACCCTAGCCGGGAATTGAACCCGGGACCTTTTGCTTTGCAGGCTAACGGGTTAGTCACTATGCCACAGAGGCGGTTTCAAAATACATTATTCTATTAATTTTTGTTTAAAAGTTTTTTTGTAAACGTTGGGTTATCCGGACATTGGCATTTTATGGAGGTCTGGTAAACCGGTTGTTGTCACTATGTAAAATATATCGACGTCCTGTTTTCCGAACGTTGGTACTGAAATGGGTTAATACAATAATTTCACTAACCTTCTTTTTAAACTGCATCACCTTTATTTCAATTTTCACTTTCACGTGTTTCGGTGGATCCACCATCATCAGAGTAAATAACATATAATTGAAACTAAAAACATTATTTATTAAAAATCTATAGAAGATGATACATCTTCAGTCACTTGTATAAAACTGATTTAAAATTAATTTATTTTAATTTATCCCTTCTCATATTTACTGTAGATAGCAGCAGCAGTCAATATCACCTCATCACTCCTAAATTTCACCTGTTCATTCAAAATGTCCTGCTTTTGCTCTTTTAAATATTTATAAATGTGGAACATCTCATATTTTTCAATTTTATTTTTATTTTCTATATTACATTGTTCTATTATATTGAAATGTTCATCTATTTTACCAAATTTATGTTTTTCTTCTTTTATATGATTGGTATAGTTAGATATAACGTAGTCACATTTCAGTGCTTTTTTATGTTCATTATACCTCACTTGAAAATTACGACTAGTCATACCAATGTAAAATTTTTTACAATCCTCATTATCACAATCTATTTTATACACACCCTTTTTATTGCTTAGTGTTTCATTTATATTATTTTTAATTATATTTGTGGACAGTAGTTTTGCTATTGGACTGCTGCTGCTATCTACAGTAAATATGAGAAGGGATAAATTAAAATAAATTAATTTTAAATCAGTTTTATACAAGTGACTGAAGATGTATCATCTTCTATAGATTTTTAATAAATAATGTTTTTAGTTTCAATTATATGTTATTTACTCTGATGATGGTGGATCCACCGAAACACGTGTAAGTGAAAATTGAAATAAAGGTGACGCAGTTTAAAAAGAAGGTTAGTGAAATTATTGTATTAATTCATTACATGAAATAGAAATATTTAAAACTGCAGGATGCATTATAAAGATTTATTTTTGAATGAAATGGGTTAAATCTAAAATATTTTTTAAAAAATTATTTATAATTTATCTATTTAAAGTTGCATCCAATGGTTGGTTATTACCGACTGTGGTGGATTATGTAACTATAACAGTGGGTTTTGATTTGTGAAAATTTCCAGGCCTTAGCCGGGAATCGAACCCAGGACCACCTCAGCGTGGCAGGGCAATGCACTAACCACAACACTGTAGACGTGGCCTAAAAAATCTTTTACTTTTTTCACTACCAAACATGAGTATACTTCGTAATAGTTCAACTATTTTGACACTCCAAATAATGTTTAAAAATAACTGAGTCCCTGCATCAGCCCGTATAACTTTCATTTAGGTGAGTGAAATTGTTTTTTGTACTGAATTTTCGTAACCCCGAAGAACATTATGAAATGTCCTGTATATAGAAAGCATTAAAAACACAATTTTAGTACGAAAATTGCATAATTTTAATGAATACAAATGAACTGGAAGTCTCTATGCCAATACTAGGATAGCTATTAATACGGGAACAAAACGCTTAGAAGAATTTATGATTAATCAAGGTGTACCACAAGGGGGTAGTCTATCACCTACATTATTTAATTGTTACATTGATTATATTTTTAAGTTGTGGAAACACAGCGTTAGTTCTGGTATTAAGATAAATGACTGTAGTTAATTTGAATGCACTTTTGTTTGTGGATGACGTGTGGATTGTGTAAGAGACAGAAGATGATCTTCAATGGGTGGTCCATGTGCTACACAAACTGTGTAAAGATTTTCACTTGAAAATTTTTATTGATAAAACCAAAATTATGGCTTTTAAGGGAAAATATCCTGTTCGTTCGAAAAAAGTTGTGGATAATACCAATATGGAGAGAGTATCTCACTTTCGATATTTAGGGTATAATGTGGGATTTGATTCTGATTTGAATATAGAGCAGAAATTTGGCCAATTCCAGAGAATAAGCGGGACTATAGCAGAACTTTGGGTAATAGCGCGAGAAAGGATACAAAACTTAAATTCTACAAAGTTATGGCAGCTCCAGTTACTCTGTACGGAAGTGAGGCGTGGACTACGACGAAAACCCAAGAGCGAAGAATCCAGACAGCAGAGATGAGATTTCTTCGAAGAACTAAGGCGTGTAAACACTTGGACAGAATAAGGAATGAGGAAATCAGGTCAGAATTAAGTATCTACAACTTGAACGAAAAGATAATGGATTATTGTCAAAGTTGGAGACAGCACATGGAAAGGATGTCGGATCACAGGATACCTAAGCAGGCACACTGGTATGCTCCAGAAGGGAAAAGGAATGTCGGTAGACCTAGGAGAAGATGGAGGTAGATAATATAGTTTGTGAGTTCGGACAGGCTGCGGCCTAATCCTTGGCTGGAAGAAGAAGAAGAAGATGAAGATGAAGAAGACAAATGAACTGATGTGCCCTTCAATACAATACTGTACTTAAAGACAACTTAAGGATACTTAAGGAAGGGTATCCGGCTGACTTGCCTGCCGGATTGCTACTTACACCACATCATGTCGTCTCGCCACATGCCTTATCGAAGTATACAGAGTGTCGAAGAATCGAGTGTCAAAGAATCGAAGGTTTACTGTACATAGATAAGTTCAATTTTATTCATTTTTGATGTTTTACATCAAATCTAGCTGTTTTAAATTTGGATGACATAAGTTGTCCACCATCAGTAGCAAGAGTGCTTGTAGGTGATGACTTGCAGACAATGATTGACAACCATCTCCGTTCCTGAATATACGAGGTGTGAATATTAAATAACGAGACTGCGATTTAAAAAATTTTATTTTAATTTTATACATAATCACTTATTGTCACCTTCAATATGCACTCCTCCTCTATCCCTACAATGCTCCATGTGAATTTTCCATTGTTGGAAACAGTGCTGGAAGTCATCTTCTGTCACCTCCTTCAGGACACGTACCGCTTTCTCTTTTACAGCTTCCACAGAATCAAATCTTGTCCCTTTTAATGTAGATTTCACCTTAGGGAACTGGTAGAAGTCACATGGTGAAAGATCTGGTGAATAAGGTGGATGTTCTAACACTGAGATGCTGTACTTGGTTAGGAACCTCTTCACAGATAACGCGGAATGAGCTGGCGTATTGTCTTGGTGGAGAACCCATGATTTGTCCTTCCACATTTTGGGGCGTTTTCCTTACTCTTTGATGTAGTTTAGAAAGTACCTCAAAGTAGTAATATTGATTAATTGTTTGACCTTCAGGAACCCAGTGAAGGTAAACAATCCCATGGATATAAAAAAAAAACAATCATTATTGCTTTAAATTTTGACTTGCTCATTTGAGCTTTTTTGGTTGTCGGTGAAGTTTGGCTCTTCCAGTGCATGGATTGGCGCTTCGTTTCCAGATCATAAGTAAAAAACGACGTTTCATCACATTTTATTATCTTCTACCTGTTCCATAAGGTGAAATCTACATTAAAAAGGGACAAGATTTGAGTCTGTGGAAGCTGTAAAAGAGAAAGTGGCACGTGTTCTGAAGGAGTTGACAGAAGATGACTTCGAGCACTGTTTCCAACAATGTAAAATTCGCATGGAGCGTTGTAGGGATAGAGAAGGAGTGTATATTGAAGGTGACAATAAGTGATTATGTATAAAATAAAAATAAAAATAAAATTTTTTACAACGTCAGTCTCGTTATTTAATAGCCACACCTCGTATTCCCTGCTTACTTATCTTTTTGTATTTTTTAGATCTTTGTCGGTAAATTGAATTTATTTATGTTTCAGGACTAGACAAGATGAAGCAAGAGTGGCTGATAAAGCTAAGAATGTGTCAGATAGTATATGGTCAAATGATACATTTGCGATAATTCAAGGATCGTTAGTCGCTGGATTATTTGTATTTGGGCTGATACGAGCTACCATATTCTGCGCTACTTGTATGAGATGTTCTAACGGACTTCACACTAGAATGTTCAGTTCTGTTATTGGTACTTCTATATCATTTTTTAACAATAATCCGTCCGGTGAGTAATTTATTATTATTATTATTATTATTATTATTTGCGAATACTCCCTTGAAATGGAAGACGCTAAGCAAATGCTTCGTTTTGTTTTTCTTATCTTGCCAATACAGTTTCATTCTTGCTGTGTTGCTTTTTTCGCTCCTTATCCCATTTTGGCCTGTATGGCTTCGGTTCCTTTGGCTCTAGTGTAACTTCCCATTTGCTGATTTTGATTCTAAAGCTATCTCTGTCGAAAATTTCCTCTGTTTCAATATTCGCCTTCTGTAGATCACCTTTGGTTTGTGTTACCCAGTTTGTTGTTGATTGCCACTTAGTAATCTGATCGAGAATCTGTCTTGTCAATCTGTGTATCGGTAATCTCTGTATGTGTCCATAAAATTTCGCTCCTCTCTTTCTCATATTGATTTCATTCATTTGCCGGTTCATTCATATTAAACAATCTCCGATATTGGTAATGGATTTTTAGAAATTGTATTCCCATTACAGCTTTAACTACAAATTTGGCATTTTCCCTTGTGGTGAAGGGACACACCACAAAAGCTATAAGAAAAAGGAATGAGTGAAGTCACTTGGCAAACTATGAGAAAAGTCAACCACAATTAGATACGACCAGTTCACCAGATTGGGCTTTCATGGTGAATTAATTGTAGTATATTATATGAGGTGCGGCTATTAAATAACGAGACAGACGTTGTAAAAAATCTTTTTTTACTTTATACATAATCACTTATTGTCACCTTCAATATACACTCCTTCTCTATCCCTACAACGCTCCATACGAATTTTCCGTTATTGGAAACAGTGCTGGAAGTCGTCTTCTGTCCAGCTCCTTCAGGACTTGTGCCGCTTTCTCTTTTACAGCTTCCACACACTCAAATCTTGTCCCTTTTAATACAGATTTCACCTTAGGGAACAGGTAGAAGTCACATGGTGCAAGATCTGGTGAATAAGGTGGATGATCTAACACTGAGATGCTGTACTTGGCTACAAACCTCTTGACAGATAACGCAGAATGAGCTGGCGCATTGTCTTGGTGGAAAACCCATGATTTGTCCTCCCACATTTTGGGGCGTTTTTTCCTTACTCTTTGACGTAGTTTAGAAAGTACCTCACAGTAGTAATATTGATTAATTGTTTGACCTTCAGGAACCCAGTGAAGGTACACAATCCCATGGAAAAAAAAACAATCATCATTGCTTTAAATTTTGACCAGCTCATTCGAGCTTTTTTGGCTCTCTGTGAAGTACTCTTCCAGTCCATGGATTGGCACTACATTTTCAGATCATAAGTAAAAAACCACGTTTCATCACATGTTGTTATCTTCTACCTGTTCCTTAAGATAAAAACTGCATTAAAAGGGACAAGATTTGAGTCTGTGGAAGCTGTAAAAGAGAAAGCAGCACGTGTCCTGAAGGAGTTGACAGTAGATGACTTCCAGCACTGTTTCCAACGATGGAAAATTCGCATGGAGCGTTGTAGGGATAGAGAAGGAGTGTATATTGAAGGCACTGGAACAAAATGGGTTGCGCATCAGTAGAACGAAAACAGAGTACATGTTTTGTAATTTTGATCCTGATGACTCATGGAGTGGAGACATCAAACTTGAGGCAACCCCCCTGCCCAGAGTTAAACTTTCAAGTATCTGGGGGCAGTGATCTCAGAGGATGGATCCATGGAGGCTGAAATAGTGCATAAAATAACATCGGGCTTGAACAAGTGGCGTATGCTGACTGGGGTTCTGTGTGACCCAAAAGTGCCCACAAAAATAAAGGGAAGAGTCTACAGAGCAGTAGTTAGACCAGCACTTGTCTATGGCAGCGAAGCTTGGGCACTTAAGAGAGTGCATGAACAGAAACTCCACACTGCAGAGATGCGCATGCTGCGATGGGCGGGAGGAGTCACATTGAAGGATAAGGTGCGGAATAAGCATATAAGGGGAACCTTCAAGGTTGCTAATATAGAAGAAAAGGTGCGAGAGTCCAGGATGAGATGGTATGGTCATGTGCTCAGGAGAACGGATGATCATTTCGTGAAGAGGTGACTTTCCATGGCTACAGGGAGGAGAGGAAGGGGTAGACCCCTTACCACGTGGATGACGAATGTCCAAAGAGACATGAAAATGTTGGGCTTATCCAGGGAAGACGCACAGGAGCGTAACAAATGGAGCTCTCTGATTGGGAAAGCCGACCCCGTGTAACGGGAAGAGGCGAGGCCAAAGAAAGAAGAAGTCTCGTTATTTAATAGCCACACCTCGTATATCAGCTAACCTGAAAACATAAGTCTGTAATGTATTGTATGTGATGTGCGTTAATTGTTGTATACAATGTTTACAATTGAATGTTTTTAATTTCGCTAATAGATGATAATTTACATCGTTAAGCGCCTGTGATTTAATAGGCAGTTTGGTACTAAGACACGAAATCTACCAATTAAATCCGAACTGTTCGCACAGATACACCGGAAAGGTTATTTGGTGTCCACTCTATCAACACATTACTATTATTTTGTGTTATTTAATTCAGTTCTAAAATAATTAGGATTGTTTTTTTTTTATTTTCAGGGCGTATTTTAAACAGATTCTCTAAAGATTTAGGTATGATTGATGAATGGTTACCGAAATGCTTGCTCGATGTTTCTCAGGTAATTTTTACTTTCTCTTGCCTATATGAATATATAGGAAGGAAAGTATTGTTTTCATGTCGATTTTTCGAAATCGAGTTTTCACCGGATCTATACGTTTTCAGACCCCCTGAACCCAAAAAACATGTTTTTAGCGATTGGTCTGTGTGTGTGTGTGTCTGTGTGTGAACAGAATATCTCAAGAACGGAACATTGTACCAACTTGAAACTTGAAACTTAAGTTACATACCACTACCGGACTCGACACGAACATTTTCATCAAAATCGGTCAACCGGAAGTGGTAGTTTATTCGTGTAATTTTTCACTTTTTTGCGATTTTCTCAAAAACTGGTCCTACGATTTTTTTAAAAATAGCCTATTTTACTCAATTTTTTATTCTCTACAAGATAGGGTAGGCGCCATGTTTGCTGAAATTCTCGGTGAGGCTGTTTTCACGTAAAAACGTTGTTTTTTTAAGATTACAGCTTTAATATGCATTTTAGCGCAAAAACTTATATAATAAAAGTTGTAGAAAATTTAAAAACCTACAACTTTTGTTTCAAACATTTTTTTGTATAATGCTTAGTTTAGCGGTAATTTGCGATTTTCTGTTTTTTTTCTCACGAAAACGTGAGAAAAATCGATTTTTTTAACATTTCGGTCTTAGTATGCATTTTACGACAAAAGTGTATATAATTAAATTTATAGAAAATTAAAAGATCTACAACTTTTATTTAAAGCATTTTTCTCTACAGAGCCTAGTTTAGAGAGAAAGAGTGATTTTCCGTATTTCTAAGCCAAACTGAGGTTGATTTTCATTTTGCATCATTCACTCATGATTAAAATAAGGTTATGTTTGTTGAGGTTAGTTTTTTGTTTATTTCTTATGTTTTATTACTAATGTTAGGTTTATTGTTAATTATTTGCATTGGCAAGAGAAAGTTGTGTGAGTGTTTCACACCAGATTTTTTTAAACTTTAACCCTTACAGTGCCAGGAGAATATTACGAGTTCCTACCGAAAAATGTCAGCCTACTTTTGTGCGATTGGTAGCATTTTATATTATCCGTAACATGGCTATTTTTCAAAGTATTGTTATAATGAAGTGGCGAAAATAAAATCAGCTGGTCAAATAAAATCAGCTTCTCATAAACAGCTGACTGGTTAAATATAAAAACGAAGGTTCCCATTGTTGGGACGCAGCCGCGGTTTGAATGGCTGACGTGTTAGTGGTCTAAATTGTACGGGATTCTTCGTTACGGTGAAGTTTGTTATTTTGTCACCAGACATTGTTATTTAATGTTTAATTTGGTAAGGGATATTGTCTATTTTATTTTATTGTTAATTAATTGCGTGAACTGTATTATTTTCAATGTTTAATAACTTATTTTCATAAACTCATGTTCATTGTTGTCGTTTGTAAAGGTTAGTTTTTAGTTCTTGTCAAATAATTGTGTTAAATAACTATATGTGAATTAATTAAATAAAAGTTTACAATTTTACTTTATTATAATGAGTTGTAACAGTATTTTAATGATTTTTTGTTTTGTTCATAATGAATCTTGCATGACATTCGACTTGGAACACATTTCTTATAATTAAAAAATAAAATTATACATAGATATTTTTATGGATAGTTCCTTTTTAATTAAAAAAAAAATCACTTTAAAAATTATGTTACTCAATTTCACTTATATCACTTTAAAGACAATTTAATTGTGAAAAAAATCACAAAAATCATTTATGGATTGTAAAACATAAAAATACTGCGATAAAAGTTATAAAAATCTAATATTTAGTGTTTTTAATCAATATTAATTAATCAATTCATAAAAAAACTCTACGTGTATTTTTTCAATCCATTTGTTACAGATTATTTTCATACTTTGTTTATAAAAATTGAATGAAAATAAAAATTCTATGAATAATTTAGTCAGCGTACTAATAAAAGGACAACGCTGGCATTTTTTAGTCAAAATCTTACGTCCTAGGATTAGGACACAGGATTAGGCACCGTAAGGGTTAATGACAGAAATTTAGACATAAATTTTTGACTTGTTTTCATGTTTAATTTTATCTTCAACAAAGTTTAATTTAGAGTTTTGTGATTTTTTTATTTTGTTACAGACTATGTGTAGTATTCTTGGGTCATTGGTCATTGCAATTATTGTAAATCCTTTTTTTATATTGCCAATAATACTTTTAGGAATCTGCTGTATATTTGTTAGAAGATTCTACGTGAAAACTTCGAAAAATTTAAAACGTTTAGAAGGAATCGGTAAGTAATTTTTTATGTTACTGTAAATTAAAAATTATTGGTGGCAATTTTTAAAATTGTCATCTATCGTTTGCTTATGTTCGTCCATCAGTCCGTCAGATATAACGCCGGCCGCGTTGGCAATGTTGGTAACGTGCTCGCCTCTCATCACGCGGTCTTGGGTTCGAATCCCACTCGGGCATGGTATTTTTTCATACGTTACAAAAAATTCATTTCATCATCCTTCACCGTCTGCATTAGCAGGAATTTGCAAAACAGTCGGACGTTAAACGAAAAAAAAAAAAAAAAAACACTCAGATATAACAAACTACAGTTTAGGCGTCGTTAGTTTGCTCCTACTGTCAACAAACCAAAGCCAGCTACTACAGGGTGTACGCTAGGGTCCGCCACTTTATGGATGTCATATTCGTATTAAGTTAACTATGTTTTGAATTATAAGTACTCAAATTACTTAAATCATCAGTCATGACATGATGTAGGCCTAACAATTTCATTTATAAAAATATTTTTAAAAGTTTTTGTATTTAAATACTTTTGAAAGTATTTTGTTGTTACTTTTCAATCAGCGTGTACACATTTTTATGTAATGCGCATGCTCAGTGATGTCATTGTTTGTTTACAGTAGGAGCAAACTTAGAAAGGCTGGACTTTACAAGAGATAGCAACAAACGGTTTTCGGATTCATAATCTACACAAAAAGTTGGTGGGCCTAAATTGACTTTGAAGTTCTGGTTTCATCCGGAAGTGGCCCAAAACCGGAAGACAAGAAATCAAAGTCAGAAACTACGGGGACCGGCAGAAAAAGTGGATGGTTTTGAAATGAATAAAATAAATCAGAAATAAGATGTAAAAAAAAATTTATTAATAGATTTGAAACATCATTTCTTGCCATTTTTTATTAAAGCACTTAAGTTCTAAAATTCAGTTATTTTATTTTAAAAATTATGTCAGTCAAGTGATGACCCTCATTCTGCACGCATTCATGTAATCGTACCTGGTAATTATCCATTGCCTTCACAATCATGTCGTTCAGTATCGCCGCTATTTCATTTTGAATTGCTTCAGATCTTCAGTTGTTTGAGGCTTTACCACTTACACTTTTGATTTTAAATACCCCCAAAGAAAAAAGTCACATACCGAAAGATCTGGGGAGCGAACAGGCCATGAAAGGTCACCATTTCTTGAAATCACATGTTCGGGAAACATTTTGTCGTAACACATTCATTGACACTCTGGCAGTGTGAGCAGTAGCCCCATCTTATTGGAATCAAACATTCGCAGTGTCAACTTTACGACATTATAACTCTGGTACAAGGAAATTATTTAGCATTTCGACATAACGACTTGAAGTGATCGAAACTGCTCGACCGTTCTCTTTGTAAAAATATGGACCTATCACTCTGAATTTAGCCACTGTGCACCAAACTGTCACATGTTCACAATGAAATGGTTTTTCGTGTAGGCTATGAGGATTTTTTGCCGCCCAGTACTGGAAATTTTGTTTATTTACACAACCAGACAGGTGAAAATGGGCCTCATCTGACAATATGATTATTGAATCGTTAGTTAAAATGTTCAGAATTGATTGTGCAAATTCTCTTTGGTTTTGGAAATCATGTTGGCTTAGTTCGAACAGTTATGATTTTATACGGATAAAAATGAAGATCCAAACGCTAAATTCTTCTAACACTCCGATCTGATATTCCTAGCATTGTTGGTTATCTACACTGGTAAGAGAAAGTCATGTGAATGTTTAACACTCGATTTTTGATAAATCTTCATATTTTATGAACCTTGTGAACGACAAATATTAAGTAATTTAAACCTTAATATATTATAGTATAATGTATTGTGTTTTTGTTTTGTCTAATAGCTCGCAGTCCTGTATTTTCTCACTTGAATTCTACACTACAAGGTTTACCAACTATAAGAGCTTTAGGTGCTCAAGAAATTTTAAGAAAGGAATTCGATAACCATCAGGTATGTCTAACAAACTAAAAATTTATGCCAAAAATACGAGAGACATCCAGAAAGTAGTACCTGTTTGGGGTTATAAAAAAAACTAGTAAATACAGAGTCTGGCAGAATAATTTGATGATTTTGTGTTGTTTAGGTCATCAGCCAAAAGGCTGATTTAAACCTGTGGAGGTTTTACTTAGTAAACCGACGACTGAGGTGGTTTACCATTGCTGTCCTCACTGAATGGAAAAGTACGCTTATCAGCATGCTGGGCCCTCTGAAAAGCATATATTTTTCCCTCTGCAAATGACACCTTCACTTTATTCACCACAGGGTCTGGCTGTATAATGAAATTCATTACTTTCAGAGGAGATAACTCTAATTAATGTCTTTTACACCTCTACCTCTTCTGTTCTTAAATGATTCAGTCATTTAATTGGCTGACCATGTGACAAGAAACAGAACTATTTATTTTAGCCCTGCAATGAACAGATTGAGTGTAAATAATTTGACACTGATGATTTTGGAGGGTCAATAAAAAAATTTGTGTTTCATAATATTACAAAGTTTAATGTGCCAAATTAAAATTCAAGTTCTACAGTTTTATATACAATATTTCAATAATAATATTTTGTAGTTTACTTAAAAACTATGTCGTTCAAATGTTTCCTATTTTTCCTCGCAGACTCATTTAACCTCATTTGTAAATTTCTCGTCATTCGCACTATCATCGCTAGTGAAACTACTGCAATTTCTCGCTGAATGGCATTGTTGAGTTCTACAATTAAACGCGGCCAAACATTGTAAACTTTGAGATAGCTCCGAACGAAATTGTCACGAATTACTAGATTAGGTGATTGCACTAGCCGTGAAATATCGCCATGTTGTGAAATCAAATGTCCTGGAAAAATTTCAACCTCTAGAGGATTTACCATGTAAACCAAAAAGGGAGGTAGTTTACCTTGCCTTTCTCACTGAGTGGAAAAGTATGCTGATCAGCATTCCAGACTCTCTGAAAAGTATCTACTTTCTTTCAACCCTGCAAAAGACACCTTCACTTCATTCACCACAGGGTGTGGCTGTATAATGAAATTCATTACTCTCAGAGTAGTACATAACTCTGACTAGTGTCTTTTACACCTTTACCTCTTGTATTCTTAAATGGTTCAGTCATATAATTGGCTGTCCATGTGATAAGAAACAGAATTATTTTTTGTAGCCCTGGAATTAACAGATTGAGTGCTAATAATTTAACACTCCATCTGCCCGTTATGGGCTTAATTGATGTGTATACGCACAAATATTTTAAGTGTGTTTTTTTATAAATTTCATCCAGGAGTTTTTTACTTTCTCTTGCCTATATTAATATATAGGAAGGAAAGTATTGTTTTCATGTCAATTTTTCAAAATTGAGTTTTCACCGGATCTACACGTTTTCAGACCCCCTGAACCCAAAAAACATGTTTTTAGAGATTGGTTTGTGTGTGTGTGTGCATGCGTGCGTGCTTGTGTGTGTGTGTGTGTGTACGCGTGCGCGCGTGTGTGAACAAAATATCTCAAGAACGGAACATCGTACGAACGTGAAATTTAAGTTACATACCACTACCGGACCTGACACGAACATTTTCTTCAAAATCAGTCAACTGGAAGTAGTAGTTTAATCGTGTAATTTTTAACTTTTTTGCAATTTTTTATGCTCTACCAGATAGGGTAGGCGCCATGTTTGCTGAAATACTTGGTGAGGCTGTTTTCATATAAAAAATTGTTTTTTTAAGATTGCGGCTTTAATATGCATTTTAGCGCAAAAATTTATATAATAAAAAACGTAGAGAATATAAAATTTTACAACTTTTAGTTCAAACATTTTTTTGTATAACGCTTAATTTAGCGGTAGTTGCGATTTTCTGTTTTTTCTCACGAAAATGTGTAGAAAAATCGATTTTTTTTAAAGATTTCAGCCTTAGTATACATTTTACGACAAAAGTGTGTATAATGAAATTTATAGGAAATTAAAAGATCTACAACTTTTATTTAAAGCATTTTCTCTACAGAGCCTAGTTTAGCGTGAAAGAGTGATTTTGTGTGTTTTTAAGCCAAACTGAAGTTGATTTTCATTTTGCATCTTTTACTCATGATTAAAATGAGGTTATGTTTATTAGGGTTAGTTGTTTTGTTTATTTCTTATGTTAATTATATAGTTAATTATTTGCATATGCAAGAGAAAGTTGTGTGAGTGTTTCACACCAGATTTTTTTTCTTTTAACAGGATCTTCATAGTGGAGCAATGTTCTTATTAATCTATACTTCATCAGGGTTTGCTTCCATATTAGATTTCGTGTGCTTTTGTTTTATTGTCGTTGTCACATTCAGCTTTTTGGGATACGCCTATTTCGATGATAGTAAGTATATTTTATTCATTTTGTGTTAGCTTTATTTTATTTTTTGTTTTACTTTCTCTTGACTGTATGAATAAATAGAAAGGAAAGTATTGTTTTCATGTCGATTATTCGAAATCGAGTTTTCACTGAATATGCACGTTTCAGACCCCCTGAACCCAAAAAACATGTTTTTAGCGTTTGGTCTGTGTGTGTGTGTGTGTGTGAAAAAATTATCTCAAGAACGGAACATCGTATGAAGTTGAAACGTGAAACTTACGTTTACTTTTTAGGAAACTTAAGTTACAGATTAATAGAGGACCCGACACGACCATTTTTATAAAAATTGGTCAACTGGAAGTAGTAGTTTATTTGTGTAATTTTTCACGATTTTCTCAAGAACGGCTCCTACAATTTTTTAAAAAATCGCTTTATTTACTACATTTTTTATGTTCTACAGGATAGAATAGGCGCCAAGTCTGCTGAAATTCTTGGGGGAGGCTGTTCTCTCGTAGAAAAATATGTTTTTTTTAAGATTGCGGCTTTAATATGCATTTTAGGGCAAAAGTATATATAATCAAAGTTGTAGACAATTTAAAAACCTACTACTTTATTTCAAACATGTCTGTGTATAATGCTTAGATTAGCAGTAATTAGTGATTTTCTGTTTTTTTCCATAAAAATCAGTAAAAAAAGTGGATGTTTAAAGATTTTGGCCTACTATGAATTTTACGATAAAAGTGTATATAATCAAAGTTATAGAAAATCAAAAAACCTACAACTTTGGTTTTAATTTCTCTTTTCCACCGAGCCTAGTTTGTATCAATTATTAGTGATTTTCCATATTTTTAAGTTTTACAGAGGTCGATTTCAATTTTGCGTTATTCACTAATGATTAAACTGTTACATGCCAAGAGTGATACCTATTGCATATTTTGGTTTAATAAAAAGAAATTACTAGTACAAGGAATGTACAGGTCAGATTTAAACATTCAACCGTTACCAGTATAATAAATCCACACACAAAAATAAAAAAAAAATAAAAAGCAATATCCAAAAATTTAGAACAAACACGTAAACAGTATTAACAAAAATATCATGTCGAAGAAAATAGAATCAAGAGACTATGTAACATGACTATACAAATAGAATATGCTTCTAGAAAAACCAAGAGATACTTTCAGAGGAGATAACTCTGATTAGTGTCACAGTCTCTGATTAGTGTCTTTTACACCTCTACCTCTTCTGTTCTTAAATGATTCAGTCATTTAATTGGCTGGCCATGTGATAAGAAACAGAACTATTTATTTTAGCCCTGCAACGAACAGATTAAGTGTAAATAATTTGACACTCCACCTGTCTGTTATGGGGAGAACTTAATCATTAATGAATTGTTTTTATTCTTATTTCAACAGCTGTATCAGGTGCAAAAGCTGGTTTAGCTATCACACAAGCTACTTCTGTAGCTGGATATTTACAGTGGGGTATGAGAGCCACAGCTGAAATAGCTAATCAGATGACAGCTACTGAACGTGTTGTGGAGTATGCTGGATTACCTAGAGAAGAAACCGATCCAGGTTAATATTGTTATTTTTTTATTTTAGTTCATTTAAAGTCGCATCAACAGCTTGATTATTAGCGACTACCGTGGGTTTCGGTATTGTAATGGTGGGTTTTGTTAAAATTTCCAGACCCTAGCTGGGAATTGAACCCAGAAGACAACATTCATTGGCTAACAGGTGTTTTATGAAGGACGCAACCCTGATTATAAGAAGATAGAAGTAATACATCGGTAAATTTTCTGTCCCCCAATCGGTATGTTGGTAACAGTGTACTCAAGGCCAACAACCAACACAGTTAAAATGTTCCAGTCAAGCATTAGTGTGGTGACAGCAGTATTGTGTCAGCAATGGTTTTTTCCAAGGAAGATCGCGTGTTTATTGTAGAGACTTACGTAGCGAGTAAATCTTACAAATGTGTGTAAGATAAGTTTCAGTTGAAATTTCCCCGTTCTGCCATTCCGAATAAATCGTCAATATTGCATTTGATAAATAAATTCCGTAGAATTGGGAGTACACTCGATGAGAAACCACCTCGCTTCTTCCATCCTCCGCTGCATCTACCAATTTTTAAATATTTGAAAAATTCTACCGAATAACTGGTCAATCGCTGTTCCATAATATTAATGAATTTGTATTAACTTTTTTATACTAAATATGTTTTTTTAAATTGCCGAATTAATGAGGGGTTACAGAGTTAACAGGGATTCAGAATTTTACTAATAACTCAAAATTTAAGTAAGCTAAAATTTTGAAATTTCGTACATACAATAAAAATGTACAGTTTTATATTCCGGCGAAATCTCAAATAAATCGGTCGAGTGGTGTTTGAGTTATAAGTCTCTAAATGCATCCAATGTGTTGCAGCAACAAAAAACCGGCTCTTTTTTCTTCTCATCCTGATATCGGAATATTAATAAATGCTAAAAATATGAAACTGACATGTAACAACTCAGATTGAAATTAGCTAAATTTTGGTGTATAGTGAGTTAAAATTGAACAAACGTTTTGAAGAAAGAAGGCTCCAAAGAAATAAAGAAATCGATAGTAGTGTCTTTTACACCTGTAACTCTACTCTTCTTAAATGCTTGAGCCATTTAATTGGCTGACTATATGGTAAGAAACAGAACTATTTTTTTGTAGCCCTGATTCTAGCAGATCGAATGTAAATTGGGCGTATCTCTTGATAGATCTTTGTCTTGGGACTTCTATATCAATCAAGTTTGTAGTAAAATATCATCTGGGGTATTTGCACTAAAACAAATCGCCAGATTAAATGATAAAAAATTACTAATGGCAGCTTATCATGGCCTCATTCTGTCTCATATCCGGTATGGTATTTTAGTATGGGGTAATTCTAGCATGGGTAATATGAATAGGGTTTTTAAAATTCAAAAGAAAGCTATTAGGTGTATGGTGGGAGCTAACCAGCTAACCTCATGCAGGCCACTATTTAAGGAGCTTAAATTGCTTACAGTTCCCTGTCTCTACATTTTTGAGGTGATTATGTATGTTAGGGAAAATAATTTTATGCAGAATTTCAATGTTCACAATCATAACACGAGAAACAGGAATGATTATTATGTGGCTAATCACTCCACAAAATTGTTTGAACAAAAACCTACTTATGCAGGGAGAAAATTCATAAATAAATTACCCCAATCTTTAAAGTGTTGTGAGGATTTTAATTCATTTAAAAAAAATTTAAAAAATTACTTGATCGGTGAAACTTTTTATAGCGTACAAGAATTTCTTTCTTGATAGTAGTGATACATAGTGTGTTTCTGTGTTTCTTATATGTATTTCAGGTGTTACATCTGACGACATGTCCTATACTCCTCCTGGAGTCTCCAGGGCGTAAAAAAAAAAAAAAAAAAAAAATTAACACTCCACCTGACTGTTATGGGATAAAGGATTATTGTAATTAACTTGAAATGAACCATTTTAATTCTATTTTTTTTTCATTTATTACAGCCTCAAAAAAGAACAAAGAAGATCTACCTAACTGGCCAGCTGAAGGAAAAATTGAAATGAAACATCTGTACCTTAATTATTCTAAAGATGATCCACCAGTTTTGAAAGATGTCTCTCTAGAAATTAAACCAAAAGATAAGGTAATTTACGATTGCAATAGAGTCAATTTAATAATACTTGTGACTTCGTAGAATTTGTTTTAAAATTTTGGTTGCCTTATAATTTTGTAAAAACTCAATTTTTGATATTTTTACTCTCTCGCCCTAAATAAATTTATGGGGAAAGAAAGTATTTTTTCATATAGATTTATCACCGAAAATACATATTGTCTGGCTCCCTGAATCCAAAAAAACATGTTTTTAACAATTGGTGTGTGTATATGTCTGTTTGTGTGTTAACAAAATATCTGAAGAACATGATAAGTTAAAACTTGGAACGTAAGTTAGGCACCGCTAGGCAACCTGACACAAATTTTTTCATCAAAATCAGTTAACCAGAATAAGTGGTTTATTCTAGAGTGCTATTTTTCACTTTTTGCAATTTTCGTAAAAAACAGTTCCTAGAAATTACAAAAAAAAATCTGGTGTGAAACACTCACACAACTTTCTCTTGCCAATGCAAATAAATTTATAATGTAACCTAACATTAGTAATAAAACATTAGAAATAAACATAACCTAATTTTAATCATGAGTGAAAGATGTGAAGTGAAAATCAACCTCAGTTTAGCTTAAAAATACAGAAACCACTCTTTCTCGCTAAACTAAGCTCAGTAGAGAAAAATGCTCTAAATAAAAATTTTAGATCTTTTAATTTCCTATAAATTTGAATATATACACTTTTGTCATAAAATGCATACTAAGGCCGGAATCTTAAAAAATTGATTTCTCACACGTTTTCATGAGAAAAAAAGAAAATCGCTAACTATCGCTAAACTAAGCATTATACAAAAAAATGTTATAAATAAAAGTTGTAGGATTTTAAATTCTCCACAACTTTTATTATATAAATTTTTGCGCTGAAATTAATTAAAGCCGTAATCTTAAAAAACAAACTTTTTTACGTGAAAACACCCTCACCAAGAATTACAGCAAACATGGCGCCTACCCTATCTTGTAGAGCATAAAAAGTTTAGTAAACCAGGCGATTTTTAAAAAAATAGTAGGACCAGTTTTTGAGAAAATCACAAAAAAGTGAAAAATTACACGAATAAACTACTACTTCCGGTTGACCGATTTTGATGAAGCTGTTCATGTCAGGTCCGGTTGTGGTATGTAACTTAAGTTTCAAGTTCATACGATGTTCCATTCTTGAGATATTCTGTTCACACACACACACACAGACCAATCACTAAAAACATGTTTTTTGGGTTCAGGGGGTCTGAAAACGTGTAAATCCAGTGAAAACTCAATTTCGAAAAATTGACATGAAAACAATACTTTCCTTCCTATATATTCATATAGGCAAGAGGAAGTAAAAATTTACTATTGTTTTCATGTAGATTAGCTGTCATGTAGTCTAGTTTTTATGCAGATTTTTCTAAGTAGAGTTTTTACCAAAAATACATGTTTTCAGTACAAAAAAACCTATATTTTTAACGGTTGGTGTGTGCATCTGCCTGTGTGTTTGTGAACAAAAAATCTCAAGAACAGAATAACGTGCAAAGTTGAAACTTGGAACTTAAGTTAGGTACCACTGGGGGATCTGACACAAAGATTTTTAACTAAATTGATCAACTGGAAGTAGTAGTTTATCCATGCTAGTGTTTACTTTTTTGCATCTTTCTCAAAAACAGCTCCTACAAATTAAAAAAAAAAATCGCCTATTGTTTTCACGTATTGTTTTTAGGCCCCCTGGACCCAAAAAAAATAGTTTTAATGATTGCTCTCTCCCCCCTCACTCTTCAGTTGTGTGTGTGTGTGTGTGTGCTCATGTATGGACAAATTACGTAGAACGGAATATTATATTAACGGCATGTAGAACAGAATATTATACAAAGTTGAAACTTTGAACTTAAAAAGTCATACTACTAGGAGATGTGACTCAAACATTTTCATCAAAATAGGTCATCCGGAAGTAGTTTATTCTTGCAAATTTCTCAAAAATGGTTCCTATGATTTTTAAAAAAAACTACCACATTTACTACATTTTTCTATACCCTACAACATAATAGGGTAAACGATAAGTCCTTTGCCACATTTATGTATTTCTGATAATTAGGTAATTAATAATTTTTTTTGTTTTTTAGGTTGGAATAGTTGGTAGAACTGGAGCTGGTAAATCTTCTTTGATTCAGGCGTTATTTAGAATGTCCGATATTGAAGGTCAAATATTAATTGATGGTATAGATTCAAAAGCGATGACTTTAGAATGTTTACGATCGCACATCTCAATAATTCCTCAAGATCCAGTATTATTTTCTGGTACAATGCGTCGTAATCTTGATCCGTTTGAAGAGTATCCAGATTTCATTTTATGGAGAGCTTTAGATGATGTAAGTTATTAACACTTTCAGGACGCCACCCGTATACGATACGAAAACGCCATTTTGATCGGCTGGACGGCACCCGTATACGATACGGGCACCTATTTCACTTGGTTTTATATACATTAGCTCGTATCGTATACGATTGCCGTCAATGCTGTCACTTAATTTAGTTCATTCTGAATCTAATAGAGTACATTCATAGTCCTAATGTTGTCAGATTATCGAATATATCGACTTTAACAGCATTGATTTTATCGATGTTATCAATTGTGAGCAATCGATCTGCCGGAACTTCTGCGCGTTGTTGTTAGTTATTAGTTTGTTATTATAATACTTAGTTCTTTTTTAATTTTACTTAAGAAATAAAAAAGTAAATTGGTTATTAGAAATATGTAAATGGTTTGTAAGAATTTAACTCATATAATTAATGTTATTATTCCTATTATTATCATTATATGGTGAAAAAAAATTTAAATTCAAGAAAACATACCTCTCGTCAGTTGAACATCTTTATCATTATAATTTTTAAGTAATCCTAATCTTAATAAATGAAAAGTAATCTACTAATTATGATCTTTAATTTAAATTTTTATTTTTGAATTCAAGACCAGTGGTTGATTTGTTGCAATTTTTTTAAATTTCCCGAAAAATGGCAGTCCATGGGCAAAACTACAAAAAAAGATGTCAGTCTTCAAAGTGTTAATATAAATTTATGGGACAATTTTTAAAATTGTAGTTTATCATTTTCCTATGTTCGTTTGTCTGTCATACCTAGATATAAGAAACTACATTGGGTGGACAGAAGAAAGGATAAAAGTTTACTGTGAACGAGTACTGAGAATCTTGGTTGTAAAAATAGCTTCCAGAAATGTCTAAAGCCACCTCATGTGGTCTAAAATTGGCCCTATACGAGGGAGTACCCAAAAGAAACTGGAATTATTTTTCAAAAGCTATTTATTTTTAATTTTTTTACAAAACAACCTTATCTCCTTCAAAATACTCTCCATTACAACTAATACATTTATCCCGCCGGTGCTTCCACTGTTCAAAATTTTTTGTAGTCATCTTTAGAAATGGCTGACAGCTCCTCCCTCGTTTTTTTCTTGATCGCTTCAATGTTGTCAAATTGGTGTCCTTTAATGTCTCTTTTCGTGCGTGGAAATAAGAAAAAGTCGGATGAAGCCAGGTCAGGCGAGTAAGGTGCGTGGGGCAGCGGAACCATGCTATTTTTAGTCAAAAAACCTTACACCGAGATGGCTATGTGTGCAGGTGCATTGTCGTGGTGGAAGAACCAGTCTCCTGTCTGCCACAAATCGGATCTTTTTTGACAAACACTGTTGCGCAATCTTAAAACTTCCAAATCATCAGTTGACGGTCTGAGAGCACAAACTCTCGAATTTTTAAAACATTTTTGTCGATTCAGGCAGTTGATGGATGTCCAGAACGAGGTTTGTCATCAGTTAACATGTCGCCATTTTAAAACCGAGAAAACCACTCATATACTTGAGATTTTCCCAATGCGTCATCTTTGTAAGCTGTTTTCAATATTAAAACAATTTCAGCAACACTTTTAGCGAGTAGAAAACAAAATTTTACAGCTACACGTTCACTTAAACTTGCTATCATAAAAAATGAAACAAGAACAAAATAGCGCTAGCAAAAACAATCACTGCAGATGAATATTGAACTCGCAATGAGTTGCAATCACTGCACTGAACTCGCTATGAGTTGCGTTATACAAGTCTGTGCTGCAGAAATGCATACTACACAAACACCGCCCACGGCAATGCTATTCCGGTTACTTTTAGATACCCCTCGTACGAGGAAAATAATTGATTAAAAAATATACACAAATAACTTCCACCTTTTCTCTACATAATTTCTTGCGAGATCTACACGCTTTTGCCAAAGATTTGGAAGCTTCAATATTCCTTGTTCATAAAAATTTTGAGGGCAAGTCATCAACCAATTGCACATGCGTCCTTAACTTCTTCAACAGTTTACAATAACCACCAAGCAATTCTTTCATGGCTACAAACTAAAAATAGTCACAGGAGACAAATCCTGACTGTCAGGAGGGTGATTAAGGTTTTTCCAGTGCATTTCTTCCGATTTTTCCCTTGTCAAAATCAGGGTGTAAAGCCCCTGGTGTTGTCATGGAAAAGGATGACATTCTGATGGCCATATCTCGTATTTGGTTTTGGTAGGTGACCTTTGTGGATTTTAGCAACTGATAATTGTAAGCTGCGTTCACTGTTTGTTGGTCGTGGAGAAAATCTATGAGTGGAAATTCCCCTTGAGTCAAAGAATTGTTGGAAAACAGTCAAAAGGAAAATAAAAAAACAAAAAAAAATTGTTGCAAGATTTTTTCCCAGTAGTGGCCAGTACAACTGGCATCTATGCCGGAGTCCTGGGTTCGATTCCGGTCAGATGTGGCATTTTTTCATCACTTATTTTCATCTATCACTCTTTTCATTGTCTCCATTAACAGTAATAACGAAATAGTTGGAGATAAAACCAAAAAAAAAATTTTTATTTATTGCAAGAACTTTTTCGGCCGAGAGATAAGTTTAAGTCATCACGGGGCAGCCATCTTCATCCTTCTCTTTCTAACACTCTTCATCAGCCCCTCACTCTTCCATCCTGCTCAGAACTGCTTGGTGCATAGAACAGCAAATTACCGTTTTTATTTGATTGACCCTAATATTATGGATTTATATTTACAGATTAAAAGTACAAAGTTTTAATATGGCTGCCTCTGTAGCTTGGTGTTAGCGTAGTAGCCAACAACATGGATGTTCCGTGTTCAGTTCTCAGTTAGGGTCACGAAATTTTTTCAAATTACCCATTGTTTCATAACCCTCCTTAGTCGCTAATAACCAAGCTGTTGATGCAATTAAAACAAAAATTAAGAAAAAAAAATTAATATTTCATAGTTGTTTTGCCCATAACAGACAGGTGGAGTGTTAAATTAATTTCACTCGATCTGTTGGTTCCAGGGCTACAAAAAATATTTATGTTTCTTATCACATAGTCAGCCAATTATATGACTGAACTATTTAAGAACAGAAGAGGTACAGGTGTAAAAGATACTACTGTTGATTTCTTTATTATAGATACCAGACTTTGGAGCATTGTTTCTTTAAAACCGCTTGTTCAATTTTAAGGCACTATACACCAAAATTTAGCTAATTTTAATCTGAGTTGTTACTTGTCAGTTTCATATTTTTAGTGTTTATTAATTTTCCGATATCAGGATGAGAAGAAAAAAGAGCCAGTTTTTTGTTATCTCCTCTGAGAGTATTGAATTTCACTATACAGCCAGACCCTGTGGTGAATGAAGTGAAAGTGTCATTTTTAGGGTAGAAAGTCGATGCTTTTCAGAAGGCCTACATGCTGATAAGCATACTCTTTCAACTCAGTGAGGAAGGCTATGGTAAACCACCTCACTCCTCATTTTTACTTAGTAAAACCTCTAGAGGTTCAAACTAGCCTTTCAGCTGTTGACCAAACAGCAGTTGTGTTATTAAAATTAGTTAAATTAATTTGTTTCCATTTGCAGGTAGAACTAAGAGAGTCATTGAAAGATGAATTTGGTCTTCAAACCCGTGTAATGGATGGTGGAAGTAATTTCAGCCTTGGACAACGTCAATTAGTGTGCCTTGCTAGAGCTATTGTTAGAAATAATAAAATACTTGTTATGGATGAAGCAACTGCTAATGTGGATCCTCAGTAAGCTATTTTTTTTTACTTTCTATATGAATAAGAACAAAAGTATTCTTTTCATGTTGATTTTTCAAAATCGAGTTTTCACCGGATCAACACGTTTTCAGACCCCCTGAACCCAAAAAAAATTGTTTTTAGCGATTGGTCTGTGTGTGTGTGTGTGTGTGTGTGTGTGTGTGTGAACAGAATATCTTAAGAATGAAACATCGTATGAACTTGAAACTTCAGTTAGATACTACTAGAGGACCCGACTGAACATTTTCATCAAAATTGGTCAACCGGAAGTAGTAGTTTATTTATGTAATTTTTCACTTTTTTGCAATTTTCTCAAAAATGGCTCTTACAATTTTCTTTAAAATTTCCTCATATACTACTTTTTTTATGCTCTACAAGATAGAGCGCCATGTCTGCTGAAATTCTGGGGAGGCTGCTTTTACGTAAAAAAATTGTCTTTTTAAGATTGTGGCTTTAATGTGCATTTAAGCGCAAAAATGTAAATAAAAGTTGTAGATAATTTAAAATCCTACAACTTTTATTTTAAACATTTTTTTGTATTACGCTTAGTTTAGCAGTAATTAGCGATTTTCTGTTTTTTTCTCATGAAAATGTGTGAAAAAACTCAATTTTTTAAGATTTCAGCCTTAGCATGCATTTTACGACAAAAGTGTTTAAAATCAAATTTATAGGAAATTAAAGATCTACAACTTTTATTTAGAGCAATTTCCTCTACAGAGCCTAGTTTAGCGTGAAAGAGTGATTTTCCGTATTTTTAAGCCAAACTGAGGTTGATTTTCATTTTGCGTCTTTCACTCATGATTAAAATTAGGTTATGTTTATTGAGGTTAGTTTTTTATTTATTTCTAATGTTTTATTACTAATGTTAGATTATATTGTTCATTATTTGATTTGGCAAGAGAAAGTTGTGCGAGTGTTTTACACCAGATTTTTTTTAAGTTTCTAGGAGTGTCAATTAATTGATCTTTGCCTTGATATTTTTGTACCAATGAAATCTGCTGTACTTTATCATCTGAGGTATTTACATTAAAACAAATTAGATTAAATGATAAATGCTAAAATTGCTTATAATTCCGTCACTCCCATTTTTGAGGTGATAACGTATTGTCGCCGACCAGGAGCGACTACACCATGGCAAAACCTTGTTTGGAAAATTGGTGGTCCTGAAAAGGGCCGTTGTTGGCGGTCGGAAGCGGCAAGCCGGCGTGATGGAAGTAGAGCCTGAAGAGTAATGGCTTGGCTACCGGGTTCAGGCCTAGCCTTCCCTCAGCGGCAGTTGGGTCCCCACTGCAGCGTGACAGTGGTGGCCCCAAGAGCCCCGCAGTGTCACGTCGGCGTAGGCCGTCTGCCGATAGCACGGCCAAGGTTCTCCCGGTTCTCTCCGGGTCGGCGAAAGCTGACCGGTGCAGGAATGTAGCATCCGCCACCGGGGATGGTGCGTCCGGTCTTGGCTGCGCTCTTCTTCTTCGGTCTGGAGCTCTTCTTTTTTTGTTCTTCTCCAGTTGAGAGTTGAGTGAAGAATGACTCTCATGGGCCAGGCCTGTCGCTTAAATCCCACTCAGGCGAGTCCACTTCATAGTGGAGGGGAGGCGCTGTAGGCTCTGCGTGACGCGTGGCAGGCAGGTGCGGGACCATCTGCAGGCGCTAATGTTGGTAGGGGAGTCGACGACAGTATGCTAGGCAAAATATTTTTATGTAAAATTATTTACTGTACAATTTTATGATAAACTTAAATTTTAGCATGTTACAGCCAAAAATATAAAGTAACCTACAAATTTTTATGCACAAAAGTGTTTCGCTTGCTGTAGTTAGCGAAAAACGCAACCAATTTTTATGTTTTTATAATAAAAATGTGCTTGTAATAGACAGGTGGTGTCAAATTATTTACACTCAATCTGTTCATAGCAGGACTAAAATAAATAGTTCTGTTTCTTATCACATGGTCAGCCAATTAAATGACTGAATCATTTAAGAACAGAAGAGGCTGAGGTGTAAATGACACTAATCAGAGTTATCTCCTCTGAAAGTAATGAATTTCATTATACAGCCAGACCCTGTGGTGAATGACGTGAAGGTGTCATTTGCAGAGTGGAAAATGTGTGCTTTTCAGAGGGCTCGGCATGCTGATAAGCATACTTTTCAACTCAGTGAGGAAGGCAATGGTAAACCACCTCACTCCTTGTTTTACTTAGTAAAACCTCTAGAGGTTGAAACTAGCCTTCAGCTGATGACCTAAACAACACATAATAAAAATAACCGTATGTGTCGTATAAAATGCCTGTAATTTTTTTTCGCAATTTTCTATTAGTAATGCCCTTAAATAAATTAATTTATTTCGGACTGTGTTTTGAAATTTGAACATTCACTATACGATGGAAACACGCCGTATCGGAACGGTTAACTTAAAAGTTCTTGACATACCCCATACTTCCTCAGGTGTCTCCTGGATGCAATTAACAAAAACAAAACTATAGAGTGATTCAAAAAGAGCGCCGGTTTTGATATATCAAATTAAGAGATTTATTTTATTGAAAAACTGAAAATAAATACATCAACAAGTTCATCTTTCCTTCCGATTTTATGTATGAAAAATGATATCATGCACGTGTCCTCCTCTACTGCGCTGGCACGCATCAACTCTGTCCATGAAATTGGATATTACTGCACGACAAGTTTCGACTTCCATTTGCCCGATAACCCGTAGAATTTCCTCCTTCAAGTCATTGATGTTTCGGGGTTTATTGGCACACACCAATGACTTCAGATGACCCCAAAGAGGAAAGTCACAAGGCGTCAAGTCACACGACCTTGGTAGCCATTGATGGTCAGAATTACGAGAAATGATGCGATCCTGGAACCGTTCACGGAGCAACAACATTGTTTCTCATGCAGCGTGACAGGTGGCACCATCCTGCTGAAACCACAACTCGTCAATGTCCATTCCATCCAAATGATGCCACAAAAACTCCCTAATCATCGTACGGTATCGGTCTCCATTTACTGTCACGGCTTGTCCTTCTTGATTTTCAAAAAAATAAGGGCCGATGACACCGCCCGACCAAAAGCCGCACCAAACTGTCACTCGCTGTGCATACATTTCCCTTTCATTAACCACGCGAGGGTTTTCTAAACCCCACATACGGCAGTTCTGTTTATTAACAAAACCGTTTAAGTGGAAGTGCGCCTCATCACTGAAAATGATTTTGTTTGCGAAGGTGTCATCATCCTGCCATTTTCTCAATACCCAGTCAACAAACTGTCGTCTCTTCTGGTGGTCTGCCACTTTCAAATGTTGCATCAACTGAATTTTATATGGGTGATATTGGAGATCGTACCGAAGAATTCTCCGTACAGAAGAACATCTTAAACCCAATTGTTGAGAACGGCGACGTATTGATTTTGCTGGGCTAATAGCCACACTGTCACGAACCAACGCAACGTTCTGCTCAGTTCGGCCAGAACGATGACGTCCAGAACTTTTAAGGTCGACTGTTGAACCCGTCTCAAAAAACTTTTTCATGAGCCTGCGAACTGTTGATTCATTCGGTGCTTCATTACGTCCTAGAGTACCGCGAAGTCGCCTGACAGTAGCCTCATAACTCTCTCCACTCTGGTAAAATGTTTTGACGATTAACACTCGTTGCGCACTAGTAAACTTCTCCATGGTTAGACACAGACTGCGAGAGTACTACACTGCGAACAAGAGAAACTACAACTGAATCGTCAATCGGAATGTTCTCCGAAATAGAAATGTGGTCAAACAATGTTACCAACCGATAAACAAAAATTTACTAGCCGTTTAAAAACCGGCGCTCTTTTTGAATCACCCTTTACTTCTGCATTGGTTGTGTTAAAAAGTGAATATGATGTGGTGTTCTTTTTATTTCAGGACTGATGCACTGATTCAAAAAACAATCAGAAGTAAATTTAGTGAATGTACAGTATTAACAATTGCCCATAGACTTAACACCGTTATGGATTCTGATAAAGTTCTTGTTATGGATGCTGGTACTGTTATGGTAAGTGTTTAAACATATTTTACTTTCTTTTGCGTATATGAATATAAATAAGAAGGAAAGTATTGTTTTCATGTCGATTTTTCTCCGGATCTACACATTTTCAGACCCCCTGAACCTAAAAAAACATGTTTTTGGCGATTGGTCTGTGTGTGTGAACAAAATATCTCAAGAACAAAACATCGTATGAACTTGAAACTTAAAACTTAAGTTAGGTATCACTAGAGGACCGGACGTGAACATTTTCATCAAAATCGGTCAACCGGAAGTAGTAGTTTATTTGTGTAATTTTTCACTTTTTGCGATTTTTCTGAAAAATGGCTCTTACGATTTTTTTAAAATTGCCTATTTTACTAAATTTTTTATTCTCTACAAGTTAAGGTAGGCGCCATGTCTGCTGAAATTCTTGGAAAGGCTGTTTTCTCGTTAAAAAAATGTTTTTTTAAGATTGCAACTTTAATATGCATTTTAGTGCAAAAATGTATATAATAAAGACTGTAGAAAATTTTAAATCCTACAACTTTTATTTTAAACTTTGTTTTTGTATAACGCTTAGTTTAGCGGTAATTAGCACTTACATTTTTTTCTCACGAAAACATGTAATGAAATCAATGTTTTAAGATTCCAGCCTTTGCATGCATTTTACGACAAAAGTGTATAAAATAAAATTTATAGGAAATTAGAAGATCTAAAACTTTTATTTAAAGAATTTTTCTCTGCAGAGCCTAGTTTAGCGTGAAAGAGTGATTTTCCGTATTTTTAAGCCAAACTGAAGTCTATTTTCATTTTGCGTTTTTCACTCATGATTAAAATAAGATAACGTTTTTTGAGGTTAAATTTTGTTTATTTCTAATGTTTTATTACTATTGTTAGGTTATATTGGTCATTATTTGCAATGGCAAGAGAAAGTCGTGTGAGTGTTTCACACCTGATTTTTATGATTTGATGGAGGTTGAAAAAAAATAATTCTCACGTATTTTTCATTGTGTGTAATTTGTTTTGTAGTGTATTATTTAATGTTGTTTTACTGTAACAAATTAACAATGCATAATAATATAAATATGTTTCTTTTAGGAATTTGATCATCCTCACAATTTACTTCAAAATACAAATGGGTATTTCTTTAAATTAGTTCAAGAAACTGGTCCGTCAATGTCTAAACACCTCGCAGAGATTGCTAAAACTGTAAGTACGAGATAAGATTAATTTGAAATTTCAATGATTGTTCAAAAAGTAATGATAAAATGCTATAATGGTTTTCGGAAAATATTTAAATAAACCAAATTAACTAATAAAAAAAATCTTCCAAAATCACTCAATTATTATAGAAAAAGGTTTATCCCTTGTAAAATTTTATCTCCTACAGTAGCGTGCTAATTAATCCGAACACAAATGTTATGTAATGAAAAAGTTACTTTATTTTTGAAAAAATGTATATACATTCTATTTGTTACATTTAATAACTAATATGGCCACCTTGTTTATCAGTTCACGTATGCAATTTAGCATAGATTCAATTAGTGTACTGCACAATTTTTTACTTTCTCTTGCCTATATGAATGTATAGGAAGGAAAGTATTGTTTTCATGTCGATTTTTCGAAATCGAGTTTTCACCGGATCTATACGTTTTCAGACCCCCTGAACCCAAAAAACATGTTTTTAGCGATTGGTCTGTGTGTGTGTGTGTGTGAACAGAATATCTCAAGAACGGAACATCGTACGAACTTGAAACTTGAAACTTAAGTTACATACCACTACCGGACGCGACACGAACATTTTCATCAAAATCGGTCAACCGGAAGTAGTAGTTTATTCGTATAATATTTCAGTTTTTTGCGATTTTCTCAAAAACTGGTCCTACGATTTTTTTTAAAATCGCCTATTTTACTCAATTTTTTATTCTCTACAAGATAGGGTAGGCGCCATGTTTGCTGAAATTCTCGGTGAGGCTGTTTTCACGTAAAAACGTTATTTTTGTAAGATTACGGCTTTAATATAAATTTTAGCGCAAAAACTTATATAATAAAAGTTGTAGAGAATTTAAAAACCTACAACTTCTGTTTCAAACATTTTTTTGTATAACGCTTAGTTTAGCGGTAATTTGCGATTTTCTGTTTTTTTTCTCACGAAAACGTGAGAAAAATCGATTTTTTTAACATTTCGGTCTTAGTATGCATTTTACGATAAAAGTGTATATAATTAAATTTATAGAAAATTAAAAGATCTACAACTTTTGTTTAGAGCATTTTTCTCTACAGAGCCTAGTTTAGCGTGAAAGCGTGATTTTCCGTATTTTTTAGCCAAACTGAGTTCGATTGTCATTTTGCGTCATTCACTCATGATTAAAATAAGGTTATGTTTTTGAGGTTAGTTTTTGTTCATTTCTAATGTTTTAATACTAATGTTAGGTTTATTGTTAATTATTTGCATTGGCAAGAGAAAGTTGTGTGAGTGTTTCACACCAGATTTTTGAGAGTTGTTTTTTCACTATTGCCCAAAGATTTTCAATCGAACTTATATCTGGTGAATTACCTGGCCATGTCAACACTTTAATGTTTTCTTGTTCGAAAAATGCTTTCACTTTTTTGGCAGTATGGCATGGCACTAAATCTTGTTGAAACACTCCATTGCCATGTGGAAATTTTGTTTGCAGTTGTGGCACAACCTTTGACTTAAGAATTTGGATATATTCATCACTTTTTAACGTACCATTTACTGGGACTAATGAACAAGGACCTTCAAATGTGAAACAACCCCAAAATATTTTTTTCTGGGGATGTTTAACTGATTGCTGGATATGAGCCGGTGATGTTCTTTCATCTGCTGATTTCCAAACGTAAGAAACCTTTTGCCCCTGAACGTAAAAATGGGATTCATCGGAGAACATTAAATTTTTCCAGTCTGTAACAGTCCACTTAGCATGTGCTTTGGCCCACAATAACCGTTTTTTTGCACATTGCTTGGGTCAAAAGTTGTTTTTTAGCTGGTCAACGAGCTTTCCGTCCAGCATCAAGAAGTCGGCGTCTAACAGTTGTCACATGCAAATTCGTTCAACTGGCTGCAAGCTGTTGATGTAAGTCCACAGCACTTAATTTTGGATTCACTTTACTTGTTCTCACTAATAACCAATTCTGAGTCACAGTGGTTTTCCTTTTACGGCCACATTTTCCTTTCCTTCGAGCAGAACGGCCTCCAGGTCTATGCTTTCGCGGGAGAAATGCCAGCAAACCAAGTATAACTATAACCAACAACGGTGGCGTGCGGGCCGCACATGCGCAGTAAGTAGTTCCCCCACCACAGCGTCGTAGCCTGATACAGCTGCCTTTAAAGTGGTACTCAATACTCGTGTTCTGTTCGTGCGGTTATCGTTTTGTCATTTGTATCGCTGTCGAAAGCCGCACGCCGTCGAAATTACTCGCGCGCGCACAAAATGTCTGCGATTCAATTTGGGGTAATAGACAATAAGTTTTTTTCTAAATGATGTACCTACCATACGTTTTGAAAAGCCCGAAAGAGAGGGACGTCATACCCTCTTTCTGTCATAATTACTATACCGTTCTTTTTGTTAAAATTTCATACAACTTGTTATTGTGCGTGCGTAGTTAATTTCTAAAATTTGACGTATGTTTGGTATAAAGTTCACAACTATAAAAAATGATTCAGAATACTAACAGGAAGGAGACACCAGACATGACGATCCATCTTTGACGTCCTTTCAAAGAGTGATTTTTTCAAGCTTGTTTATTATTTCTGTTTCCACACAATATATGACTCAACATATATCAAATTACAGAAAAATTTAATATTTTATAACAAAATAATAAAACACATATTATGTCGTTCTGAAAAAGAAGTTGTATTAGCCTACGTGATACGCAAAAAAATGCGATGAGATTGAAACGTCTAACATTGTACGAGCGTATCTTATCTAAATATCAGAGTACAATAATAACATTTATAGTTTAATAAAATAAGATTCATTAGGAAGCGAAAGTAATTTTTTCAAAATTTTAATGATGAAAAATAAGCTTGTTAGAGTGTAGTGAACGAAACTGGCCGACAGAGTGCCCTGTATCACGTATTGTCATTATTGCGCTTGAACACCGTGCACTGATTGAAATGAGTTGAGGGGAACGGCGGACGCAACACATTCTCTCTCTGTCTCGCTACCCTCCCTACATGCCACCGTAATTGGCGAACAGTATACCAATCTCTTGTAGTTTTAACATCTGGGTGTGATGGCGGACAAAGGAAAAAGATATATGATAATTTTAAAAATTGCCAACAAAAATTATTTGTTAAACTGTTATTATTTTTGTTCTTTGTTTTTTTTCAGAGCTACTCACAAAGATGATCTATTGTTGGAAGTATGAACAGGTTGTATTTTATAACCGCTGTTCTAAAAATAGAATTTTCGATGGTTCTAGTATTTTTTGTTTAATTGAAAATTTCTTCACCGTCAATCTGTGTCATTTTATGTCATTAAAAAATGTGCTTAACAATACATTGTGATGGTAAAATAGTGATACCAAAAATTTTGTACACGAATTTATTTTTATTAATATTTTAATACACATCGATGAAGTTGTTAATGTATTATAAATACAAATGTTGTTGTAATTGTATGTATACGTATATCTTTTCATATATACATATGTGTTTTATTTCTTATACTTCAATTCCTCTTTCTCCGCCTTTTTACTTTCTCTTTCCTATATGAATATATAGGAAGGAAAGTATTGTTTTCATGTCGATTTTTCGAAATCGAGTTTTTACCAGATCTACACGTTTTCAGACCCCCTGAACCCAAAAAACATGTTTTTAGAGATTGGTCTGTGTGTGTGTGTGTGTGTGTGTAAGTGTGAACAGAATATCTCAAGAAAGGAACCTTGTATGAACTTGAAACTTAAAACTTAAGTCAGTCACCACTACTGAACCCGACACAAACATTTTCATCAAAATCGGTCAACAGGAAGTGGTAGTTTATTCGTATAATTTTTCACTTTTTTGCGATTTTCTCAAAAACTGGTCCTACGATTTTTTTAAAAATCGCCACATTTACTAATTTTTTTATGCTTTACAAGATAGGGTAGGCGTCATGTCTGCTAAAATTCTTGGAGAGGCTGTTTTCTCGTAAAAAACTTGCTTTTAAGATTTCAGCTTTAATATGCATTTTAGCGCAAAAATGTATATAATAGAAGTTGTAGAAAATTTAAAATCCTACAACTTTCATTTGAAACATTTTTTTGTATGATATGAAATATGGGAAATTAAAATTAAAACAGTGAATTTTTAGATCCAAAACTGTTTTAGCATAGTGATAACTTGGTAATGTTTGTTTATTAGTGAGTGAATAAAGCTCTGTAAGAAATTTCGGGTCTTTTCAGTTTTCTGTACGCCACTATCAAATCCGAATTCCCTGATGGGGTGCATACTTGTTCATTTCTCCCACACCCTGCCTTTTACAGAATTTACTCTGCTGAGCAGACACACTCACACACATGTACACGCATCCTTCCCAGTCCCAGTATAATTAGTACAGTATTCAGATGAACTAATGTCCCCTAGCCATGGGAGTGAGAGAATGCATAACACTCTCACTCGCACAAACCATACACACCGTTCCAATAACATTGTCTTTAATTTTACTCATTGTTGTGAGCAAGCGTTTATGCATGCAGTAAACTAACAAGCACTCTTTCACGCTAAACTAGGCTCTGTAGAGAAAAATACTCTATATAAAAGTTGTAGATCTTTTAATTTCCTATAAATTTGGTTATACTCTTTTATCGAAAAATGCATACTAAGGCTGAAATCTTTAAAAATCGATTTTTTACTCGCTTTCATGAGAAAAAAAAACAGAAAATCGCTAATTACTGCTAAACTAAGCGTTATACAAAAAATGTTTTAAATAAAAGTTGTAGGATTTTAAATTATCTACAACTTTTATTTCATACATTTTGCACTAAAATGCATATAAGTCGTAATCTTAAAAGAAAAGTTTTTTATGTGAACAGCCTCACCAAGAATTTCAGCAAACATAACGCCTACCCTATCTTCTAGAGCATTAAAAATTTAGTAAACCAGGCAATTTTTAAAAAAATCGTAGGACCAGTTTTTGAGAAAATCACAAAAAAGTGAAAAATTACACGATTACTACTTCCGGTTGACCGATTTTGATGAAAATGTTTGTGTCGGGTCCAGTAGTAGTACCTAACTTAAATTTCAAGTTCGTACGATGTTCCGTTCTTGAAATATTCTGTTCACACACAGACCAATGCCTAAAAACATGTTTTTTGGGTTAAGGGGGTTTGAAAACGTGTAGATCCGGTGAAAACTCGATTTCGAAAAATCGACATGAAAACAATACTTTCCTTTCTTTACATTCACATAGGCAAGAGAAAGTAAAAATTAATTTTTAAAGATTTCGGCCTTAATATGCATTTTAAAACAAAAGTGCATATAATCAAATTTACAGAAAATAAAAGATCTACAACTTTCATTTTAAGCATTTTTCTCTACAGAGCCTAGTTTAGCGTGAGAGAGTGATTTTCCGAATTATTAAGCCAAACTAAGATTGATTTTCATTTTTCATCATTCACTCATGATTAAAATAAGGTTATGTTTTTTGATGTAAGTTTTTTTGTTTATTTCTAATGTTTTATTACTAATGCTAGGTTATATTGTTAATTATTTGCATTGGCAAGAGAAAGTCGTGTGAGTGTTTCACACCAGATTTTTTTTTTTTTTTTTTTAGAGTTTGATTGTGCTGAATGTCCAGTTATTATGCAAGTTATAGTTAATGCAGACCTGACTGGGAATTGAACCCAGCACCCATGTTATAACTTTTAACAAAGGTATTAGAATACTGAGTATTGTTTCTTTTACTTTTCAATTTCCTTTTGTATTAATTAGTACATTGTAGTATGTGTAGACAGCTTTCATCATCTGCAACAAATAAATTATGAGACATTCATGTAGAACTTATAAAGAAATTTAAATGGAGGATTCGTCTCTTTTACTTACATAATTTGTAAAGATTTTTTGTAGATTATGAAATAGGTTACAAAAACTGCTTACCGCAGTAAAATATTGTAGATTTATAATAAATAATCCAAATGGTTTAACTTCCATTGGTTTATTATTTCGAATCATCATTATTAATAATGTCTTCTTAAACCATTCAGGTTTATCAATCCATTTGCAATCATACAAAGAATTCCTTAAACCTTCATCCTGAAACATATTAGATACAAAAAATTCTGTGGTCATTTTGTAATTTTTATTTTTAGTTTGTTAATTGTGTTCAGGAGACTCCCAAGAAAGTATAGTACATATCAAGAACTTACGAGGTGTTATTAAATAACAAGACTGACGTAAAAGTTTTATTTTATTTTATACATAATCACTTATTGTCACCGTCAATATACACTCCTTCTCTATCTCTACAACGCTCCATGTGAATTTTCCATTGTTGGAAACAGTGCTGGAAGTCATCTTCTGTCAGCTCCTTCAGGACACGTGCCGCTTTCTCTTTTACAGCTTCCACAGACTCAAATCTTGTCCCTTTTAGTACAGATTTCACCTTAGGGAACAGGTAGAAGATAATAACATGTGATGAAACGTGGTTTTTTACTTATGATCCGAAAACAAAGCGCTAATTAATCCACTGGAAGAGCCGAACTTCACCAAGAGCGAAAAAAGCTCGAATGAGTAAGTCAAAATTTAAAGTAATGATGATTGTTTTTTTTTGATATCCATGGGATTGTGTACCTTCACTGGGTTCCTGAAGGTCAAACAATTAATTAATATTCTACCTAGAGGTACTTTCTAAACTGTGTCAAAGAGTAAGGAAAAAACTCCCCAAAATGTGGAAGGACAAAATCATGGGTTCTCCACCAAGCAATGCGCCAGCTCATTCCGCGTTATCTGTCAAGAGGTTCCTAGCCAAGTACAGCATCTCAGTGTTAGAACATCCACCTTATTCACCAGATCTTGCACCATGTGACTTCTACCTGTTCCATAAGGTGAAATCTGCATTAAAAGGGACAAGATTTGAGTCTGTGGAAGCTGTAAAAGAGAAAGCGGCACGTGTCCTGAAGGAGCTGACAGAAGATGACTTCCAGCACTGTTTCCAGCAACGGAAAATTTGCTTGGACCGTTGTAGGGATAAAGAAGGAGTGTATATTGAAGGTGACAATAAGTGGTTATGTATAAAATAGAAATTAGATTTTTTACGTCAGTCTCGTTATTTAATATCCACACCTTGTATAAGTTCATTAAAGAAAATGAAAAGTAAGTTTGTTGGCAAAATAATTTAGAGGTACTTAGATGAGTGGATGGAAGAAGTATTTGGAAAAATTTTACCAGAAGAAGGGGTAGGCTAGTGGGGCATAACTTAAGATGTCCAAGTAATGCTCTATCAATAATGGAGAGTAATATTGAGGGAGTAAATTGTAAGGGGAGGCAAAGGGTAGAATATGTAAAGCAAATTACAAAAGATGTAAGGCAGTGGTTCCCAACCTTTTAGTGTTCGCGTACCACCTTAGGCTTTTCCAGTCTCTAGGCGTACCACCAATAACTATAAAATAGCCATAACTGATGGTTTCCTGACTAGAAAAATAAATTATAATTTTATTACATTTCACAATTTTGTAAATTCTACAAAGTAATGTTATTTTATTTAAAATATAAAAAAATACACAATAGTTTGTCATACAAAGTAAAGATTATCTGTAAAAACTATGACAATGTCAATGTAATTGTTATAAGAATAATTAAACAAATCAAAGTATATCAATTAATATAAATACAAACAAATAATTAAATATTGATGCCATCAAAAGAACCTTAGTGAGAAACCTGCTGCTGTTTATGTTTTAAGATAGTTTCTATGTCAGGGTCGATTGAGCTTATCTTTAATCTCAAATCGTTCTCTACAGCTAGTCTATTCCTGTATTTGTTTGTTTACTAAAGTAACTGAAAACCCATGCTCGCCCAAATAAGTTGTAACAAATTGAACTAAATATTTAAGAGCTTGATTGAAAAGAGTAAGGTACTCATTCTTTGTAGACATCCAGAAAGAGACAAGATTTTTTTCTTTGAAAGAGTCTTTCATTGTACTGTCATTGGTAAGTTCTATGGAACTTTTTTTAGCTTTCACAGTGGATGGCACGCCTTTCTGTGAAAAAGGATTCCTAATCCAGTCATTGTTTGTAGAGCGGGTTTCTGGGAAGTAATTTTCAAAACTCTTCTTTAGAGTTTTCAAATGTTCCACGATGTCTAAGAAGAGAGCATCACTAGGATTCAAGTCATTGTCTTGTAACCATTATGACAGGGTCATAAAGGAAGAGATGTCCTTTTGTTCTGATCGAGTTCTAGTTTCCTGCTAAATGAGTAATCTTATCTTTGACTGATGGTTCAGGAGCAGTGATGCCAGTTACAAAAGTAACATTTCTCCACAGCGTAGGACAAAAATTTAAAGATTTTATTTTTGTATTTTAAAGAAATTTGCATACAACCAGAAATGGTCTCGCGCACCACTGGTTGGGAACCAAAGATGTAAGGTGTTGCAGGTATGTAGATATTGAACAAATTGCACAAGATAGAACAGCTTGGAGAACTGCATCAAACCAGTCGAGAGATTGATGACAAAAAACAATCACTTTGGTTCATCCCCAAAGTTGAATACTTTACATCCAGACAGGCTTTATCATCTGTTTATAGAGCAAAAGATTGTTATACCCTGACAATGGGGATTAACTCCTCAGCAGCCATTACCATTTCTGATACCTTAGCTTGAGATCCTGTCTCTCTCTCTCTCTCTCTCTCCTCTCCCTCTCACCTCACCCTCTCTCCCCTCCCCTTGCTCTCTCCCTCTCCCTCTCTCACCGTTTTGAACTGGGATTTGAACTTCCTGTTCTAGATGAAGTAAAAATTTGTTTACAATTGTTTTCCTCATTCTTTCTCTAATTCCCGTAGAAGCTTTTTTGCCGTAGCTACTTTTTTCAAAGCAAATACATGATGGTTATCATCTCTCGGATTAAACTGAATTATATGATGTTACAAAATCATAATAAACTAATTCATAAACGGTCATTCTGAAATATAATTGTTGTGTTTTTTAAGAGATACTTTGTAAATGAATCAAGAAAATTTGTTTTCAAGATATACATACCGCATTTATTATAAGTTGTCCATTGGAGCCCAAATAATAAACAATGTATGATGCAGCCATGAATACTGGAATTTCAGCAATAAGCGTCGAATAACGTGGATTCTGAAAACAAAATCCAAGCTTAATTGAATAAGCCAGACTGAATCTCTATCAAAAAATATGAAACAAAATAATTTAGTACTTCGACCGCATTGGCGTAGTGATAACGTGCTCGTCTCTCATCATGCGGTCGTGGGTTCGAATCCCACTCAAGCACGGCATATTTTCATATGTTACTAAATATCATTTCATCCTCACACAGTTCCACCCCAACGTCATTGCTAATCACTGTTGCAGTTGATGCGACGTTAAATAAATAAATAATATAAATAAATTTTAGTACGAGGCGTGTTCAGAAAGTAAGTACCGTTTTTAAAAAAACAAGTAAAACAATTTTTTTTCAACACTATTTTATTTCTACATGAAAGCCCAAACCTTAAACTATTTTTTGACATAGTTTCCATCGATGTTCTAACACTTGTCGTAGCGGGTGATCAATTTGTCTATACCCTCTTCGTAAAAGGTTCCCACCAACGAATGTAGCCATGACTCCACGGCAGTTTTCACTTCATCGTCGGTTTCAAAGCGTTGGCCGCCTAGCTCGTGCTTTATGTGCAGGAATAAGTGGTAGTCAGACGGTGCCAATTTCGGGCTGTAGGGCGGGTGATCGAACTGCTCCCAACGAAATTGTCAACCAATGTTTGAGTGTCACCAGCGGTATGGGGTCGAGCATTGTCATGGAGCAACACAATTCTGTTACTGAGCATTCCTCTCCATTTGTTTTGAATTGCCCGTCTTAGTTTTCTTAAGGTTTCGCAATACCTTGCCGCAGTAATGGTTTCACCTCTTGGGAGAAAATCTATCAGCAAAACACCTTTCCGATCCCAAAAGACAGTGCACATGATTTTTTTGTGCAGACATTGTCGTCTTGAATTTTGTTTCTTTGGGGATTGTATGTGTCGCCACTCCATTGACTGCTGTTTAGATTCCGGTGTGACATGACGGACCTAAGTTTCATCACCTGTCACAATTTTATTTAAAAAATCCTCACCATCATCACTGTACTGTGTGAGAAAAGTGAAAGCACTTCCGAGTCTCTTGGTTTTGTGCACGTCAGTGGTGGGAACCTTCTACGAAGAGGGTATAGACAAATTGATCACCCGCTACGACAAGTGTTTGAACATCGGTGGAAACTATGTCGAAAAATAGTTTAAGGTTTGGGCTTTCATGTAGAAATAAAATTGTGTTGAAAAAAATTTGTTTTACTTGTTTTTTTTAAAAATGGTACTTACTTTCTGAATACGCCTCGTATAAATATCTAACTTGGTTTTATACTTAGTATTAATAAAAGTTTAACTATGGAGTGCTGTGAAGTAGATCTACTACTGAATGAGATTGACAAGAAACACAAAATGTTGGTGAGTTTTTTACACACAATAAACTATAATGCAGTAAAACAAATTTAAACAAATAAATATTGGGTGTCCATTATATTTGCGGTTATTTTCAATTTAACATAAATTTATATAACAAACTTTTTACTTTCTTTCCCACGATTAACAATGTATTGTACTGATGTTTTTTACAGAACTTTTTTTTTGACTACACAAGATATTTTTATTTGCAACTGTTTAAAATTAAAAACCAGCAAATTTGTTAAAAAAATGATACAAACATTGACAAATTTTAAGACATTGAGAAGATCGCTGCCCATTGACAGTACTCCAACCATAATCATTAAGTTAGTTCGTAATTTACTTAATTTTATTTTGTTTTTATTTAATTTTGACGTCTCATGTTATCCCTAATCTAGAGTCATTTCAGTCTTCGTATAGGGGCAGTTGATAAATCTGGTGTGTCTAGGTCAACAATGAGCTGGTTTGGATTATTGGGTAATTTCTTTTTAAGTCGTGTGTACGAGGTATGGCTATTAAATAACGAGACTGATGTAAAAATTTCATTTTTATTTTATACGTAATCACTTATTGTCACCTTCAATATACACTTCTTCTCTATCCATACAACGCTCCATTAGAATTTTCCATTGTTGGAAACAGTGCTGGAAGTCATCTTCTGTCAGTTCCTTCAGAACACATGCCGCTTTCTCTTTTACAGCTTCCACAGACTCAAATCTTGTTCCTTTTAATGCAGATTTCACCTTAGGGAACAGGTAGATGTCACATGGTGCAAGATCTGGTGAATATGGTGGATGTTCTTACACTGAGATGCTGTACTTGGCTAGGAACCTCTTGACAGATAACGTGGCATGAGCTGGCGCATTTTTTTGGAGAACCCATGATTTGTCCTTCCACATTTTGGGATGCTTTTTCCTTACTCTTTGATGTAGTTTAGAAAGTATCTCAAGGTAGTAATATTGTTTAATTGTTTGACCTTCAGGAACCCAGTGAAGGTACACAATCCCATGGATATAAAAAAAAACAATCATCATTGCTTTAAATTTTGACTTGCTCATTCGAGCTTTATTGGCTCTCAGTAAAGTTCAGCTCTTCCAGTGCATGGATTGGGGCTTTGTTTCCAGATCATAAGTAAAAAACCACGTTTCATCACATGTTATTATCGTTTCCAAAAAATTTGGGTCATTTTTTAATCACGTACAAAGTGTCAGTACAAACATTTTTGCGGGCTTCAAACGAATATTCGCGAGTACAAATATTTTTGAGTGGCACGTGTCCTGAAGGAGTTGACAGAAGATGACTTCCAGCATTGTTTCCAACAATGAAAAATTCGCATTTAGCGTTGTAGGGATAGAGAAGGAGTGTATATTGAAGGTGACAACATTAAGTGATTATGTATAAAATAAAAATAAATTTTTTTACAAGGTCAGTCTCGTTATTTAATAGCCACACCTCGTATGTGCATAGGAACACATCGTTGATGTATGGGACGTGTAGGTCCGTGTGTAGTGTATTGCTCGTTACGTAAAAGGGAGCACTAGTTATCGGTCTTTACAGTTTGGACTGAAAGCGTTGTATTTTAAAAATGATCATTGGTTTGTGTTTGGGACTATATAAATTTTATGTTTTGTTCAATTCATTAATTTATTTTCTGTGTTCTATTTAAGATATCATTTATCGGTCTCAACCAATGAGGGTTGATTTCTAACTGCACGTAAAGACAGTTTTATACTGAACTGGACACAGTCGTCCGCTAACTCGCAAACGCAAAAGAACGCTGTCTTGTTGTTAACGCTTTTCCATCCGGTCCTATCCGCGATCGCTAACGCTATACTTTGAAAACGCAAGAATACTAATATTCCGCTACACAGATTGATATTAAATTCACGCGCCGCAGTGCTTTAACGCGCTTGAGACACTCCAGGAAACCGACCACGCTAAATACAGTCCACTTATTCAAGATCTTCGGCAGCTCAACACTCATCGGAAAGCCACTGGTACCAGCTGGTAAGTCGCAGGACTTCTAAGGTGAGTGGAATTCAACTTTTTATTTATCGACAGTAAGCTGCTAAACGCTCCGCCACTGACCCTACCAGTTTGGCACAACAGTAAATCTGGCTGCTATACATCCAAACGAGTCAAAGGGAACACTTATAAACTACCTACCTAGTAGTTTTAGATGAGTGGGAAATTAGAAAATCTGGAAATCAACGAATACAGACTTGTTTACATCTAGCATCCAAAGTTTTTCGCGTTTCGTTAACATGTTGGTTCCACGTTAGTTTTTTGTCGATGTAGGAAGTGGCAAACCATACAAATAGACTGAAGAACAAAGTGGTTTTTGTAAAGAAAACGTGACTTGTACAGTTTTAGTAACATTAATTTTAGTCCTCCAGTTTTGAAACCATAATTCAAGAGTATTTTACAGAACTTCAAAATAAATAATACATGTACACTGTAATACATTTTCTTTTGTATGCCCAGTACACTGCTGAAACCATTATACTGTATGTAGTTCATTCTTGGAACGAATAAAATGGTAAACATAACGTCGTTTGGTAGTATCCGCGGTATGTCTCCGAAAAATTACCCGCGTACACAGGGGCTCAACTGTAATTGTAAAAATCTGGTGTGAAACACTCGCACAACTTTCTCTTGCCAATGCAAATAATTAACAATAAACCTAACATTAATAATAAAATATTAGAAATAAACAAAAAACTAACCTCAAAAACATAACCTTATTTTGATCATGAGTGAATGACGCAAAATGACAATCGAACTCAGTTTGGCTTAAAAATACGGAAAATCACGCTTTCACGCTAAACTAGGCTCTGTAGAGAAAAATGCTCTAAACAAAAGTTGTAGATCTTTTAATTTTATATAAATTTAATTATATACACTTTTGTCGTAAAATGCATACTAAGACCGAAATGTTAAAAAAATCGATTTTTCTCACGTTTTCGTGAGAAAAAAAAACAGAAAATCGCAAATTACCGCTAAACTAAGCGTTATACAAAAAAATGTTAGAAATAAAAGTTGTAGAATTTTACATTCTCTACAACTTTTATTATATAACGTTTTGCGCTAAAATGCATATTAAAGCCGCAATCTTAAAAAGAAAATGTTTTTACGTAAAAACAGCCTCAAGCAGAATTTCAGCAAACATGGCGCCTACCCTATATTGTAGAGCATAAAAAATGTAGTAAACCAGTTGATTTTAAAAAAAATCGTAGGACTAGTTTTTGAGAAAATCGCAAAAAAGTGAAAAATTATACGAATAAACTACTACTTCCGGTTGACCGATTTTGATGAAAATGTTCGTGTCGGGTCCGGTAGTGATATGTAACTTAAGTTTCAAGTTCGTACGATGTTCCGTTCTTGAGATATTCTGTTCACATACACACACACACACACACACACACACACACACACACACACACACACACACACACACACACACACACACACACACACACACAGACACACACACAGACCAATCGCTAAAAACATGTGTTTTGGGTTCAGGGGGTCTGAAAACGTATAGATCCGGTGAAAACTCGATTTCGAAAAATCGACATGAAAACACTACTTTCCTTCCTATATATTCATATAGGCAAGAGAAAGTAATAATAAATTAATCTACTTGAGCGTCTTACCTCTGCCATGAAATAAACTGCTAAACAGATCAGAGAAGAGAATGAATAAGTATGCGCTAATGCAATACCTTTAATTCCGTTTGTTAAAGTCTTCACTTTTCTAAAATAAAACAAAAAGTTTAATTATTTTTTTCTCTCTTTTTCCCGATTTTCTTCAATCCTCTTTTTTCTCCCCAACTAGCGCTAGTGAAATCAAACATTTTTAAAGTCACTTATTAGTAACTAGCAATGTTTCCAAACGTTCACACCAGGCTAGTTTACTAGTGCTAGTCAATAATGTAACCTTCTCTCCCTTTTTCTCTAATCACCTTTTTTCTCCCCCTTGTTTTTCTTTCCACCCATTTTCTCCAATTATCATTTCCCCCTCCCCTCCCATCTTTCTCTCTCTTTTTCTCCTTTCCCCCTTTTCACTCGATTCCCCATTTCTCCCCTTTTCTCAATCATGTGATCTTTTCTCCTCTACTAGCGCCAGTAAAATCAAACTTATTCAAAGTCACTAGCACTTATTAGAAACTAGGAATGTGTCCGAACATTTACACTGAGCTAGTTTACTAGCGCTAGTCAGTCACGTGACCTTCTCTCCCTTTTTCTCCTACCCCTTTTTTCTCCCCTTGTTTTACTTTCCCCATTTTTTACGACCCTTTTCTTCTCTTCCTCCCTTTTCCCACCCTTTTTTCTCCCCTTTTCTCAGTCACATGACTTTTCTCCCCTACTTGCGCTAGTAAAATCCAACATATCCAAAGTCACTACCCCTTTAACTAAACTAGATGCTAGTTGTTCATTCCCATAACGCTAGTACTAGCTGCTAGTAAACTAGTGTCAAGGGAATGGGTCTTTAGCCATTTCTAAAATATTGTTTTACGAGGTGTGGCTATTAAATAACGAGACTGACAGTGTAAAAAATTTTATTTGTATTTTATACATAATCACGTATCATCACCTTCAATATACACTCCTTCTCAATCCCTACGATGCTCCATACGAATTTTCCGTTGTTGGAAACAGTGCTGGAAGTCATCTTCTGTCAGCTCCTTCAGGATACATGCCGCTTTCTCTTTTACAGCTTCCACAGACTCAAATCTTGTCCCTTTTAATGCAGATTTCACCTTAGAGAACAGGTTAACATAGAGTCCGTAGTACAGTTCTTGAATCAATTGTTATTAACAGTTAATTGGAAAAAGTGTCAGTACTTGCAGTTTAAAAATAAACATAACGTTAAAGAAAGTAGAGAAGTGGATGTATTTATTCATAATAATAGTTTAGAGCATGTAGAAACAGTGAAGTTCCTGGGCGTATCTCTAGATAGATCTTTGTCTTGGGACTTCTATATTAATCAAGTTTGTAGTAAAATATCATCTGGGGTATTTGCACTAAAACAAATTGCCAGATTAAATGATAAAAAATTACTAATGGCAGCTTATCATGGCCTCATTCTGTCTCATATCCGTTATGGTATTTTAGTATGGGGTAATTCTAGCATGGGTAATATAAATAGGGGTTTTAAAATTCAAAAGAAAGCTATTAGGTGTATGGTGGGAGCTAACCAGCTAACCTCATGCAGGCCACTATTTAAGGAGCTTAAACTGCTTACAGTTCCCTCCCTCTACATTTTTGAGGTGATTATGTATGTTAGGCAAAATAATTTTATGCAGAATTTCAATGTTCACAATCATAACACGAGAAACAGGAATAATTATTATGTGGCTAATCACTCCACAAAATTGTTTGAACAAAAACCTACTTATGCAGGCAGAAAATTCATGAATAAATTACCCCAATCTTTAAAGTGTTGTGAGGATTTGAATTCCTTTAAAAAAATCTGAAAAATTACTTGATCAGTGAAACTTTTTATAGCGTACAAGAATTTCTTTCTTGATAGTAGTGATACATTGTGTGATTCTTATATGTATTCAGGTGTTATATCTGACGACATGTCTCCAGGGCGCAAAAAAAAAAAAAAAAAAAAAAAAAGGTAGAAGTCACATGGTGCAAGATCTGGTGAATAAGGTGGATGTTCTGACACTGAGATGCTGTACTTGGCTAGAAACCTCTTGACAGATAACGCGGAATAAGGTGGCGCATTGTCTTGGTGGAGAACCCATGATTTATCCTTCCACATTTCAAGGCGTTTTTTCCTTACTCTTTGACGTACTTTAGAAAGTACCGCAAGATAGTAATATTGATTAATTGTTTGACCTTCAGGAACCCAGTGAAGGTACACAATCCCATGGATATAAAAAAAACAATCATCATTGCTTTAAATTTTGACTTGCTCATTCGAGCTTTATTGGCTCTCAGTAAAGTTCAGCTCTTCCAGTGCAAGGATTGGGGCTTCGTTTCCGGATCATAAGTAAAAAACCACGTTTCATCACGTTATTATCGTTTCCAAAAAATTTAGGTCATTTTCAATTGCGTACAAAGTGTCAGTGCAAACATTTTTGCGAGCCTCATTTCAAACATTTTTAAGCGGCACGTGTCCTGAAGTAGTTGACAGAAGATGACTTCCAGCACTGTTTCTAACAATAGAAAATTCGCATGAAGTGTTGTAGAGATAGAGAAGGAGTGTAATATTGAAGGTGACAATAAGTGATTATGTACAAAATAAAAATAAAATTTTTTACAACGTCTGTCTCGTTATTTAATAGCCACACCTCGTAAACTCTATCAATTTATTATTCAAGATTAATCCACCGTTGGAGTGGCACTATTGAGTGGCGGTCTCCTTAATGTGATAACGCCATTTTTGTTTTTGTAAATAACATCACATCACTGGTTGTATTTTGTACAGTGTGAATAAATAAACTAAGAAACAAAAAAAACTTCTCGACTGCAATACAATCCTATTCTACTACACGCGCAGTAACTAAGCAAAAATAAAATTGCCGGCCGCATTGGCGCAGTTGGTAACGTACTCGTCGCTCATCATGCGGTCCGGGGTTTGAATCCCACTCAGGCACGGCATATTTTCATACGTTACAAAAAATCATTTCATCCTCCATTGTACAATAGTTACACCCCAACGTCGTCGCTAATGACCGGTGTAGTTGATGCGATGTTAAATAAATAAATAAATTAAAAAAAAAAAATTGATAAGTTGTAACTTACCTGTACAAAGATTGGTGATGTCTCACTATACATTTCAAATAATTTTTCATGATAATTATATCATCAGTATCAATTATATTTCCATTTCCAGAAGAATTTTTCCATTTTATATAATCATTCATTTCAGTTAATGATAAACTAAGCAATTTTATATCACAAGCAATTAACCTCAAAAAATTAAATGTACTTGCGTATGAAACATACAAGTAACCATAACAAAATATTCTAAAAAATACTTGTAATAAAAATGCAATAAAATAAGATGTTAAATAATTATATTTGATCGGTATGTAAGATGTATTTGGAAGAGGTAATTCACCATATTTTAAATTATTTCCATAATTTTTAAATATTTTAATCAATCCAATAAATAAAGGAAGTATTGTTATAAAAGAAAAATATATCTTATAACCATATCTAACCACATTATTTTCAGTTGATATTACTTTTTTAGTTGAAATAATTAATTTGTTACGTTGTTCAGATATAAAATTTTGTTCAATATTTTTTATATTATAAACAATATCTTCATTAAATAATTTAATGATCGATCGAATAGAATTCCATTGAATCATATAAACCATACTAAAAAATAAATATGTTGTGTATAACATAATTCCTTTAAATGATTTAAATCGAAGTTTTTTGATATGCCAGTTGGATGTCATGTATATAAATTCATCTGTCAAAAGTGTGAACATAAGAATAGCAAATAATATTTGTCTGTATGTAATTTTGAAATTTTCATTTGATATATTAAATCCCATGAAAGCAAGTGAAGATTTGAATCTGTTATATAAAGCCTCCATTGTCTGAAATATCAAAACGTCATTAATTTATATATACAGTCAATGCTTGATTTAACGAACTGTTGTTGTTTAGGTCATCAGCCGAAAAGCTAGTTTGAATCTGTAGAGGTTTTACTAAGTAAAACGAGGAGTGAGGTGGTTTACCATTGCCACAACTCACTGAATAGAAAAGTACGCTTATCAGCATGCCGGGCCCTCTGAAAAGCACATATTTTCCACTCTGCAAATGACACCTTCACTTCATTCACCACAGGGTCTGGCTGTATAATGAAATTCATTACTTTCAGAGCAGATAACTCTGATTAGTGTCTTTTACACCTCTACCTCTTCTGTTCTTAAATGATTCAGTCATTTAATTGGCTGACTATGTGATAAGATACAGAACTTTTTATTTTAGCCCAGCAACGAACAGATTGAGAGTAAATAATTTAACTCTCCTCCTGTCTGTTATGGGCAGTTAACGAACTAGCGTCCTAAAGTAATAAAACGGTTTGAAATTTACAAAAATCTAAGAAATGTTAATTTTTATGAAGAAAAATCTGTATTTTTCTTCCTAAAAGGTACAGTTTTAACTTTTCTTGCCTATATGAATATATGTGGAGTGTCAAACTGTTTACACTCAATCTGTTTGTTGCAGGGCTAAAATAAATAGTTCTGTTTTTTATCTCATGGTCAGCCAATTAAATGACTAAATCATTTAAAAACAGAAGAGGTAGAGGTGTAAAAGACACTAATCAGAGTTGTCTCCTCTGAAAGTAATGAATTTCATTATACAGCCAGACCCTGTGGTGAATGAAGCGAAGGTGTCATTTGCAGAGTGGAAAATATGTGCTTTTCAGAGGGCCCGGCATGCTGATAAGCGCACTTTTTCACTCTGTGAGGAAAGCAACTGTAAACCACCTCATTCCTTGTTTTACTTCGTAAAACCTCTACTGGTATGCCCATAACGGGCAGGTGGAGTGTTAAATTAATTGCACTCCATCTGTTGGTTCCAGGGCTAAAAAAATAGTTCTGTTTCTTATCACAAAGTCAGCCAATTGTATGACTCAACTGTTTAAGAACAGAAGAGGTAGAGGTGTAAAAGGCACTAATCAGAGTTATCTCCTCTGACAGTAATGAATTTCACTATACAGCCAGAACCTGTGGAGAATGAAGTGAAGGGGTTGAAAGTGGGAGCTTTTCGCAGGGCTGGCATGCTGATAAGAACTCTTTCAACTCGGTGAGGAAGGGTAAACCACCCCGCTCCTCGTTTTTACTTAGTAAAACCTCTAGAGGTTCAAACCAGCCTTTCAGCTGTTTACCTTAACAACAACATGAATATACAAGAAGGAAAGTATTGTTTTCATGTCGATTTTTCGAAATCAAGTTTTCACCGGATATACACGTTTTCAGACCCCCTGAACCCAAAAATACATGGTTTTTGTGATTGGTGTGTGTATGTGAACAGAATATCTCAAGAACAGAACAGCATACTGACTTGAAACTTAATTAAGGTACCAGTAGAGGACCCAACACAAACATTTACATCAAAATCGGTCAACCGGAAGTAGTTTATTCGTGTTATTTTTCCCTTTTTTGCGATTTTCTCAAAAACGGTTTCTACGATTTCTTTTAAAATCGCCTCATTAACTACTTTTTTATGCTCTACAAGATAGGGTAGGTGCCACGTCTGCTAAAATTCTTGGGGAGTCTGTTCTATCGTAGAAAAAATTGTTTTTTCAAGATTGCAGCCTTATAGGCCTATGCATTTTAGCGCAAAAGTGTATACAATAAAAGTTGTAGAGAGTTTAAAAATCTACAATTTTTATTTCCAACATTTCTTTGTATAACGATTAGTTTAGCGGTAATTAGTGGTTTTCTGTTTTTGTTTTCATGAAAATCAGTAAAAAATCGATTTTTTAAGATCGCTGTTCCATAATATTAATGAATTTGTATTAATTTTTTTATACTGAAACAATGGTTTTATGAAATTGCCGAATTAATGAGCGGTTACGGAGTTAACAGAGATTCAGAATTTTACTAATAACTCAAAATTTAAGTACGTTAAAAATCTGAAATTTCGTACGTACAATAACAACACACAGGCTTTTACTCCGGCGAAATCTCTAATTAATCGGTCGTGCGGTGTTTGTTTTATAATAATCTAAATGCATTCAATGTGTTGCAAAAATAAGAACTCTCGGCTCTTTTTTCTTCTCATCCTGATATCGAAAACTAACATGTAACAACGCAGACTAAAATTAGCAAAATTTTGGTCTACAGAACGTTAAAATTGATCAAGCGGTTTTGAAAAAACAAGGCTCGAAACTCGGGTATCTGTAATAAAAAAATCGACAGTAGTGTCTTTTACACCTCTACCTCTTCTGTACTTAAATGCTTTAATTGGCTGACTATGTGATAAGAAACAGAACTATTTTTTGTAGCCCTGGAACTAGCAGATCGAGTGCAAATAACTTAATAATCCATCTGCCTGTTATCACTCAGTGAGGAAGGCAATTGTAAACCATATCCACTCCTTGTTTTACTTAGTAAAGCCTCAAGAGCTTCAAAACCAGCCTTTCCGCTGATGACCTAAGCACAACAAACAATTTTTACCTGTAGTAGGCCTGCTTATATCTAATAAAATAAAAAATCTAGTGTGAAACACTCACACAACTTTCTCTTGCCAATGCAAATAATTAACAATATAACCTAACATTGGTACTAATAAAACTAAAAAACTAACCCTAACAAACATAGCCTAATTTTAATCATGAGTAAAGGACGCAAAATGAAAATCAATCAGTTTGGCTTAAAAATACGGAAAATCACTCTTTCACGCTAAACTAGGCTCTGTAGAGAAATATATGCTCTAGCCTATATAAAAGTTGTAGATCTTTTAATTTACTATAAATTTGATTATACACTTTTGTCGTAAACTGTGTTTTTAGGCTGAAATCTTAAAAAAATCGACATTTCACACGATTTCGTGAGAAAAAAACAGAAAATCGCTAATTACCTCTAAACTAAGCGTTATAGAAAAAAATGTTTGAAATAAAAGTTGTAGGATTTTAAATTCTCTACAATTTATTAGTTAATTTTTGTGCTAAAATGCATATTAAAGCCGCAATCTTAAGAAAGCAACTTTTTTACGTGAAAACACCCTGACCAAGAAATTAGCAAATATGGCGCCTACCCTATCCTACGAGGGTAGGCTGATAAGTAATGCACACATGCTTGTAGAAGACAACTAAATAAACTTCAGTAGCGCGCCTGGTGGCATGTGGAAGTACTATTTCTCCTCTACAAGTCTGCGCAGTTTGAAGGCGTTGCTTTCATTCAGTTTGTTTTGAGTAGTGGAAGTATGGCGTCGTGTTCTGGTGCTATGTCAACGAGAATTAAACAACGCGAATTGAACAACTTTTGAAGCGCTACCGTGACGAAGGAGACGACTTTCTTTTGAATATTGTGACGGGGGACGAGTCATGGGTTCATCATTACGATCCCGAAGAAAAAAGGCAGAGCGCTGAATATCGTCATCCACATTCTCCTGTTGTGAAAAAGTTCAAAACACAACCGTCCGCAAAAAAAATTCTTTTGACTGTGTTTTGGGATGCTCGCCGAGTTTATGTGACTGATTATCTGGAACGAGGGGCAACGGTAAATTCTGCTCAGTATATACAGACTCTGAAACACCTCCGACGTCGAGTTTGTCGTGTTAGAGGCAACCTGGCGCCAATAATTTTGCAACACGACAATGCTCGTCCACACACTTCGCGTGCAACTGGAGAGGCTCTGAGAAACCTGAAGTTTCAACCAATTTTACACCCTCCGTATTCTCCCGACCTTGCGCCTTGCGATTTTTATTTTTTTCCTCTACTGAAGAGAGACCTTAAGGGTAATCATTACAGCTCGGACAATGAGGTGAAGGCAGCTATTGCGTCCTGGGTTCGAGGAAAGTCGGAAGAATTTTTCAGTGACGGAATGAAAAAACTTGTTAAACGTTGGGAGAAATGTGTAATGCTTAACGGTGACTATATTGAAAAATAAATAGATAATTTGGTAGGTTAAGATTTGTACTTTAATTTGTTATTTACCCCATCTTGCTATTTCTTTTTGTTCGTCTTCTACAAGCATGTGTGCATTACTTATCAGCCTACCCTCGTATAAAGCATAAAAAATTTAGTAAATGTGGCGATTTTTAAAAAAAAATCGTTGCACCCGTTTTCGAGAAAATTGCAAAAAAGTGGAAAAATTACAAGAATAAACTACTACTTCCGGTTGACCGGTTTTGATGAAAATGTTCGTGTTGGGTCCGGTAGTAGTACTATGTAACTTAAGTTTCAAGTTTTATGTTCGTACGATGTTCCGTTCTTGAGATACTCTGTTCACACACACATGTTTTTTGGGTTCAGGAAATCCGAAAACGTGTAGATCCGGTGAAAACTCGATTTCGAAAAATCGACATGAAAACAATACTTTTCTTCTTATATATTCATGTAGGCAAGAGCAAGTAAAAATGATAAATGTATAGTAATTTATAAATTTAAACAGAGAATTAGTAATAAACTTACTTGGGGTCGTATGACTGAGCTAACAAAAGACACCAGTTAGATTTATATGTAGATCAAAATAAGACTTAAATAGAATTGTGAAAATAATAAAACGAACTCAAAATAATACAATATAAAGGAAAGAGGGCAAACAAAAAAAAAAGATATGAAAATATGTTCAAAAATACACTTTCATGTTACTTACATTCTTTCAATTGCATGGAATAAATTTATTCAATTTGACTTAGGATTTTTTTTCAATCTCACGCAATTCGAATAATAAATGACCTCATCCGTATTTTAGGAATTGTCGCTTATGTTAAAATATATCTGAACTTTTAGTTTTATCATATAAAAATATCATCTTTTCAAGAAGGATATCAGATGTTTGATTTCAGTCAAACATTTGGATCTTTGTTAAAGTTTTTTAATTTTAAGTTCAAAGTTCATAAAATCGATGATTACCTTCATGTCTACGAAACTTTAAATTAAAATGAAAACAATAAAAGGTTATGATGTTTGAATTTTTTATTACTTGTCTAGGAATTATTTTAAAATTTTAATCAGATCATTTATTTAAGTTCTGTTGTAAATTAATACGAATTATTTGTACAATCAAAGCTGGCACAGCTAAATGTAATATTTTATTATTTGTCTAACCCACCGGGTTGGTCTAGAGGTAAAGTCGTCGCCAAAATCAGCTGTTTAACACCTCATTTACACGTCATACACATCATCCTCATCTCATTGGGTCATGGGGTTGCTTATTGTTCTGAATTGAACAGATTGCAACGTACACGCATTATGTATTATTATTATTTGTCTTGCCTTATACCGGGTGTTTCAAAAAGCCTTGCGCGCGCTTTATTTTCGTATTCTATATACGCTATACAAAATACAAAATACACTGGCTCGTTGGCGTAGTGGTTAGCGCAACTGGCTTCTAAGCCGGGGTCCCGGGTTCGATTCCCGGTCAGGTCTGGCATTTTTTCATCGCTCATCTTCATCTATCATTCTTCTGATCGTCTGCATTAGCAGCAATTAGAAAACGGTCAGACGTAAAACCAAAAAAAAAAAAAACAAACAAAAATTGAAACAGCTTGAAAATTGAACTTTACCTTGTAAAGCATAAAAAATTTAGTAAACGTGGCGATTTTAAAAAAATCGCAGGACCAGTTTTTGAAAAAATCGCAAAAAAGTGAAAACTACACGAATAAACTACTACTTCCGGTAGACCGATTTTGATGAAAATGTTCGTGTTGGGTCCGGTAGTGGTGTCTAACTTCAGTTTTAAGTTTCAAGTTCGTACGTTCCGTTCTTGAAATATTCTGCACACACACACACACACACACACACACACACACACACACACACACACGCACGCACACACGCACACACACACACACACACACACACACACACACACACACACACACACTTACACAGGCCAATCGCTGAAAACGTGTAGATTCGGTGAAAACTCGATTTCGAAAAATCGACATGAAACCAATACTTTCCTTCTTATATATTCATGTAGGCAAGAGCAAGTAAACAACAAACAAAATATTTCACATGAAAAAATGTCCCTTTGTTCACATTCTATCCGCCATTTTATATTTTTCAGGAAAACCTTCCTGTTACGTGAAAGGATTGACAATTTTTTATTGAAATTTGGTACATATATTTTCACGTATGTACTCTAAAGAATAAAAAATACGATCAGTGCATTCCCATATTTTTCGAATAGGGTCAAAAAGAAATTTTCAAAACCGTTTTTCTCGAAAACCATTAATTTACCGAAAGGCTTTTTTATCTCTAAAGATCTGTGTAGGCTTATTGTTTATGTAAAAAATTATGTGCAATTTTTGAAAATTGGACAGTAAACAACCGAGATATAGCGAAAATTTGGTTGCTTAATTTTCTGACCGGTTTCATCTTCTCCAGTAAAAAGAAAGTTTTTAAATCTCTAATGTGTGTACCTTGCAATCTGTTCAATTCAGAACAATAAGCAACCCCGTGACCCAATGAAATAAGGATGATGTGTATGACGTGTTAATGAGATGTAGTCTTGTACAGACACAGGCCGACCATTCCTGATAGAGTATGGTTAATTAAATCCCAACCATCAAAGTGCACCGGTAACCACTGTCTAGTATTCAAATCCGTTTAAAAGTAACTAACTTTACTAGGATTTTTTTCTTTGTTTACTCAACGTCGCATCAACTACTCTGGTCATTAGCGATGATGGTGGGTTGTAACTGTGAAGGATGAAATTATTTTTGTAACGTATGAAAATATGCCATGCCTGAGTGGAATTCGAACCCAAGATCGCATGATGAGAGGCGAGCACGTTACCAACTACGCCAATGCAGCCGGATTTTACTCAGATTTGAACCAGGAACTTTCGTCTCCGAAAATCAGCTGTTAAACAGCTGACTTTACCTCTAGACCAACCCGTTGGGTAAAAAAGTTTCAAATAAAATAAGTTTGGATAAATTTTCATTTATTTTACTGGTGAAGATGAAACCGGCCAGAAAATTAGGGAACCGAATTTTCGTTATATTTCGGTTGTTTACCGCCGATTTTCAAAAATGAAATATCGTTTTGTTTATAAAATAAGTCTAACATTTCAGACAATAAAAAGCCTTTCGACGAAGCTAATGGTTTTCGAGAAAAAGGGTTTGGAAAATTTCATTTTACTGCCATTTTGAAAAATATGTAAATGCATGTGTTACGTCCAGCCATACTTATAATGTTTACAATTTTTATTTTATAAATATTTACGGTCCAGCTGATCTAAATTCTAAAATCAAACAGCTGATCTAAATTATAAAATCAACAGCTGATCTAAATTTAAAATCCAACAATGTGTGTGTTGCTAGGCAACGAAAAAAAATATTTAAAAAAATCATTAGTAGTTCATTACTAAGTACGAACTCAATGTATTAACATCAACTTCATCAAAACCAATTATAAATATTCAATTGTATCATTTCATCTATATTCATTGTTTGAATCATTATCTATATTATATCATCATATAAATAACATTGCAAGTTTTGGTTTTTCTTAAAAGTGAAGAACAAATTTTTTTATCGCATAACCAATGAAAGCATGAGAAGAATATGATTAATACAAAATAAATATCTTAACCAACAAATCAAATGTTTTTTATTTCTCTTCAATCAAATGTAGGCCTAATGCCACATATTTTTTGGTCATCCTAAGGCCGGATCAAAACAAGACTACAAGATTACAAGACTGCAGAACTACAAGACTACAAGATTACAAGACTGCAGAACTACAAGACTACAAGATTACAAGACTGCAGAACTACAAGACTACAAGATTACAAGACTGCAGAACTACAAGACAAGAGCTACTACTACACTTCTACTATCAACACAACTATACATCAAGAAACAGCAGTAACAAAACACACTATTTTTTATTTATTTTATTTTTTGTGATATCTTATGGTTTCAGATCTATTATTATCTTTGTAAAGCTGGACCGTAAAAGTCACGTAATTTACTTTAATTTCTAACTTTAATTCTATTACTACTATTACTTTTACGTTTTCTTAAGTTTTCAAGTATGCCTCGAGCAGCACGTTACTACAGGAGAAGTCTTGAAGACTTAAAATACGTGCTGACAGAAACTGAAGCAGAGGCCATCCGCTTCCAGGAAGCTGGTCAATTGTTGTATCACCGCGCCAGTACTTTACTGGCAAGGGTCAAAGCGAGATGGTCGATGCACGAGCAGCTTTACAATGAGCTTGCCGAGCTGGACGTTATCCCCGAGCCATTATCGGAGGAGGAGTTCTCTGGGGGATTCCGAGAACTTACTTCAATTTCATTTAGGCTCGAAAATCTATTAACAGTCGAACCTCCACCGGTTCAGCAGCCATCTGTTCCACAACAGCCTACCTATCCTTTTTCAAACATTGCTTGCCTTCCAAAATTAAATCTTCCTAAATATTCAGGGAACATGGCAGACTGAACAACCTTTTTTAATTCGTTTCAAGCGCTAATTGATGCTGAACCTAACATTAGCGACAGCATCAAACTTCAATATTTACATTCGGCTTTATCATCTGATGCTCTAAAACTTATATCCCATCTCCCATTATCTAACGATTCTTACGCGCCAGCGCTGAGAATATTATCAAATAGGTATGACAACCCTCGCCATCATATATCATTCCATGGTCAAAACATTTTTGATTTACCTTTTATATCAGAGTTATCAACAAGGGAACTAAGGCAATTTCTTTACGCCTATATGCAACACACGCAAGCCATGGAGTTGTTGCCTCAAGCTAATTTTTATGAAAACTTTTTTACAATGTTTCTTTTAAGGAAACTTTCACCCAAACTGAGACTTCAGTTTGAGTCTAATAATAATAACATTGCTTATCCGAACCCATCTGACCTTATCAGCTGGCTCAAATTTCACCATACCATGTTGCACCATTATAACTCTCGCACTAATTCTAACTCTAATAATAATAATAATAATAATAATAATAATAACAATACTGACACAACTCCGTCAGGCAGTACCCACATGGTTCCAGAACCTACAACAGGGCCTTCTAAACAAAGTACTGATAATAAGTCATTGTTTACTAATGCAAATGACAATTCTGAATTAAAGAATGTTGATATGACTGTTTTATTAGGTACCTTCCTGGTTCGAGTCAAAGGTGCTTCTAACAAAACTGTAATTTTACGAGGTGTTTTAGATACCGGCAGTCACATAAATATCGTTACTACGCGATGTTTATCAAAACTTAACGCAGAAATACGTAATTCTCAAATAAATATTTCAGGCTTATCACAAGCCATTGTTCAAACTAAAGGCATTTGTTCTCTAACAATTTGTGATTTAATGGGAAAGCCGTTAATTAATAATTGTAATTTTCATGTCTTAGATAAAATAGCTTCACCTTTGCCTCGTTCTTTAATTTCAGCTGAGGTAAGAGTTGCTGCTAACGGTTTCAATTTAGCAGACAATTTATTCGATCAGTGTGCCCCAGTTGATCTGTTGTTGGGTGTTCAAGCAACTTTAGCTTTAATGCGAGGTGAACCTATTTCTCTAGCTTGTAACTCACCATACCTAGTACCTACTGCACTGGATCATGTACTCATGGGTCATGCTCCCATCGCAACTGACAATTGTGTTTTATTGTCAACCAGTGCAGAAAACGAACACGAACAATCTTCCGTACTTTCTTCCCTATTTTCCCTTATAGAGTCAGAAACGTTACATACCCAACTAAAACAATTTTGGGAGTTGGAAGAAACACCACAAGCTGTAACTACGCTATCAGGTGATGAGTCAGCTTGTGAAAAATTTTATGCATCTACAACTCAATGAACCCCTTCAGGGCGATATCAGGTGCGTTTGCCTTTTAAGGACTTAACGTCTCCTATTTTTGGAAAATCGTATTTTCAAGCTTATCGTCGCTTGATTTACCTTGAGCGGAAATTTAAACAGCATCCACTCTTTAAAAAAAATATATCGAATTCATGGCAGATTTTAAAAATAGCACTCATATGCGGTTGTTGTCCGATTGTATAACTTATCAAAGTTAAGTAAGCGTGATCACGTGATGCGCAGTAGTTCATTTTAGGTGTTGTTGGCCTAGCTTATAGTATAATGGAGGGGGAATTTTTGGTCTCTGGCGCGCGCCCTCCCACCTAGCATACTAGTTGCTCTGTGGACTTCACACTGTTTACTTGTGTTGTGGTCTATATTTCCACAGTTTTCATAAACAGTATTTTTCAATCCTCTTAGTCGTTTCTTAAACAGTATTTTTCAATACTCTTTACCGTTTCTCAAACAGTATTTTTCAATACTCTTCGCCGTTTCTTAAATATTATTCGCAATGCCTCAGCCAAATCGAACTGCAGGTTAGGACGGGGAGTGGCTTTAAAAAGTCAAACTAAATGTGTAATTATGAATGTGTACAAAAAGATTACTGAAGAAAATCCAGAAATGTTATGGTTAGAAATTCAAGCTCGTGTGGCTAACCTTTGCCGTATTTCCGTTCATACGGTACGAAAAACTGTAACAGAAGCAAATAAATTGGGTGAAAATTTCAGTACGCCGGGAAAATCTCGCAAAAGATTGAAGAAGAAAGTTAATATTGATAACTTTCAAAGATGTGCGTTGAGAAATATTGTGTACAATTTCCACATAAAACATAAATTATATAAATTCTATTTTTATAATATAATATAATTATAAATTATATTATAACATAAAAATTCATATACCTACTTCCTTGTTACTTTGTTATTAGGTAAATAAAAAGAAAAAAAATAAGCAAATACAAAAAAATGTAAAAATACGATAAAAAATAACAAATTGTTTACTATCCGTTTAACGAAACAAGACTAGTCGCTGCAGATGCGTTCACGAGCGTAGTGTGTTGGTGAATGCAAGCGTGCGTACGTGAATGCGAGTGTACATGAATGTGTGAACATCACTCTGCCTCCCCACTACGGCAATTTCCTAACCACACTCTGCGCGATGACGGCGCTAACTTAACATTGATGGGTTATAACATCTGCTTTCAGATTGTTACGTTTTGTTTTGGTTTTGTTGGCGTTCGCTAGTTGTTTAGGTTGCCGATAACTCGAATCTACTGGCGACGTTAATTAACTCACCGTCCGGTGGTGCGCTCTACCGCTTTTACTGCTAACTGCGTTTTGCCATCTCATCGAACGTCTTCATTTGCAAGACAAGACACTCTCGGTTGAATTTTCGTTGAGTAAAGTTCGTTCGCTATGTAGTAAATTTTTATTACGTGTATTTTAAATTTATAACTTTTGAAAAAAGTTAATTCTTCTTGCCCATTAAACATGGTAAGTTAATTAATTTTTATTTTAGTATTCCGAGAGCTGGAAATTTTTCACGAGTTGCATAGAATTATATTTTTGTATTAACGAATCTACGTTGCAATCGTTCTTACAATTTCTTGACTACAGATTCGATTTTGGTCTATGTAAAACTAAATTATGATTTATGATAAATTTATTGTAAACGATGTAACGTTTTGTAGTTTGGTAAATTGTATTCTGCTTCGAAATGTAATTGCTTATTTTAATTGTTTTAAATATTTTTTAAAATCTTTCTTATTGTCTATCTATTGCAACTCGTATTAAGTTTCTATCTTTAAATTCATAACTTTGTTATATTTTGTTCATTTACTTTGCATTATTTATACGTTTGTGCTTTTGCTTGAGATCGACGTTTATTTTACTTGATATTAGCACTCGCTCGATCTTTTCTTCAGGGTTCCAATCCGGGAACGGGAATTGCCGTTCGGTAATCATACCATATCTATATTGAGTACATGGGGTTCGACTCCCGAGGATAATTAAGGTTCAATGTTTCCTGGCATTTTCTTTCATGGAGTTACATGAAGTCCAATCTGGATGAGAATTTCATCAGTAATCTCCCATTAGCTGTCGCATACGTCAGTAATACTCCAAAAATAAGTGTTAACTACAAAAGGGTATGTTTTATTATTTTATTTATCATGAGAGGAGCTCATCCATCTACTAAAGGCGTTTTTAATGTGATAACCGATACCTTTTGGGGAAACGATCTTGCCAGAAATTAAGATACATCTTGTTAACTTCTTGTTTCGGACAGGAAATTTAGTGAATTCAAAGTGACCTGCTTGAAAGGTTTTCCTGTTAAATCTTTGCTAAACTAAAGCAATCAGGAACATTGATCTATAAATTTAACCATTCATTCCATAATATTTTTTAAACAATTATTATTCTTAATTTACACTTTATTAAAAAGGTTGAATCTAAATTTATGTATTTTTCTAAATTTAAAATTTTAAAAGATAAAAAATTTAACTATTCATTTCATAATTTTTTTTACAATTATTATTCTTATTTTACACCTTATTAAAAAGGTTGAATTTGAATTTAGTTTTTTTTTATTTTTTAAAATTCTAAAAAGTGAACTTTAACTTCTGGTCAATCAATTTTATATTTGTGAAACAACAACTTTGATTGTCTCTGCATATTTTGCACTTTTATATACATATACTAAATATTTTATAACTTGTAGAAATTAAGGTGTTGTTGTTGTTTAGGTCAACAGCCGAAAGGCTGGTTTGAACCTCTAGAGGTTTTACTAAGTAAAACGAGGAGTGAGGTGGTTTACAATTGCCTTCCTCACTGAGTGGGAAAGTACGCTTATCAGCATGCCGGGCCCTCTGAAAAGCACATATTCTCCACTCTGCAAATGACACCTTCACTTCATTCACCACAGGGTCTGGCTGTATAATGAAATTCATTACTTTCAGAGAAGATAATTCTGATTAGTGTCTTTTACACCTCTACCTCTTCTGTTCTTAAATGATTCAGTCATTCAACTGGCTGACCATGTGATAAGAAACAGAACTATTTATTTTAGCCCTGCAACGAACAGATTGAGTGTAAATAATTTGACACTCCACCTGTCTGTTAGGGGCAGAGAAATTAAGGTAATAATGATAAAATATATATTTTGAGTAGGAAGCTGCTAGCATGCTAAACTTAAAAATAAAAGTTTAATTTCAATTATTTTGGCCATTTCGATTTTCAGTTATCATTTAATGAATATATCTTTGAATTTTATTGTTTTACTTAATATTTATAAAATTTACCTCAGGAAGTACATTTTTTTGGATTTGAATATTTTATTAGACTTTCCAGCTATTTAAGTCTGGGTAATTTTGTACTAATTTTACTGTTTACTCCATTTTTATTGTTATAAATTAAATTATTTTACTACTTACTTTTCTAGATTTATTTCATATGTGCAACATTAACCTGAGTGTTTGTTTTTTTTTGGGCTTCTTGTGTTTTTTTTATGTTTTGTTAACACCCTTGCCGACCTATCGCTTTTGTTTGCCGTATGTGTTCCCGGCAGCGATAGGGGTGTTATTACACGATAACAAGCAACCTCGTTACTACATACCCCATCATGGGATTTTCAAAACGCATGGCGACACTTCCAAAATTAGAGTAGTGTTTGATGCTAGTTCAAAATCAACTAATGGTAAGTCCCTTAATGATTGTCTGTATGCCGGTCCTAAACTCCAACCTTTCATTCCTGACATTATAACTTATTTTCGGTTATACCCTTATGTTTTTACCTGTGATGTAAAACACATGTTCAGACAAATTTTAGTTCATCCAGATGATCATTTATATCAGTGTATTTTGTTGCGTGAAAATCCTACCGATCCTATTCAGGTTTTCGCTCTAACGACACTTACTTACGGTACTAGCTGCGCTCCTTATCTCGCAATTCGTACGTTAAACCAGCTTGCTGTTGATGAGATTCTAGAACATCCGCAAGCCTGCCATATTTTAAATGACAACACTTTTGTCGATGACATTATTGCCGGAGCTCCTTCCATTTCTGAGGCGCAATCACTTGTAACTGATCCGACTGACGAGTTACAAATAAATCAAGAAAGGTCCAAAGAAAAGTTTGTTTTATCAGCAATAAACGAAAACTACTTGTTTTCTACTGCTTTCAATTTTATTTCATCCTGGCAAAAATTAAACAATATCATCAAAATAATTTTAAAGTGGTCTCCGAAGCGCCGAAAACAATCCGATTTATATAGTTTTGTGGGTTTATGCATCTGTAAAATTATTCAGCGAGAATGTTTTACTGAACTGTATCTTCAACTTAAGTCTGAACGTCCTTGTTCAAAGATCTACGCGAGTTTAACGCCATTTTTGGATAAAGATTATATTATTCGTGTTGGTGGTAGACTCTCGGAAGCTTCTCTTCCTTACTGTACCAAACATCCAATTTTGCTGCCATCTAAACACCGTTTCGCTTCAATGCTTATTTCGCATTATCACAAAATTCTTCTACATGCCGGAACGTTAACAGTTTTGAATGCACTAAGACAACAATTTTGGATAATGTCAGCGCATAAAACTGTTAAATCTATTCTTACGAAATGCATTAAGTGCTTTCGTGCACATCCAGTATGTAACACGCCCTTGATGGGACAATTACCATCTGACAGAGTCAACATTGCGACACCATTTACTAACACGGGTGTAGATTATGCTGGACCATTTGTAGTTAAAGCATATCGTTCAAAAAGAGCTCCAGATGTTAACGTGTACTTATGTTTATTCATTTGCATGGTGACGAAAGCGGTTCATCTGGAAGTGGCACGTGATCCAACTGCGGAAGCTTTCTTAGACGCATTTCAACGTTTTACTAATCGACGTGGATGTCCTGAACTTTTACGTTCTGACTGCGGCACAAATTTTATCGGAGCTCGCACACGAATCTCCGCCGATTTAAAGTCTTTTCTGACACGGTTACCTAAAGATGATCACTTCATATCATCGTTACTTCCAACGCGTTTCGAATTTAAGGTTAACCCCCCTCATGCTTCACATTTCGGTGGTCTGTGGGAGAGAGCCATCCGTTCAGCCAAACAACTTTTGACACGTACTTTAGGTACAAGCCGGCTTTCGTATGAAGCTTTCACAACTCTTATTACTAGAGTGGAAGCAGTTTTAAACTCACGACCAATTACTCCCCTTTCATCTGATCCTAATGACTTAAAGGCCTTGACCCCAGCCCATTTTTTATTGCAAAAACCACTTTGTTCTTTGCCTGACACTACTGGTCAAACTGAATCGTGTCCAGTAAAATATTATTATTTATTAAAAAAATTAACTCATGAATTTTGAACCAAATGGCAACGAGAGTATCTGCTGTCTCTAAACTTACGCAAAAAATGGGTTAAAGAATCACCTAACTTGCAAACAGGTGATCTTGTAGTTGTGCATCAACCTGGGTTACCTGCTCTATCCTGGCCTTTAGCCAGAATAACTAAATTATTCCCAGGGACTGACGGAGTTGTCAGAGTAGCAGAAATCTCTACACCTTCTGGCTCTTACATTAGACCAGTAATAAAGCTATATAAACTGCCTGCTAAATGGTACCTAAAATTGTACCATTTGTCCACGTTAAGTACGGTGCGTGCCTTCCCCTCCTCAAGACAATAAAACTCCCACATAACTGAAAAAGGCCACTGAAAAACAAAAAAAAAGAAAAGAGCCGCTCTTAAACCCACTTGTCCCTTAATATAAATTTTCATCCACGAGTAACTTCTTAAAATACATTACCTCCTTTGAAGTCCCAGTCCCAATCCCGCAAGAGCCAGAATCCTATTTCCTAATTTTAAACTATAAAATTCCCCCTAAATTTCATGAGGTTGCAATTATTCGGTAAAATTGTTCCCCGAGCGACCAGGTGTTCCTTAACACGATGTCGCCATCATAGGGCTTCTCAGCCCTCTCAACCAGGATTCAGGATTCAGGATTCACTGCCTGCTGTTTCCGAATAGAATAAGTCTTAGCTTGCTATTAAGTTCACTTTTGTTTTATTTCTATTTTATTATAAGTCATCTATTATATTCCTTCTTTGCTATTTTATTGTAATGTATCTTCTTATTGTCAATTCATTCTTTTTCTTAGAAATCCTATTTGTTTCAGTTCTCTGGATTAACAATTTTTTCTTACATTTGATTCCACAATTATCCATACAGTCCACTTCATCCTTTAATAGAGACCTATGTTACCACTTCATTCTTTGATACATGTTTAACTCTATTTTTTAATTCTTCTCAAGTTTATTTTTCACTTAAATTTAGTCTTATTTCATTTCTTTCTTTGGTTTCCTCACATTCTTCTCCTCTGCTATTTGCTAGTAATCCATTCATCATCATGAAATAACCAACCCTGGTTATTTCATGGAGGGGAGGATGTTACGTCCAGTCATACTTATAATGTTTACAATTTTTATTTTATAAATATTTACGGTCCAGCTGATCTAAATTCTAAAATCAAACAGCTGATCTAAATTATAAAATCAATAGCTGACCTAAATTTAAAATCCAACAATGTGTGTGTTGCTAGGCAACGAAAAAAAATATTTAAAAAAATCATTATTCGTTCATTACTAAGTACGAACTCAATGTATTAACATCAACTTCATCAAAACCAATTATAAATATTATATTGTATCATTTCATCTATATTCATTGTTTGAATCATTATCTATATTATATTATTTGAACATTTCATCATATAAATAACATTGCAAGTTTTAGTTTTTCTTAAAAGTGAAGAAACAAATTTATTTATCGCATAACCAATGAAAACATGAGAAGAATATGATAAATACAAAATAAATATCTTAACCAACAAATCAAATGTTTTTTATTTCTCTTCAATCAAATGTAATGCCACAGCATGGATCGTATTTTTTATTTTATAGCATATTATGTTATCGGTACACACTTGTATTTTTCATGTGTATACTTGTGCCAGCTTCAATTGTACAAGTTATACTACTGATATCCCTCAGTCAGTTTGAAAGTAAGTGGATGGTTAATAGAAAAAATAAATTATAGAACTTCAAGGTGTGAAATGAAAAAAATACTTTATACTTAATAATTAAATTTATTTATTAAAAATGATCATGACCTCGTTGGTAATGAAATTTATTGTTAAGGACAAGGTTCCGGGTTCGACTCCTGGTTACGTAGGCCTACTTAAAATTTTAATTTATAGTTTCAAGTCGTAATATAAGTAAATGTAGACTATATTTTGTCGCCGACTGCCCCACCATAATCAGCGCCTGCAGACGGTTCAGAACCGGCCGCGAGTAGCGCTGCCAATGCATGGCAGGCAGTGCCTCCCCTCCATCAAGAAGTGGACTCGCCTAAAGGGGGATTAAGCAGCCACACTGGCCCGCGAGATGCGTACCCCCATCCTTCACGCTAAAACTATCAAAACTTCCGTTTAACTTCTTATTTATTTTGCAATAATCCATTCCTTCCTTTCGACGAAGCTAGTGGTTTTCGAGAAAAAAAGTTTTGAAAATTTCATTTTACCGCCATTTTGAAAAATATGTAAATGCATGGAGCACCTTGATACGGGTCACCGGTCTGGTGGCCTCTCCTAGCCAAAACCCACCAGAAATCTTTCACCTCCTTCCACTATAGAATTCTCCGCCTAATAGCAAACTTCCATTACAAAGTTCTCAACACCCTCGTTCAAGACTACCTACTCTTTCCCTCCCGTCAGGACTTCAAGGAATCACACAGGACTTCAAGGAATCTCCACGACGCAGGCATGAATTCGACCATCGAAGCCATCCGGTCACTAAACACCAGACCGCATTCTCTGGAGACAGCACGCACACTGCCATTCCATGACTACTTTTGTAAAAACGCGACTTTCATTCGGTTGAACATATACATATATCAACGCTACTTCTTCCCGCCCAGCCAGTTTTTTGTGATATTAAATTTTTAATATTATGAAAAACTTGGTAACTCCTTCGTAATATATATAAATATTAATTTTATTATTGATATATACATATTTGACTCTACTCCCAAACTACAGGTACTTCTGATTCTGAAACTAAATGTTTCTCTCTAACAACCCCACATTATTGCTTTCTTAGAAGAAACCCAGCCCTGTCATATTTCTTCGAACGATCAGGTAGTATCCCCCACGACGTCGTCTACTAATCTTCTATCAGTTTCAGTTTCAGCGAGATGCACTCTCCATCCAACTCTCAACCGGAAAAGAAAAAAGAACAGAAGCTCTCGACCGAAGAAGAACAGCCCAGATAAAACCGGATGCACCATCCCTGGTCTACGCTACCGGTGGCGGATGCACGTTCCCGCTCCGGTCAGCCTTCGCCGACCCGGAGAGAACCGCCTCGGCGGCGCTATCGGGCGACCCGACACTGCGGGGCTCTGGGGGCCACCACTGCCACGCTGCAGTGGGGACTCAACTGCCGCTGAGGGAAGGCTAGGCTTGAACCCGGTAGCCGTCACTCTTCGAGCTCCGCTTCCAGCACGCCGGCCCGCCGCTTTCAACCACCAACAATGGCCCTGCAACACAATTAAACGGCCCTTTTTAGGACCGCAAAACCCACAAGCTAGGTTTCGCTATGTGTCGTAGGTCCCGGTCAGCGACAATTTAAACACATACATCGATGATTTAAAATTCCATCGTAAACGATATGATTTTTGGTCTATTCCAACCTCAAACTCCGTCATTAAAATTTTTTTTAAATTTGTTATTGGAAACTGTACTTTATTGACACCTACCCAATTAGATCGCTGCTTTTCGCTGTATTTTTGACGTGATTCGGCATGAATTTTTTGAACAGGGACCCCCAGTGAACAATTAATAGCGACTTTCTACCAACTGACTGACTGACTGGGCTGGCTCGAAAAAGTATGCTTATCAGCATGGCAGACCCTCTGAAGCATCTACTTTCCAGCTTGCAAATGACACCTTCACTTCATTCACTACAGGTTCTGGTTGTACAATGAAATTCATTACCCTCAGAGGACTTGTATCTTTTACACCTCTTCATTTTCTGTTCTTAATTACTTCAATCATATAATTATAATTATACGGTAATATAATGCAGTCCTTATCCATATATATATATTATTATTATTATTATTATTATTAATTCGTTGATTGACCGACTAAGGATCACGTTAAGCACTTGCATTTTGGTCTCTTCTTCTCAGGATGTCATTCCTCTTTTCTGCCCAAAAAGCCTTCATTCGTTTGGAATGCTCCTTTCTGCTCTCATCCGTCCATCTCCCACCAGTACCCTCTCTTCTTGCAGATTGCACAGGCAGACTTATCCTTTTGTCATTTGTCTTCTGCCTAAATTTGTCTCTATCGTAAATGTCCTCTTCTTCAACTCGAAGTTTTTTTAGATCATCTTTAGTATTGATAAACCACTTCAAAGTAGTCTTAGTATTATCAAAGTTATTCAAAATTTTCTTTGTCAGTCTGTCATCGCTCATCCTCTTTATGTGCCCGTAAAATTATATATATATATATATATATATATATATATATATATATATATATAAAAGCAGCCTTTATTCCTGACATCTTCTGAGATGTTGAAGACTCTCAACCGATACGGTATTAGTATTTTACTTGTATAGTCACTTGAGTTACGAGTTTGTCCTTGTTTGCAACGAGGAGTATAGGGGGAAAACATCAGCGCGCATGTGCTACTCCTTTAATTTCAGTACGACAAACATAACAACTTATACTATATCCAGAGCAGTAGATGTATAAAGTATTTTCTGGACTCTATAATTATTTAGCAATAAAGGTTGAAAATGTATGTTTTACGACTCTTGGAAGACAGAGATTCACATCGTAAAAGCTGGCATACTCATTAAAAACCTTTAAATGTAATCTCCTCCATGTAATTAATATGTGTTGTATATGTTTATGACTTGAAAATTGTAAGGTAACACCACTGTTACTTTCAACAAAAGAAAAATAAAGTGATCTTTACATTTTTTGTTCAGTTTAAAAAAATAATCATAAAGTAAATTAGGTAAGCTGATACCTGTATGCAGTTACCAGAAGTGGTTACAACGAAGAATGAATTTCAACATATATAATTATGTTTTTTTTTTTACAGAACAAAGCGTTATGTAAACTCTTAAAGACACCAGATCATATAAAAATCTAATAAAAAGAAATATTACTTTGTATGATGTAAAAATGCATAAAGCAAAAATGCATTTGTCCTTTAAAAAATTATACTATACAAAATTTACTCTGAAGATATACAATTTAACTTTGTTTCATGTTCATAATAAAAAATTATGTACAATAATTCATTTTACGTTCCAACAATAAATTTTAATTATCCTTTGGTAAGTATGTTTCATACAATTGATTCCTATAATACTTTTCAGTTTTATAGACAATAAAATGTTGCTTTTAAATTTTCTCATGATACATATTAGATTTTTCTCTTTGCGTATTATTCATCATTAAGCAATACAAAAATGAATCGAGCCACCCGGAATGCAAGACAAGCTAAGGAGGAAGAAGTAATGCGCGCTAGCGAGGTAATTATTTAAATTATTAATAATATTCTAATACAGTCACCCCCTATTATCTGTGGAATTGGGTGGCATGTGTCGCGGATAATCCACACAATGACAAAAAAAGCGTAGATTTATCTAAAATCTTTAATAATTTTTGTTATTTAAAGTACATAAATATGTACAATAATGAAAACACTAATTTTAACTACAAAATATAACATTTAAATTTTAAATGTTGTTAATTAATTTTTATCCCTAAATATGTTTGTTTACTGTATTTTTTTAAAAATTACTACAATGTATTTAGAAAAAATCATAAAATATTGTTTACTTACAAATGATGTTGTTGTTTAGGTCATCAGCCGAAAGGCTGGTTTGAACTCGTAGAGGTTTTAGTAAGTAAATCGAGGAGTGAGGTGGTTTACCATTGCCTTCCTCACTGAGTGGAAAAGGACGCTTATCAGCATGCCAGGCCCTCCGAAAAGCACTCACTTTCCATCCTGCAAATGACACCTTCACTTCATTCACCACAGAGTCTGGCTGCATAGTGAAATTCATTACTCTCAGAGGAGATAACTCTGACTAGTGTCTTTTACACCTCTACCTCTTCTGTTCTTAAATATTTCAGTCGTACAAGTGACTGACTATGTGATAAGAAACAGAACTATTTTTTAGCCCTGGACCAAACAGATAGAGTGCAATTAAAATAACACTCCACTAGTCTGTTTTCAATAGTTTATTTATATTAATTTTTTTAAATGCTCATTAAAACTAGAAACTATAATTAATTAAAATTAAGAATTATTACAAATTTTTTATTCATAAATATGTAAAACTTATTTATCTATTTTGCTTTTATTTACCCTTCATCTCCAATCATATTTCATTTTCTTTAATTCAAGAATGCTGAATTACATAATATTACAGCAGTTTCAATATAAATTTTATCATCTTTTTATCTCTAGAAAACTTAAATGTAACTTAAAACATGAACTATTCTATGATATAAAAATTTTTATCTAAATATTATTATTATTAAATATGAATATTATTATTAAAGTTATAATCAGCCGAAAGGCTGGTTTGAACTCGTAGAGGTTTTAGTAAGTAAATCGAGGAGTGAGGTGGTTTACCATTGCCTTCCTCACTGAGTGAAAAAGTACGCTTATCAGCATCCCAGGCCCTCCGAAAAGCACTCACTTTCCACCCTGCAAATGACACCTTCACTTCATTCACCACAGGGTCTGGCTGCATAGTGAAATTCATTACTCTCAGAGGAGATAACTCTGACTAGTGTCTTTTACACCTCTACCTCTTCTGTTCTTAAATATTTCAGTCGTACAAGTGACTGACTATGTGATAAGAAACAGAACTATTTTTTAGCCCTGGACCAAACAGATAGAGTGCAATTAAAATAACACTCCACTAGTCTGTTTTCAATATTTTATCAATATTAATTTTTTTAAATGCTTATTAAAACTAGAAACTATAATTAATTAAAATTAAGAATTATTACAAATTTTTATTCATAAATATGTAAAACTTATTTATCTATTTTGCTTTTATTTATCCTTCAACTCCAATCATATTTCATTTTTTGAATTCAAGAATGTTGAATAACCTAAAACAAAAAAAGTTAAGATTTCATCAGTTTTTGATATATTTTTTAATTTTATTTTTCAGGAAGTCGTAGATCTAACATTTTCAGAAGAAGAGACAGCAAATTCAAATGAAAATGGAACCGTTCATCAATTAACAACGACACAAACGTTGATGGAGTCTGTAAGTAATATATATACTACTTTTAGCTCTTATTCTAATATCTCTTATTTTCCTTCATAGATGGCGTCTGTTGCCATTGGTTTTTAACTGTTCGGTTTGAATGACGAACTCCACTGGCTAACGTATGGCAAGTCCAATTTGACAATTGTACTGCCGATAGTCAGGGATAGAAAGATAGGCAACCATTCTCTCAGATTTCCCAAATGTAGACCTCCGGGAGAAAATTCGTGAAAAATCAACCCGTGGGCCGATCTTGCTGAAATTTCAGTATGCTGCTAACAAAACACCAATCTCCAACTTGTATATCTCGAAAAATTAAAAACATTTTTTTTTCGAATTTTCCGAGTTTTCCAAAAAATTTTCCCCCCCACACAAAAATGGGAGGTCGTAGCTGAATTTTGACAACGCCAAACGTTTTCTCGTACGCGATAACCTCGCGGCGACGTTTTTTTCAGGCCAATCGAAGACAAAAGTGTTTTTCACCAAAGAAAAATGAAGGCCGTCCAAAATTTTGAAAAATAATTTGAAAATCTTTAATTTTTGATTTCGATGAAAATCGGTATACACATGCTTTTTGTGTCGCTGATAACGAATCTGAAGTTCGTTTTGCGATTAAAAATGTTTAAGCCGAGTTATGGCTGAAAAACGGGGCTGAAAAATGATCATGCAGACCTTTTTTAAAACGCTCGTAAAAAATATAAATCGTCGAGATAGAATTTTTTCACTATTTTTCGCCTACGGACAAAGGATCCAAATAACATGTCCATGTGTTAAAACTTAAACTTAAGCAACTTTTTTTTCAGTTCTGATTTCAGATTTTCGTGAAATGCAGACCTTCGGGAGAAAATTTATAATTAAATAACCAGTGCACATATTCGACTGAAATTTCAGTATGTTAGGTTTAAAAGTACCATGTTGTGTTTATTTATATAAATTGTTACAAATCGCAGCAATTTCAAAACAGTCGGACGTAAAACCAAAAAATTTCTAATGGTCGCACGGTTAATCTATACCCCGGTTAAACGATCCACGGAAATTCAGTACTCTACTGTAATCTAAAAATTATTTGAAAAGCGATTGAAGTGATGTCAGATTTGACTTACATTTGCCGAGATTGGCAGTAAATTATAATCTAACTCACTTTCACTCACTTTCCACCCTGCAAATGACACCTTCAATTCATTCACCACAGGGTGTGAATGTATAATGAAATTCATTACTTTCAGAGGAGATAACTCTGACTAGTGTCTTTTACACCTCTACCTCTTCTGTTCTTAAATATTTCAGTCGTACAAGTGGCTGACTATGTGATAACAAACACATCAATTTTTGCAGATCTGCTTTTAGTAATTTAAAATTTAAGATTTTTCTCTATTTGTGTGAACCATGAGGTACAACATGCATTAAATGGTTAATATTACAAATAATTAATATGTTTTTTTGTATATTTTTCTAGGAGACTTCATCAGTGACGATTGATTGGTCGGCGAGCTGCCCCACTCGCATTAGAAAAAATATAAAAATAGAATTAAACGAACAATTATTACGTTTTCAAAAGAACAAATAAATTAATAAATATTTTAAAAACCTATCATTGTTTTATTTTAAACCTTTCATCCTCAACTGCTTTATTTATTTTATCGTAAAAAAAACATTATTACTTACCTTATTAATTATTTTGAGATCTCCTTGTTGATTCTTGACCAATCTATAATTACTGAAGTTTGTGGTTTTTAATTCTTCGTCCGAGAAAATATTGTTGAATCTAGCTGGAAAATACACATAAAAATGATTATCTTCATGGCACAATTCAACTTTTATCGCCTAACCATACATTGTTTTAGTTTTCATCATTGTATAAATGCGATGTTCATAATTCACAGTTAATTCAGTCAGACGTTTGTACGACGAAACAGCATTATTAAATTTGTTTACAAAGTTCATTGTTAGTGTGTCTGTTGTCATGAGTACACTGATTGTAACGTTTGTGGATCGCGATTTATATAGAACAAAATTTTGTGGAGGGGGAAAAAGAAGTAGGGATTCATTCAAAGTTGTGGAAGGGATGAATAGTTATAAAGATGTCAAAGTAAGAGACGATTGGATTCGATTGGCCTGAAAAAACGTCGCCGCGAGGTTATCGCGTACGAGAAAACGTTTGGCGTTGTCAAAATTCAGCTACGACCTCTCATTTTTGAGTGGGGGGGGAAAATTTATTGGAAAACTCGGAAAATTCGAAAAAAAAAATGTTTTTAATTTTTCGAGATATACAAGTTGTAGATTGGTGTTTTGTTAGCAGCATACTGAAATTTCAGCAAGATCGGCCCACGGGTTGATTTTTTCACGAATTTTCTCCCGGAGGTCTACATTTGGGAAATCTGAGAGAATTGTTGCCTATCTTTCTATCCCTGACTATCGGCAGTACAATTGTCAAATTGGACTTGCCATACGTCAGCCAGTGGAGTTCGTCATTCAAACCTAACAGTTAAAAACCAATGGCAACAGACGCCATCTATGAAGGAAAATAAGAGATATTAGAATAAGAGCTAAAAGTAGTATATATATTACTTACAGACTCCATCAACGTTTGTGTCGTTGTTAATTGATGAACGGTTCCATTTTCATTTGAATTTGCTGTCTCTTCTTCTGAAAATGTTAGATCTACGACTTCCTGAAAAATAAAATTAAAAAATATATCAAAAACTGATGAAATCTTAACTTTTTTTGTTTTAGGTTATTCAACATTCTTGAATTCAAAAAATGAAATATGATTGGAGTTGAAGGATAAATAAAAGCAAAATAGATAAATAAGTTTTACATATTTATGAATAAAAATTTGTAATAATTCTTAATTTTAATTAATTATAGTTTCTAGTTTTAATAAGCATTTAAAAAAATTAATATTGATAAAATATTGAAAACAGACTAGTGGAGTGTTATTTTAATTGCACTCTATCTGTTTGGTCCAGGGCTAAAAAATAGTTCTGTTTCTTATCACATAGTCAGTCACTTGTACGACTGAAATATTTAAGAACAGAAGAGGTAGAGGTGTAAAAGACACTAGTCAGAGTTATCTCCTCTGAGAGTAATGAATTTCACTATGCAGCCAGACCCTGTGGTGAATGAAGTGAAGGTGTCATTTGCAGGGTGGAAAGTGAGTGCTTTTCGGAGGGCCTGGGATGCTGATAAGCGTACTTTTTCACTCAGTGAGGAAGGCAATGGTAAACCACCTCACTCCTCGATTTACTTACTAAAACCTCTACGAGTTCAAACCAGCCTTTCGGCTGATTATAACTTTAATAATATTCATATTTAATAATAATAATATTTAGATAAAAATTTTTATATCATAGAATAGTTCATGTTTTAAGTTACATTTAAGTTTTCTAGAGATAAAAAGATGATAAAATTTATATTGAAACTGCTGTAATATTATGTAATTCAGCATTCTTGAATTAAAGAAAATGAAATATGATTGGAGATGAAGGGTAAATAAAAGCAAAATAGATAAATAAGTTTTACATATTTATGAATAAAAAATTTGTAATAATTCTTAATTTTAATTAATTATAGTTTCTAGTTTTAATGAGCATTTAAAAAAATTAATATAAATAAACTATTGAAAACAGACTAGTGGAGTGTTATTTTAATTGCACTCTATCTGTTTGGTCCAGGGCTAAAAAATAGTTCTGTTTCTTATCACATAGTCAGTCACTTGTACGACTGAAATATTTAAGAACAGAAGAGGTAGAGGTGTAAAAGACACTAGTCAGAGTTATCTCCTCTGAGAGTAATGAATTTCACTATGCAGCCAGACTCTGTGGTGAATGAAGTGAAGGTGTCATTTGCAGGATGGAAAGTGAGTGCTTTTCGGAGGGCCTGGCATGCTGATAAGCGTCCTTTTCCACTCAGTGAGGAAGGCAATGGTAAACCACCTCACTCCTCGATTTACTTACTAAAACCTCTACGAGTTCAAACCAGCCTTTCGGCTGATGACCTAAACAACAACATCATTTGTAAGTAAACAATATTTTATGATTTTTTCTAAATACATTGTAGTAATTTTTAAAAAAATACAGTAAACAAACATATTTAGGGATAAAAATTAATTAACAACATTTAAAATTTAAATGTTATATTTTGTAGTTAAAATTAGTGTTTTCATTATTGTACATATTTATGTACTTTAAATAACAAAAATTATTAAAGATTTTAGATAAATCTACGCTTTTTTTGTCATTGTGTGGATTATCCACGCACTCTGATATGTGCAATTCCACAGATAATAGGGGGGTGACTGTATTAGAATATTATTAATAATTTAAATAATTACCTCGCTAGCGCGCATTACTTCTTCCTCCTTAGCTTGTCTTGCATTCCGGGTGGCTCGATTCATTTTTGTATTGCTTAATGATGAATAATACGCAAAGAGAAAAATCTGCGTTTATATATATATTGTTGTACAGTGTAATAAAAACACAGTGGTTATATCTTCAGTATTTTAAAAGTAAAAAAGGTGTTATAGAACAAATTCAAACGATAAAAGCCCATACATGATTTTGACATGCAATGCGTTTGAAAACATACATTAAAGAGATTGTAGGTCATAATTGCTATGTACTATGTAATCAAGCAAATTGTAAAGTTACATTTGAACAAAGCAGAATTTTGTTTTTTTAATAAACAATTTTAAGATGTTAAATATAAATTTTATAATATGTATCATGAGAAAATTTAAAAGCAACATTTTATTGTCTATAAAACTGAAAAGTATTATAGGAATCAATTGTATGAAACATACTTACCAAAGGATAATTAAAATTTATTGTTGGAACGTAAAATGAATTATTGTACATAACTTTTTATTATGAACATGAAACAAAGTTAAATTGTATATCTTCAGAGTAAATTTTGTATAGTATAATTTTTTAAAGGACAAATGCATTTTTGCTTTATGCATTTTTACATCATACAAAGTAATATTTCTTTTTATTAGATTTTTATATGATCTGGTGTCTTTAAGAGTTTACATAACGCTTTGTTCTGTAAAAAAAAAACATAATTATATATGTTGAAATTCATTCTTCGTTGTAACCACTTACAACGCATTGGCGAAGTTGGTAACGTGCTCGCCTCTCATCATGCGGTCTTGGGTTCGAATCCCATTCAGGCACGGCATTTTTTCATACGTTACAAAAATCATTTCATCACTCACCGTCTGCATTAGCAGTAATTGCAAAACAGTCGGACGTTAAACAAAAAAAAAAAAAAAAAAAAAAGTTGTAACCACTTCTGGTAACTGCATACAGGTATCAGCTTACCTAATTTACTTTATGATTATTTTTTTAAACTGAACAAAAAATGTAAAGATCACTTTATTTTTCCTTTGTTGAAAGTAACAGTGGTGTTACCTTACAATTTTCAAGTCATAAACATATACAACACATATTAATTACATGGAGGAGATTACATTTAAAGGTTTTTAATGAGTATGCCAGCTTTTACGATGTGAATCTCTGTCTTCCAAGAGTCGTAAAACATACATTTTCAACCTTTATTGCTAAATAATTAGAGTCCAGAAAATACATTATACATCTACTCAGAGCATATACAGTATATCGCGGAACCTTTTGTAGGTTAACTGTACGAATATAACTGTTTGTTACCGTAAACACAAATGTCGGTTTTCTCGAAAACGTGGTCGAACTATTCTCAGTGCTGAACGAACTGTAATAAAATGTTATAAAGTTGAAGCGAAACAAAAATGCTTATCCGCGCCTCTTAACAAAAGCCGTGAGCGAGCGGCTAACTACTGTGATGTTTCTCTTTCCACAATTCGAAAAATAGAGAAGGAAATTAAGACGTGAAAAAGCTATTCCTTAAAAGTTTTGTTGACACCTGGTAAAAAAAGGAAACGGTTAGGTAGATACTAGAGAGACTGATAATGAAAACGCCGATGACAGCAATAGTAAAGAAGGCGATTCATGTGTAATTACAGTAAATCAAACATTTCTAGTCGTGTAATTAAGCTATAGGCCATATTACAGGTCATATTTATTTCTTATAAGGTTTATAAAGAAAACATTTTCTCGGAATAAACCACAGCTTACAAAATGTATCTAGAAACTGCCACGGTAGTGAAATGTACGAGTAGTGTCTCACTGTTGAGGTTGGCCGCACTGCAGAAATTTCATTTCCCTTCCTCACAGCCAATACGTACGCAAAAGGCAATCTCGTGACTTCAGTATCTATAGAACGGAATTGCATATAAGTTACTTCAAAACAGCTTTTCCGCACACTATCGACAATGCCTTCAACGGTAAATTATTTTCAGATAGCATGAATCAAACCCAGAACCTACGAATGTCGAGAACGTTACCAACTGAACCATGTAGAGCCTTCATTAATTGAATTTCTGAATAACATTTATTTACTTTTGAAGGTACTTAACAAATTAAAATAAGAATAAGCTGCATTCATCACCTGAAACAGAACATGTAACAATTTATTACTAAAAGATTCCATATTTTTTTTGGATAACATGACAATCATAGGGTCATCAAAACACAATCCGTGAAATAGCTGTTAAAAAATCTGGTGTGAAACACTCACACGACTTTCTCTTGCCAATGCAAATAATGAACAATATAACCTAAGTTATAAAACATTAGAAATAAACAAAAAACTAACCTCAAATAAACCTAACCTTATTTTAATCGTGATTGAAAAACGCAAAATGAAAATCAACCACAGATTGGCTTAAAAATACGGAAAATCACTCTTTCACGCTAAAATAGGCTCTTTAGAGAAAAATGTTTTAAATAACTGCAGATCTTTTAATTTCCTATAAATTTTTAATTTTCTAAGGCTAAAATCTTAAAAAATCGATTTTTTACACGTTTTCGTGAGAAAAAACAGAAAATCGCTAATTACCGCTAAACTAAGCGTTATACAAAAAAATGTTTGAAATAAAAGTTGTAGGATTTTAAATTCTCTACAACTTTTATTAGACACATTTTTGTGCTAAAATGCATATTAAAGCAGCAATCTTAAAAACCAATTTTTTACGTGAAAACAGCCTCACCAAGAATTTCAGCAGACAGGACGCCTACCCTATCTTGTAAAGCATAAAAATTTTAGTGAAAGTGGCGATTTGAAAAAAAATCGTAGGACCAGTTTTTGAGAAAATCGCAAAAAAAGTGAAAAATTACACAAATACGGTAGCCTTCTATTTCCGGTTGACCAATTTTGATGAATGTTCGTGTCGGGTTCGATAGTGATGTCTAACTTAACTTTTAAGTTTCAAGTTCATACGAGGTTCCGTTCTTGAAATATCCTGTTCACACGCACACACGTGCGCGCGCGCGCGCGCACACACACACACACACACACACACACACACACACAGACCAATCGCTGAAAACATGTTTTTTTGGTTCAGGGGGTCTGAAAACGTGTAGATCCGGTGAAAACTCGATTTCGAAAAATTTACATGAAAACAATACGTTTCTTTCCTATAAATATTGTAGTGTGCCGAATTTACTGAACATCTGGAATTGTTTATTTTTTGAGTTTATTAAAATGATAAACATCTCCAGCTGATTATTATTTAAGAATTATTTAAAATTATTTCATATTGACAAAATTATTTTTAATAAAAAGTTATTTATTTCAGTTGCTAGGCGACTAGAGAAGAATAAAATAAATTTTATACAAAATTATTTTCAGTGAGGGGCAAGATGGCGGAGTGAGTAGGCGGGTCCCTCATTCAGTCTTAAGAAATATTAATTAAAAACACTTCAAATTGACATCAACTTGTATGGATTTGTTTATTTATATTACAAATTGTCACCCTAATGTGGGGAAACATCCACGACTTTGGATTAGAGAATGGAGAAGTAAAAATGAATAATAACAGCAATAATAATAATACTATATCTACAAACATGTTACAACAACTCATGTTGATGGTAGAAAATTTAAGCAGCAAATTTGATGAACAGGTAGAAAATTTAAACAGCAAATTTGATAAATCGGTAGAAAATTTAATCAATAAAGTGGATAGATTAATAATAGATATATCAGTAAATAGTAAAGATGATAGAATATTGACTGAAAATATTAAACCAGATGAAGATAATGTTGTAGTAGAAACGGGTAGTTGTGCCAGTGCCAGTCAGAATGTTTTAAGATTGCCGGAAGGAGAGAGAAGTGGTGTAAATCGAAGGGTGTCAACTTTGGATGAAGCAGAGGATGATGAAGAAATACCAGCACAGGTTGGTACCAGCAGCGGTTCAAATTATGATTCTGATGTGACGGGGAAGGGAAGCAGCCATTCAGCCAGGAGTGATGTACAAAACAAGGAAAAAAGAAGTACCGTAAAAGTTAAACAGATACCTGGATTAATAGAGGAAATAGAATATGAAATTATATTAAAAAATGTACTTTGTAATATAAAAAGTGACGGTCGTGATGAAGGTGGAGGTTTGTTATGTATGTATGAGGTTTGTTGTGTGTGTATGATGTTTATTTGAACTTTTATTTATTTTATGTATATGTATATTTGGTAGTTCACAGTTCCTATTTATTAGTTTATTAAGTTTTGTTCTATTAATTTTTTGTTTAATCACAATAAGTGTAAAAATTTTTTGATGAACATTATGTTGGGTTATAGTTTGGTTATAGTTTGTTTATAGTTTGGTTATAGTTTGTTTATAGTTTGTTTATGGCTTATAGTTTATAGTTTATTTGATTAATAGAATTGTAAGGTCGCTTAGTAACAATTTTTAAAAAAAACATTTTGGAATTAAATTTATCAAACAAATTCAAAATTTAGATTATCATAAAAATTTCTTTTTGTTTTCAAAATTGAATTGTGGGGATATTTGTAGTGTGCCGAATTTACTGAACATCTGGAATTGTTTATTTTTTGAGTTTATTAAAATGATAAACATCTCCAGCTGATTATTATTTAAGAATTATTTAAAATTATTTCATATTGACAAAATTATTTTAATAAAAAGTTATTTATTTCAGTTGCTAGGCGACTAGAGAAGAATAAAATAAATTTTATACAAAATTATTTTCAGTGAGGGGCAAGATGGCGGAGTGAGTAGGCGGGTCCCTCATTCAGTCTTAAGAAATATTAATTAAAAACACTTCAAATTGACATCAACTTGTATGGATTTGTTTATTTATATTACAATATTCATAGGCTATAGGCAAGAGAAAGTAAAAATGACGATGTATTTGAAAAATTTGTTTTATTCTTCAAAAACAAAACTTTTACTAAATTAGGCCAATACATTATCTCATTAAGCGTGTAGTTAGAAATGCGTAATTTTATAGAACAAAAAATATGCGGAATACTTTGTTTTATAAAATTACGTCATTTTCGACACGTTTCAGTTACTTAAAAAAATTATATGTAGGCCCTATGTTTTCTGAAATGGTTTTACAATCCGCATATTGCTTTCACTCTGCGGGAGGCCATCAAGTCACAGACAGACGTCAAGCCGGCCGCGTTGGCGATGTTGGTAACGTGCTCGCCTCTCATCACGCGGTCTTGGGTTCGAATCCCACTCGGGCATGGCATTTTTTCACAGACAGACGTCAAGCCGGCCGCGTTGGCGATGTTGGTAACGTGCTCGCCTCTCATCACGCGGTCTTGGGTTCGAATCCCACTCGGGCATGGAATTTTTTCATACGTTACAAAAAATTCATTTCATCCTTCACCGTCTGCATTAGCAGCAATTTGCAAAACAGTCGGACGTTAAACCAAAAAAAAAAAAAAAACAGACAGACGTATAGTCGGTTCATCGTAAGAAAAATATTTCGAGTAATCAAACAACAGTTACCGAATCAGCTGATTAAGCGGGGACCCAGAAAAAATGCAACACTTTTAACAAAAACATCACAATGATAATTAATACGTGTTTTTACCATATGCAAAATTAAACGATAAATAGAAATGAAAAACCAAAAAATACTATTACACTAAATTCTTAATTAAAAATAAAAATGCACGTAAGAACGATGCGAGACAATACGATGTCAAAAGCGAACTGGTAGTAAAGTATAACGACGACATGTTCTCTATTAAAAATATAGAGAGAGATTTATGGGTTTGGATAAGCCATCGTCAAATTCAATCGTGAAAAAACGAGGGACTAAACTAATATTAGATGACTAATCATTAAAATAAAAATCTGGTGTGAAACACTCACACAACTTTCTCTTGCCAATAAAAATAACACTACTCTGCATTTTAAATATTTTTCACTGATGTTTATGTTAAATTAGGTCATTTTATATGTATTTTTCACGCTGAATCCAAAAACGTAATTAGATTTTTTCTATCACGTCAGGTTTTTTTACAAATGACAGTAATAAAATTTGGCATTTTTTACTTTTTTCATATTTATCAGATTATACTTACCGATTTACATACCCTTATAACTAGCGATTACGTCATTGGAGAATCTTAAACTATGTGATTTAATTGAATTTGTTTCTAACAATGCAACAAGGAATGGTAAAAAAAGCTATTTTTAGTAAAAATAAATTTTATTAAACTGTTGTAAAAAGTATTAAATTTGATTTTTACATGATTGCAAAGAACATTTAATTACACTTAATAGTTTTAATTACATTTTACAAAAAAAAAAAATTAAAAGCAGTATAAAAAATACAAAAATAGTTTTTTCTCATAACTTAATATTTTTACTTTGATTTTTTAATTTCTTCTCAGGAGGATTAAAACTTCTTTTTTTCGATTTCCTGGCATTTCCCAGATTTTTGCACTCCCTTTTCAACATGAAGCAGTAGTCAGCCATCATGTTCTTATTCCATCTACCTTGATATCTTTTTTCCATTTCCTTTATGTCTTGATGGAACCTTTCCCCTTGTTCTTCACTAACATCTCCCAGGTTTTCGGGAAAAAAGTCTAAGTGAGAATGAAGGAAGTGTATTTTGACGCTCATGTTACAGCCTAATTTATGCATGTTGACCAGCATTTTCTTAACGATAGATTTATAGTTTGATACCTTATTGTTTCCCAAAAACTTTTCAACAACATTCTTAAATGAATTCCAAGCGTTTTTCTCTATTGCAGTCATAGTTTGCTCAAAGCTGGTGTCTTTCATTAGAGTTCGAATTTGAGGTCCAACAAAAATGCCCTCTTTTAGCTTTTCACTGGATATTTTGGGAAACTTGCTACTTAAATATTGAAAGCAATTTCCATCTTTGTTAAGTGCCTTCGTAAATTGCTTCATAATGCCTAATTTAATGTGCAATGGAGGAAGCAAGACATTTTCCTTATTTATCAAAGGGGCATTTACAATGTTTTTTCCACCAGGTATTAGCTCACCCCTTGGTGGCCAGCTAACTACATTCCAGTGTTTGTCTTTTGCCCGGCTATCCCATTCACAGATAAAACATGGCAACTTTGTATAGCCGCCTTGTTGTCCTAAAAGCATGCCTATTACTTTAAGATCCCCACAAACCTTCCATTGATGCATATTGTAGTTGATATTTTCTAGAAGAGACTTAATATTTTCATAAGACTCTTTTAGATGCACAGAATGAGCCACAGGAATCGACCCATATAAATTTGTATTATGTAGTAACACACCTTTGAGGCTTCGTTTAGAGGAGTCAATGAATAATCTCCAATCTGTAGGGTTGTATTGTACTTCAAAAAACACCATCAGCCCTTCTATATTGGAACAAAATACCATTAAATCTTTTTCTTCAAAAAATTTTAAAAGTTTACTCTCCCTATGCCTGTACCATGAGTATGATGTTCCGGGGGCCAAAAGATTTTTTGCTTTCAGCCTAGAACCTAGTAATTCTGCAGCCTCTTTTGAAAGGTTCAAATCTCGTGTAAGATCATTGAGTTCTTCTTGGCTAAACGTTTGTGGTGTTTGGTCATCACTTAAACAAAAATCTTCTGAATCTGATTCATTATGGTTATCTGATTCAGAGCTAAAACGTATTTCATCTAAATTAATGCAAGGATTTGGAACTGGAAGTGAATCATCATGTGGTACAGGCCTAATGGCTGAAGGAATATTTGGATAAACAATTTTGTTTTTACTTTTAGCATTAAAACCTTCAACCTTGGTCATACAAAAGTAGCAGTCGTTTAGATGATTCGTAGGTTCCCGCCACATCATTGGAATGGCAAATGACAAAGCTTTCTTTTTCCCATAGGTCCATAATCTTAATGCCTCAACGCAAGTCTTACATACCTTGTGTGGTGCCCAACTCTTATCCTGGTCGCCAATCTTCAATCCAAAATAAGCTAAGTAGGCTTGTTTCACAAATTTTGTTATGTCCTGTCTTTGTTTAACAATTATAAAACTTCCACATATATAACAAAATATATTAGAACTGTTTAGACATTTACGTGAACTCATTTTTACCAGTTGCTAACTCAAAAACATTACAAGGAACAGTTGCACACTTTACACTAAACATAACCTCAATAAACATCAATCTGCTTCTCTTGTGGAGGGAAAGTACAGCTGAGTAGCAGCAGGTTTACCAACTGCTGGCTGTTTAAGCAAAAATATACCCAAACTAAATTGCTATAATATCATTAAATAAATTAAAGATGATTATTTATTTATCTGTGTTTTAGTTAGGAACAGCAAAAAAATGAATAAATTTATAAAATTTTATTAATGTTTGTGAGAAAACCAGACGTGATGGAGGGAAACGGATTTCAAATTCGTAATCAGCACTGAAAAATACATTAAATAACGGTAAAACTAGGAAGACATCAAAAATGATGCAGAGTAGTGTAATTAACAATAAACCTAATATTAGTAATAAAACATTAGAAATAAACAAAAAACTAACCTCAATAAACATAACCTTATTTTAATCATGAGTGAAAGACGCAAAATGAAAATCAAACTCAGTTTGGCTTAAAAATACGGAAAATCATTTTTCACGCTAAACTAGGCTCTGTAGAGAAAAATGTTTTAAATAAAAGTTGTAGATCTTTTAATTTTCTATTAATTCTATTATATACACTTTTGTCATAAAATGCATACTAAGGCCGAAATCTTAAAAAAATCGATTTTTCACACGTTTTCGTGAGAAGAAATCAGTAAATCGCTAATTACTGCTGAACTAAGCATTTTACAAAAAAGTGTTTGAAATAAAAGTTGTAGGTTTTTAAATTCTCTACAACTTTTATTATATAACGTTTTGCGCTAAATGCATATTAAAGCCGTAATCTTAAAAAAACAAAGTTTTTACGTAAAAACAGCCTCACGCAGAATTTCAACAAACATAACGCCTACCCTATCTTGTAGAGAATAAAAAATTGAGTAAATGAGGCGATTTAAAAAAAAATCGTAGGACCAGTTCTTGAGAAAATCGCAAAAAAGTGAAAAATTATACGAATAAACTACTACTTCCGGTTGACCGATTTTGATGAAAATGTTCGTGTCGGGTCCGGTAGGGGTATGTAACTTAAGTTTTAAGTTTCAAGTTCGTACGATGTTCCGTTCTTGAGATATTCTGTTCACACACAGACACACACACACACACACACAGACCAATCGCTAAAAACATGTTTTTTGGGTTCAGGGGGTCCGAAAACGTATAGATCCCGTGAAAACTCGATTTCGAAAAATCGACATGAAAACAATACTTTCCTTCCTATATATTCATATAGGCAAGAGAAAGTAAAAATGTTTACTTTTAAAGTTCTCTTGTTCGTCATACATATCAGAGTTAATACGTATAATTTGTAACCACATTTATTTATGAAAAAGAATGGAAATAAACTATAGGCCTAACGTTTTTATACATTTTATTGATCAGTATTTAAATATCAGTCATGATAAAAATATGATATGTACAGTTCAGCCGTCCTAAGTTTGCTCCCACTATAAACAAACCAAATCCAGCTACTACAGGGTGCACGCTAGGGTCCACGACTTTATGGATGTCGTATTTCGATTTAGTTAACTATGTTTTAAATATTCTTCTTCTTCTTTCTCTCTCCCCATGTGCCTTACAGCGTCGGGGTAGTCTCGGACAACTTCCTCCATTGTACTCTATCCGCCGCCAATCGTCTCATTTTCCAATTTCCAAATCGTAAATTAGGTTTGTCCAGTCTTTTATTCCGAAAATTCCTGTCCTGTCCGAGGCTATTTATGTGACTTTGAATCCGCTTTTTCAACGTGTGGGTGATTGGCCCAACGACGTCGTTTTTGGAGTACTTCTTCGTCTGGCTCCTACCCTTTGACCTGTCCGGCTTGGGAGGCCCTGCTGGTAGTTACACTACCGCCGGCCGGCATAGCTCTCCGGGTCTTGGGGGCACGCAAGCCCCTTCACCATCTACAAGGTCCTCTACTCCCTAGGAGGGGTTTTAAATATTATAAATACTTAAAGTACTTAAAATATCAGTCATGATTTGATGTAGGCCTAACAATTTTATTGATAAAGATACTTTTAAAAGTATTTTGTATTTAAATACTTTTGAAAGTATTTTGTTGTTACTTTTTAATCAGCGTGTACACATTTTTATATAATGCTCATGCTCAGTGACGTCATTATTTGTTGACAATAGGAGCAAACTAAGAAAGGCTGGACTTAAGGCCTAACAGTTTCATTTATAAAAATACTTTTAAAAGTATTTTATACTTAAATACCTTTGAAGGTATTTTGTTGTTACTTTTTAATCAGCGTGTACACATATTTAAATAATGCGCATGCTCAGTGACGTCATTATTTGTTTACTTAAGATATCTTTCTTACGGTGAACCGAGTACAGTAAAATCTCTACAGGTTCAAACCAGCCTTTCAGCTGATGACCTAAACAACAACAACTTTGTACTTACCCTCGTAAAATGTTCTAAACGAATCACATAAAACCCATAAGGTTTTATTTCCAATCTTCTGTTAGCTCGAGTCATCATTAGTAATAGAGATTTTTTGAACCATTCAGGTTTGTCAATCCACGAACAGTCATAAAAAGCGTTTCTTAACTTTTCATCCTTTAACAAATGAAATATAAATAAATTTAATGAAATTTTACATTACTTATATTTCTAATTGCAAGTGATTTACAGCGTCCGGCGTGTCTCACATCCCAACATTTCATTTAATAAATACAAAGGTTTAAAGTACTTTCTATACATAATGTTTTAATAACGTAATAAATAAGTTTATTTTTTCAGTTCAATAGGTTTTATTGTGACAATATCTACTGCTTGCAGAAAGTCATTAGTGTTTCCATTATTTTTGTTTACTATAACACAGCAAGTTCTTAATTTATAATGTTGACTGTATATCTAAATAGTTGATACGATTTAATTAAACGGAGTAAGCATTATTCCTTATTTACTTGAGAGCAACTAATATAAACTATGCTTTTACTTCAGTTCTACAGTGTTAGCGACCGTGCAATATTGGTTTTGTAGTCAGTGCAGTTTTATTATGTTTTTGGTTTGATCGGTTGTTCAATATTCAGATAAATTCGTTCGATTAAACAAATACAGTGTAAGTGTATAATTGTGATTTAAACAGTTACAGGTTAAATAAGTGCAAATAATAATAAATAATAAATTAATAGTAAGTATGAATATAAATATTGTTGTAGTAATGAGCTGTACTAGTAGACTGTCTATCCGAGCTAATGTTTTTGGGACAGTGTGTAATGCGAGGTGGTTAGGATGAAGTGCGGAAGGGAGGGAATCCTATTTCGAAACTTGTCAGACAGTACTTAATTATAATAATTAAAAATCTGGTGTGAAACACTCACACAACTTTCTCTTGCCAATGCAAATAATTAATAATAAACCTAACATTATTAATAAAATATTAGAAATAAACAAAAACTAACCTCAAAAACATAACCTTATTTTAATCATGAGTGAATAACGCAAAATGACAATCGAACTCAGTTTGGCTTAAAAATACGGAAAATCACGCTTTCACGCTAAGCTAGGCTCTGTAGAGAAAAATGCTTTAAACAAAAGTTGTAGATCTTTTAGTTTTCTATAAATTTAATTATATACACATTTGTCGTAAAATGCATACTAAGACCTGTTAAAAAACTGTTAAAAAAATCGATTTTTCTCACGTTTTCGTGAGAAAAAAAACAGAAAATCGCTAATTACCGCTAAACTAAGCGTTATACAAAAAATTGTTTGAAATAAAAGTTGTAGAATTTTACATTCTCTACAACTTTTATTATATAACGTTTTGCGCTAAAATGCATATTAAAGCCGCAATCTTAAAAAGAAAATTATTTTACGTAAAAACAGCCTCAAGCAGAATTTCAGCAAACATGGCGCCTACCCTATATTGTAGAGAATAAAAAAATTGAGTAAAATAGGCGATTTTAAAAAAAATCGTAGGACCAGTTTTTGAGAAAATCGCAAAAAACTAAAAAATTATACGAATAAACTACTACTTCCGGTTGACCGATTTTGATGAAAATGTTCGTGTCGGGTCCGGTAGTGATATGTAACTTAAGTTTCAAGTTTCAAGTTCGTACGATGTTCCGTTCTTGAGATATTCTGTTCACACACACACACACATACACACACACACACACACGCACGCACGCACACAGACCAATCGCTAAAAACATGTTTTTTGGGTTCAGGGGGTTTGAAAACGTATAGATCCGGTGAAAACTCGATTTCGAAAAATCGACATGAAAACAATACTTTCCTTCCTATATATTCATATAGGCAAGAGAAAGTAAAAAAAGGTTAAGTACTAATTATATAAATACTTGATTATTTGGTCCTAAGGTGGTTACATTTATTAACAAGCGTATAAATTATGTAATAATTACAGTTAATTAAAACTGCTGACAGAAGATGACTTCCACCACTGTTTCCAACAATGTAAAATTCGCATGGAGCGTTGTAGAGATAGAGATGGAGTGTTTATTGAATTTACAATAATTGATTATGTATAAAATAAAACTTTTTACAACGTCAGTCTCGTTATTTATTAGCCATACCTCGTATATTCTCGTCGGAGTTCTGTCACTGGACTGTCTCCACTCACGTTTTTTTATCATGTTAATTTTATCTTTTATCACATTCACTGATTGTATCTAACAGATTGTGACTTTACAACTGTTGTAAACAAATCATTTTCCCACTCGTCATTTTCGTCGCATGTTTGGATGACTTCTTCGCAGTGAACTATGACTTTAAGATTCGCTTGTTGTCCAAGTTGAACTAAATCTCTGTATAAACTGTATAAGCTTATAATTCTTTCAATACTCGAGGTAGCAGTATCGATATAATAGCGCATGGCTATTCTGTATTACATACGTTTGTCCATCAACCTTTAATTTCTATTATATTATTAAATTAAAGTGGTCGCTTTTGCTCGTTTTTACCGGTCGCAGTCGGATTAGAGAGTCGTCATTTAGCGGAGGTAAATTTTTATGGGGAAGAATAGTTAATATTTTGGTTCTCGAAAAAACTGATCGGTTAGAGAGTTGGTCGCTTAGAAGAGGTGGTCGTTTGTGGAGGTTTTATTGTATTGCAACACTTATCGCTAAGGTCCGTTTCGGAATCTAGGTAATTAATTAATACACTAGCGTTTACAATTTACAAATATTTATTACAACTAAAAGATTTACAAAATAAATAATAAACTGTTTATAATGGAGTAATACAATAAGTAACTTAAATAATTTACTTAGCACCACTTACAAATAATTATACCAAAGCACATACACAAAAACTGAATATAACAAAAGTTAACCACTACAATGCGCGGATTCGTAACCTGTACTACGCACCGTTAGCCACTCAATAAACACTTGTCAAAGATCAGACGGATACTGACTCCCTGACCGGACCCGGACGCTCTTTATATAGGTATTTCAAAAAGATAATTCTAGCAAAACAGAGAAATTCGATACAAATAATAAAGTACAAAAAACCCTCTATAAATGATTTTTTTTTTTTTTAACGTCCGACTGTTTTACAAATTGCTGCTATAAATGAGTACTAGAAAAATCGATTGTAAACAAGTCAACAATAGATAAAAGGTTTTACAGGTAATCAACCGACCCTTTCATAAATAGTTGTACAACAAAGACCCTTTTAAAATCCCTCCATGAATAGGTATACTTTTATAGCTAGCCCTATTGTTACTTTTTCACTCTATTATCTACTCTTTTATGAATGAAGTACTAGAAATTTCTTGAACCATATTCGTCTTCGATATTGTCACAGTATCATAATATTGTTTGGATTTTTTGAATATTGAACGTGCTCGGCGTAGAGAAAGAAATTGTGTTTTATCATTAAAAGGTTTTTAAATATTTTTGTCATGTAATTACCTCGTTTATTATTCCTTGTCCTAATCTTGCATATATGTATACGTACATACAAACAGCCAAAATGTGCGTCCCATCTCTTATTTTTAATGTTAATGTATCGTCTACCTAAAAATAATAAGAACAAACAAAATACAGTTAAACTTCACTAATTGGTGGAAATGTATAAAATGTTATCTATAATTTTCCTTAGTCCGTCCGTCCGTCCGTAACACCAAGAAGTCAGAAACTACAAGAGAGAGCAATAAACAGTTTTTGGATTCGTAATCTGCACAAAAAGTTAGTGAGCCTAGATTGGGTTTGAAATTCTGATTTTGACCGAAAGTGGCCAAAAACCGGAAGTCAAGAAATCAAAGTTACGAACTACAATAGAGAGCAACAAACGGTTTTTGGACTCATAATCTGCTCAAAAAGTTAGTGAGCCTAGATTGGGTTTGAAATTCTCATTTTGACCGAAAGTGGCCAAAAACCGGAAGTCAAGAAATCAAAGTCACGAACTACAAGAGACAGAAACAAACTGTTTCCGGGTTCGTTAACTATACTAGGTTCATCGTGAGAAAGGTATGTTGTACTTTCCACTCTGCAAATGATACCTTCACTTTATTCACCACAGGGTCTGGCTGTATAATGAAATTCATTATTTTCAGAGGAGATAACGCTGATTAGTGTCTTTTACACCTCTACCTTTTCTATTCTTAAATGCATCAATCATATTGGCTGACCATGTGATAAGAAACAGAACTATTTTTTGTACCCTTGGAACTAGCTGAACTAGTGCAAACAATTTAACAATCCACCTGCCCGTTATGGGAAAAGTTCAATATAAATAAACAAATTGATTAATATTTATAAAAACAAAAAAAAATGAAAAACAAAATTAATTACCTCAGCTAGCCAATAAAATAATAAACATATTTGAATACAAATTGCTTGAAGGCCAACTAATATAAGAAATCTTACGGTTCCATTAATGACCGCTATTGATCTGTAAACAAGAAACGAATTTAATTATTGTTGACAATTTTCGTTTTGTCTACTTATTTCCAGTCGTATGTTCTTGTATCTTGCACCCTGAGTTTTTGTTCGCTCTTCCAAATTTTAATTGTAAAATTGTCCCCACCGGCTGTACTATTCTAATCGGTAAAATCATCATCACAGGACCGGCCGGAGCGGCAGGGCATCCGGTGGCGTAGTTCGAAAAGGGAAAAACGGTCGGGGAAGCCTTCACCGCTACCTTAAGAGGAGCAGCCGCTGGCAGGCGAAAAGAGGGTCGTCTATACCGCAGCCTAAACAAATAGAAGGAGTCGTCGACGCAGCGAGCACCTTTAACCGATCCCTGCAAGAGAAGCAGTCGCCGATGTTCGAAGCGGGGTCGTCTGTACCGCTGCCTAAACAAATAGGAACAGTCGCCGACGCAGCGAGCACCTTTTACCACGGCCTGCAAGAGGAGTAGCCGCTGGCAAGCAAAAAGAGAATCGTCTGTACCACTGCTTAAACGAATACAAGTAGTCGCCGACGCAGCGAGCACCTTTTACCACGGCCTGCAAGAGGAGTAGCCGCTGGCAAGCAAAAAGAGAATCGTCTGTACCGCTGCCTAAACAAATAGGAACAGTCGCCGACGCAGCGAGCACCTTTTACCACGGCCTGCAAGAGGAGTAGCCGCTGGCAAGAAAAAAGAGAATCGTCTGTACCACTGCTTAAACGAATACAAGTAGTCGCCGACGCAGCGAGCACCTTTTACCACGGCCTGCAAGAGGAGTAGCCGCTGGCAAGCAAAAAGAGAATCGTCTGTACCACTGCTTAAACGAATACAAGTAGTCGCCGACGCAGCGAGCACCTTTTACCGCTGTTTGCAAGAGGAGTAATCCCCGGTGAAGCGAAAGGGACGGGAAGGGAAATCAGCGTGTGGAGCAAGAAATACTCAATGTTGAGTGTCAATTCCTTCTCCATATTGACCTTCTCGAGTGATCGAACCGATACTGACTGTTCACCTTTAAGTATCGCTTTCACCGGTCTTTCAGGTATATTTTACCACTGGCACACGCACTGCGAGAGGTTTGACCGCTGCGCTATCTATCGGCAGCAGCAACCACGTCACAGCGCCAATAGCGGGAAAAATACAAAAGACGGACCGGCGTAAAAATAGTTCAGTATCAAAATATTACATATTTTTTACTTTCTCTTGCCCTGCATGAATACATAAGACTATACTAAAACTCAAGACTATATTAGGTACGTAAAATGACAGATGAAGCCAGTGTTTGGAACTGCGTATCTCATCAAGTAAGAAACAAAACATTTTTGGTATGGCTCATTTTAAAGCTTGGTTTTTTCGTTATTGTATTCGTGTAAATTACGAAACACGGAAGTTTGATAGGTATTTTTCAGCGACTTAAAAACAAAATTAGTACCAATTTTTTATCGTATTTTTCACTTAGTCCATGTTTCAGAACGTGTAGCACGATCAATTTTAAGAGGAAAAATTTGGCGTTTTAGAATAGTGTTTCTGCACGTTTTTTAATTAATTTCAGCTAAAACTCAGCCGTTTAGTACAAATGGTAAAGGAATTAGAGCGTTTTAACTGAAACTGTTATTTTCGTTCCCGATGAACGTAACGAGTTAAAACCAACGCTATAACCCTTTAATTAACAAGGGATTGCAATTACACAGCAAATAAAAGTAAATGTGAAGGTTCTTTTACAGTTGCATGGGACATTCAAAAACTTGCATTAAAAATGTTTGTTCGGCAGTTAGTTGTTAACGTTTGTGTTATTCTGCAGAGGAATGCTGTACAGTCTGGTTTTGAACTAAGTGGATCTACGACACACACGAGAATCTCTTTTTATGTAGTTACATAGCATATGGCTCATGTTTGACACGAAACTGAACGAACATTGCGATACCACTTCACTACCCGCTTACCTGTTCCGTAGTCTACTGCCCGCTTTGAATTAATAAAATCATTCTAAAAATCAACCTTTCCTTTAGAAAATCCGTTAAATTTAAAATAATTATTTGTAGTGTTATTTCATTCCCTTATTAATTAAAGGGATACAGCGTTGTTTCTAACTCATTACGTCCATCGGGAACAAAAATAACAATTTCGGTTAAAAACACTCTAATTTATTTATTTCTTTTATTACTCCTCCAAAAGAGCAAAGCCCGTGCTTGGAGAGCACAAAAGCCCGTGCTTGGATAAAACAATAATAGCTCTGATAAAAAAAAATTGAAAACAGTTAATACCAATACTACATCACTTATTACATAATAAAAAAATATGGTATTTCAAAATAATAATAAGAGAAAATTATCAAAATAATATTAAAAAACAGGTTACTTTATAATTTAAAATAAAAATAACAAAGAAGACAGACAGAATACAAATGTAAATAAAAATTAAAACTTATAACAAAACTAAAATGTTAATAAATCATAAAACAAACATCAGCAAAGATATGAAATAGCATTAATAAAATAGCCTATGACAAAAAACCTCCACCAATTTACTTATACTGTATATTTAATTATGTGAATTGTCACCTCCCCCTCTATCCACATCGATAGGTTGGCCCAGGGGTGGACAAAAAACATAAGGAAGCCAAATAAAAAAAAAAGTTGTTGTTGCATATGATTATAATTGCATAAAAAAAACACACAAAAAGAAATATAATAATATTAATTAATTAGTAACAAATCCAAGTTGTTTCTTTTTAAAATAAAAAGCAGAAAAATAGTAATATGAACACAATATAGTTATTACAGAATTAAGTGCCTGAATAAATAACTTCAGAAAAATTTTAACAGAATCTCACAAATGAATTTAAACTGCAATATTTCATGAATAATAAGTTTCAAATAGATATTTTAAGTTTTCATTGTAACAGATACAATTTTACCAAAATTAAACTGATTTATTTATTTTTGAAGAATTTACTATAGTAAAAAAACTTTTTATTGGAAGAATTAATTTTGCATCAGATCAGATCATAGTCTGTTAATAGTATGATATCATAATAGTTTTTTTATAAATGCATTGCGTACCATGGTAGCTTTTACAAAATTATTAAAGACAATAAGAAAAACAAAAATATATAAAAAAATTATAAAATTTATAATAATAAACGCCAAGATTATAAATAAAGAATATTCATTATAAAAGAGGAAAACATGATAAAGTTTTGATTTTAAATATTTTTAAGTTAAGTAATAGGCAAGTTCGTTCACCAATATTTTCCGTTCAGGACATGCACAGTACAGGCAAACATTCCTGACGAGCGCAGAAACGTTCAAGTAGAAACAACAGAAATTTTCCCCAAAAAAAAATAATTAACCAGACATACCGGTTTGCAGAAATCAAACCTTCCAGGATAGAATCGATGATCTTCGACCAAATTAAACAGTAGAATAAATTAAACAGCTACTGCAGGAAGTGACATATGTTAGCAGCCAAATTTTCTAGATTCGGGAATCGAACCCGGGAGAGTCATCCTCCGGAACCAAAGTGCAAGGTAAGGTGAATGGCACAGCTATCCAAACTTCAACCCTCCAGATTGTTAGAAGAGAAAATATTCCTGAATCGAAACGAACCCATAGTTCAAATCTCCTATAGCCGAAGAACAGCCCCAGAGTAGAACACAAAATAAATTTTACCGATGAAACCAAGAAAATTTTCATGAACAAAATGGTAAAACACAAACCCGGTAAAGACTTTTACAAATTACGTAACATCATAAAAAAATTTAAAAAACAGCAGATAAAAAGACTAATCATAATTGCAATTTAACTAATTATAATTTGTGTACACATCAGCAATAATAATCACGCAACAGTTTAAAATAAAAACGACATTCTTTAACTAAAAGAATAAAAGTATAAAATCGGCGAAACATATTAATGTAAGCGACCGTTCGATTTCACAATACAACCAAGAGTGTACACGAACAAGGAAAAAACGTACATAATTAAATTACCAGGAATAAAATTCAACACAGGCTAGAATAATACAATGGAAAAAAGACAGATAGCGTCAGCTTACGGTGAACAGAGTTAATTATTAATACAAACTGAAATGCAGCGCCAGATATGAAACAAAAACCCACAGTAACGTATTTCAACTTAGACGTTACAGAATTACCCAAGAAATAGTTAAATTTAAGGGAGGTAGTTAAGGGTAAATTTTGTTTTCATATTTTTTCTCTATAACAATACAGGGTGATTCATGAAGATATGCAGAAACTTTTGGAGCTCATTGTACTTGTAAAAATAATGAAAAAAGTTTATATAAACATGGGTCCGGAAATGCTTCGTTTCCGAGTTACGGCTAGCGAAAGTTTCACCCGGATTTCAGCTCCCAGGTGAAATGAGGTCTTCCTGAAATTCTGGTAAGATGATTAAGGGGCGAATTTAATCATTTCTCATGGTTTTTGATCTGATAAATTGAATAAAACAGGTCCCAGAACTGTAAGTTAAATAGTTTTTAAGAAAACTAGTGACAAATGCAAAAAATGGAGTGAAAACACATTTTTTCATCTTTGGGCAAGAATAATTTTGTTATTTCACCAAGAAACAGTTACAATTTTTGAATAAAACACGTAGAAAATTTTATTCTGAACAAACCGGTATAAATGAAGTACACAGCAAGCGAATAGATGTTTGATAAAATGAATTTTTATTCATAACAGTACAAAGTAAAATTAACCGGAAAAACAAAGATGAAAAAATGTGTTTTTTTCACTCCTTATTTTTGCATTTGACACTGTTTTTCTCAAAAACTATTTAATTTACAGTTCTGGGATCTGTTTTATTCAATTTATCAGGTCAAAAACCATAAGAAACGATTGAATTCGAGAATTCCAGAATTTCAGTAAGACCTCATTTCACCTGGTGACCTGAAATCCAGGGGATATCTTTCGCTAGCCGTAACTCGGTAACGAAGCATTTCCGGACCCATGTTTATATAAACTTTTTTCATTATTTTTACATGTACAATGGGCTCCCAAAGTTTCTGTATATCTTCGTGAATCACCCTGATTATTGTATATTTAATTATACTTATATTGTATTGTTATAGAGAAAAAATATGAAAACAAAATTTACCCTTAACTACCTCCCTTAAATTTAACTATTTCTTCACCACAAATGAAACACACAATACATAATACTAGCGCAATATCAAAACAAAAAAAGTATTATAAATATACATATATAACTATAACTACTACTAGTATAGTATTTTAGTGAGCCAATAACAACCGCCTAACCCTAGTGGCGAAAAGAAATTAAAGACTCCAAGTGAGTTCTGCCCCAGTTGAATTAGAAATCTTTTGATCAAAAGTTTGAAATTCTTATCACGAGACCTGTCTCTAACGTACTCCGGAAGCAATTTGTAAAACTTAGGTGCCAGGAAGTTAAAATGCCTCTGTCCTGCAGTTGTATTTTTCTTAACTTCCTGTAAAAGGCCAGCAGCCGCTCTTCTGGTAGAATTCTGCCCCGATAAGGGAGTGAAATCGTTAGCACTAATTAGATGAAGAATTGCAGACTAAATGTAAAACTTTCCAATGTTCAAGACAGAAAGCCAAGAGAAAGAGGCTGAGACGGGTGCAAGGAGTCCTTTTTCATTACTGTTCTCATTTTTTTTTTGTATGACAATTAACTACCCAATGCTGTTAGTAAAAGCAGCCCCCATCCAATAATCCCATACAGTAATAACGACTGCACCAAGCCCATATAAACCATGCGCATCACATTCAGCGGAACATTCTCTCTCAATCTCACTAGATTGAAATCACAATTTTCAAACGTTTCACTAGGTAATCAACATGCACATCCTACTTCAAACATTGATCGGTACAGACTCCAAGGTACTTATTCACTTTACTTACTTACGTACTTGTTCACCTTACCGATAGGAAAAAAAGCAATCATAATTCGCCTGCGCACAATCGCTCCTCCTCAGATACAAATAGGACTCAATAGGCTGGCTCACCAAAGAACCACCAAAATTCCTTTACCCTTTGTACTAAAAGGCTGAATTTTAGCTGAAATTAATTAAAAAATGTGCAGAAACACTATTCTAAAACGCCATATTTTTCCTCTTAAAATTGATCGTGCTACATGTTCTGAATCATGGAAAAACACGCACATATTTCGTTTTAAATCACTAAAAATACTAAATTCACTTCCGTTTTTCGTAATTTACACGAATGAAATAACAAAAAACCAAGCTTTACGAGCCGTACCAGAATTTTTTCTTTTTCTTACTTGATGAGATCGCAGTTCCAAACACAGGCTTCATCTTTCATTTTACGTACTACGAGATGTGGCAATTAAATAACGAGACTGACGTAAAAAATTTAATTTTAATTTTATACATAATCACTTTTTGTCATCTTCAATATACACTCCTTCTCTATCCCTACAACGCTCCATACGAATTTTCCATTGTTGGGAACAGTGCTGGAAGTCATCTTCTGTCAGCTCCTTCAGGACACGTACCGCTTTCTCTGTTATAGCTTCCACGTACTCAAATATTGTCTCTTTTAATGCAAATTTCACCTAAAGGAACAGGTAGAAGATAATAACATGTGATGAAACGTGGTTTTTTACTTATGATCCGGAAACGAAGCGCCAATCCATGCACTAGAAGAGCCGAACTTCACCGAGAGCCAAAAAAGCTCGAATGAGCAAGTCAATATTTAAAGCAATGATGATTGTTTTTTTGATATCCATGGGATTGTTTACCTTAATTGGGTTCCTGAAGGTGAAACAATTAATCAATATTACTACCTTGAGGTACTTTCTAAACTACGTCGAAGAGTACGGAAAAAACGCCCCGAAATGTGGAAGGACAAATCATGGGTTCTCCACCAAGACAATGCGCCAGCTCATTCCGCGTTATCTGTCAAGAGGTTCCTAGCCAAGTACAGCATCTCAGTGTTAGAACATCCACCTTATTCATCAGATCTTGCACCATGTGACTTTTACCTGTCCCTAAGGTGAAATCTGCATTAAAAGGGTCAAGATTTCAGTCTGTGGAAGCTGTACAACAGAAAGCGGCACATGTCCTGAAGAAGCTGACAGAAGATGATTTCCAGCACAGTTTCCAACAATGGAAAATTTGCATGGAGCGTTGTATTGTATGGATAGAGAAGGAGTGTATATTGAAGGTGACAATAAGTGATTATGTATAAAATAAAAATACAAATTTTACGTCAGTCTCGTTATTTAATAGCCACAACTCGTATAGTGCCTTTGACCCCTCTATTTCTTTGGGTCTTAAATGCTGAAGTCATATAATTAGCTGACCGTACTATTATAAAAAGAACTATTTTTGTAGCCCTGGCTCAGGGCTACTTAAAAATCTATACCCGGTGAAAAATTGATTTTGAAAAATCTGGTGTGAAACACTCACACAACTTTCTCTTGCCAATGCAAATAATTAATAATAAACCTAACATTATTAATAAAATATTAGAAATAAACAAAAACTAACCTCAAAAACATAACCTTATTTTAATCATGAGTGAATGACGCAAAATGACAATCGAACTCAGTTTGGCTTAAAAATACGGAAAATCACGCTTTCACGCTAAACTAGGCTCTGTAGAGAAAAATGCTTTAAACAAAAGTTGTAGATCTTTTAATTTTCTATAAATTTAATTATATGCACTTTTGTCGTAAAATGCATACTAAGACCGAAATGTTAAAAAAATCGATTTTTCTCACGTTTTCGTGAGAAAAAAAAAACAGAAAATCGCAAATTACCGCTAAACTAAGCGTTATACAAAAAAATGTTTGAAATAAAAGTTGTAGAATTTTACATTCTCTACAACTTTTATTATATAATGTTTTGCGCTAAAACGCATATTAAAGCCGCAATCTTAAAAAGAAAATGTTTTTACGTAAAAACAGCCTCACGCAGAATTTCAGCAAACATGGCGCCTACCCTATATTGTAGAGCATAAAAAAAGTAGTAAACCAGGCGATTTTTAAAAAAATCGTAGGACTAGTTTTTGAGAAAATCGCAAAAAAGTGAAAAATTATACGAATAAACTACTACTTCCGGTTGACCGATTTTGATGAAAATGTTCGTGTCGCGTCCGGTAGTGGTATGTAACTTAAGTTTCAAGTTTCAAGTTCGTACGATGTTCCGTTCTTGAGATATTCTGTTCACACACAGACCAATCGCTAAAAACATGTTTTTTGGGTTCAGGGGGTCTGAAAACGTATAGATCCGGTGAAAACTCGATTTCGAAAAATCGACATGAAAACAATACTTTCCTTCCTATATATTCATATAGGCAAGAGAAAGTAAAAATAAAAATAACTAAAACGTACCTGCATATTTGTTGATGATGTCTAATTAAATTTTTAGTATAATCTTGAAAAATTAATTCCAAATTTTCACCGGCATTAATTTTCAAAAATTCATCAATTTCCTCAAAGGATATACGGAGTAATTTAATATCTAATAATGTTTTACGAAACGTCCCAAGCGATGGGAGAAAAACACAAATTGATATATCGGCAGCTAATTTTGTAAATATACCTTGATAAAAATAAATTAATAAAAACACCCAAAACGTTGTTACGTAATAAATATGAAAACATTCAAATGGTAAATACAAGTCATAAAATTTAATGGTTTCATTTGAAAATAATTTAATATATAAATTCTGTAATAATGGTGGAATTAAAAAAATTAAATTGAATACATAACTGATGAAATTTATGTATTTTATTTGATTAAATACAATTTTATTTTGATATTTAATTGTATTTTCTTTTTTGTATGATTTTAGACCATATACAAGAACCGGTTCATTTAATATTTTTAATATTTTATAAAATGATTGCTGAAAAAATGTAGCATAAAATCTTAACAGAACTACTGCAATCCATACATTTACGTCTTCGATTGCTAAAAATCTTCTATGTATATTATTCCATCTGTTTATTACAGATAAAATCGATTCCCACAATATTAAAATCGATCCAAATAAAGAAACGATACTTATTGTTGACAATCGATTATCCATGTATGTACCATATCGATATAACACCTCTTTTAATTTATCTGAGACTTTATTCATGTTTTCTGAAATTAAAAAAACCAAGCAAATATGAAAATCTATATTATTAATATTAGTATGAAAATTTGGTGTGAAACACTCACATGACTTTCTCTTGCCTTAGTAAATAATGAACAATATACGTAATATATAACATTATTAATAAAACAGTAGAAATAAATAAACTAACATAAAAAAACATAACCTTATTTTAATCATGAGTGAATGATGCAAAATGAAAACCAACCTTAGTTTGGCTTAATATTATGGAAAATCACTCTTTGCCCCTAAACTAGTGTAATCGATGTCCAGTGGTAGAATTTTTATAATCAATATTTGTAAGACAACAAATAAATAAATTTATTTGATTCTCGTCAAAAACAAGATCTAACACACATTTTAAAATAATAATTAAAAGTTTTAAAATTTCTTAATAACACTTTAAAATAATTAAAATCTTTGATTAAAATACTTCTTGATTAAAATAATTCTATATTGTTGGTTCCTTTTCTTAAAAATTGTAAAACGTCTCTCCTCATAAAAGTTTTTAAAACAGAATGAAACTTCAACAATCCTTTTCTAAAATTTAAATTTTCTTTTTTTTTTTTTTTATCACTCACATCTGGAGTTGGTAAATCATCTGACGTATTTGTTTATGTTGGGGTGTAAATGTAACAAATGTTGACATGTCTTGTTTATGTCGAGTGTGTGAAGGGTATGTGTGTACGTGTGTGTTTACGTGTGTATTTTTAGTTGTGTGTAAGTTTGCATGTTTACAATTGTTTGTTTATATACGTGTCTCCTATTACCATCTATTACACTAGGTCATGAAGCGAAAAATGCGTAGATTAAAAGTTGTTGATCTTTTAATTTCCTATAAGTTTTATTATATACACTTTTGTCGTTAAATGCACACTACGGCAAAAATCTTAAAAATCGATTCTTCTACAGATTTTCATGAAAAAAGAATCAGAGAATCACTAATTGCCGCTAAACTAAGTTTTATATAAAAGAATATTTGAAATAAAAGTTGTAGTTTGTAAATTCTCTACAACTTTTATTATATATATTTTTGCGGTAAAATGCATATTAAGCCGCAATCTTAAAAAAAAAAACATTTTTTTTCTACAAGAGCACAGCCTCCCCAAGGATTTCAGCAGACATGGCGCCTACCTTATCTCGTAATTTTATAAAATTAGTAAATGAGGCGATTTTTTAAAAAATTCGAAGGAGCCGTTCATTGAAAAAATCGCAAAAAAGTAAAAAATGACACGAATAAATGCTACTGTGGTTGACCGATTTTAATGAAAATGTTCGTGTCGGGTTCTTTAGTGGTACCTAACTTAAGTTTCAAGTTTCTATTTGTAGGATGTTCCGTTCTTAAGATATTTTGTTCACAAACACGCGCGCGCGCGCGCGCGCGCGCACATACACACACACAGACCAATCGCTAAAACTTGTTTTTGGGTTCAGCGGGTCTGAAAACGTGTATATCCGGTTAAAGCTCGATTTCGAAAAATCGACATGAAAACAATACTTTCTTTCCTATATATTCATATAGGCAAGAGAGAGTATAAAAACGAACTGTAAGAAAAAACTAAGGAAATACAAAAGTTTTAAATGTAACAAAATCTACCAGTTTAAACCTACCATAAAGATTTAAACTACAATTTTTTTGTTTTGTTTTACGTCTGACTGTTTTGCAATTCTGCTAATGCAGACTGTGGAAAATGATGATGTATGAAAATGAGCGATGAGAAAATCTCAGACCTGACTAGGGATCGAACCTGGAACCCCGGGGTAGAAGCCAGTTTCCCAAACCACTACGCCAATGGGCCGGTTAGATTTCAAATCTAGCAGATTTTTATTATACTGCATTTAAATCAAATGAAAACCAGTACGCAACTTAGGTACATAAATTTTAAAATCACTATGAAAGATTTTATAACTTTAAAAAAACATCCTCATCCGCTGGATGAATACACTAGTATAACAAACTTCCTTGAAAATAAAACGCATAAAAATAAATGTAAATGTTTTAAAGAAATGTATAAATCTGAAAATATGTAGTCTACAAGTTTAATAAAATATTCATTTCGATTATTTACGGAATCATTTTATTTTTAATATTAATTCTCATGCGATTGTCTGTGCCCCGTAAATAGATATTCTTTTATTTTTTATAATGGTGTGGTATTTCTAGACATTCTTTATCTTTTCAATATTTTATAACCTACACAAAGATAGATTATAAATGTAACTTAACGTATAAGGTTTAAAAATATCAATTCTGTCTCGAAGTGAAGTAATGAATATTTCAGAAAATTTACTGAACTTACCATGTTTTATAATAAAAAATATATTTTTTTTGTTACGTCTAGGAAATTCCCAAGGAAGTGCAGGAGTTATCAAGAAGTTATAAAAGTTAATACAATCATAACACTAGAATAAATACAATACACAGTATAACTTGGTTATTTCGAACTTTGATAATTTGATTAAACTGGTATTCCCCTGGAAAAGCATATAAAATCACAAAAAAATTATTTCATTAATTAAGCAAATAATAGTTTGCTTACCTATAGTAGCTACGTTTTTTCTTAGTTGAGTCTTAGCGTAAACAAGCCACCGGGCGAGTGGAACGAACAAAACAGTGTTCAACAAATTTTGCTTACACTACGTTCGCTCGTATATGCCGTTGCATACTTTTACACGAAAAACTATTGAGTCTACTATTGAATTTAAACTCCATAGATAGAATTAGTTTATGAAGAGTGGACCGACTAATTGTTGGATAAATCAGGACCATTAGTGAGTGACAACCGACAAAATCTTATTTTACAGGTTGACTGCCACTTAGATTCTAATTAAACTTGCCAGAAATGCTACATTTTTTTAAAAATTATTTGGGCAGAATTTAATATAAAAATGAAGTACTATAGACATAAAGTAACTTTTAGCATGTTTTTTTGGTCTTAAATTACTGAAAAAGTTGAGACACAAATATGTGTCTCATAGCAACCGTAGGTGAACCGAAACCTTGAGACATAGAAAGTGTCTCATTGCAGCTGTCATAAAATTTTTGCTGGACGATATTATATGATAATTTTTAACAAAAGTAGTAAACTAAATTTACTTACCAATGTTATGGTAGATTCATTTAAAAATTAAGCATAGTTTTGCAAAATGTTCATTAGCTACTTTCTTTCAGTAGGAAAAAAACAAATTCAAGAGATATAAATTTATTACTCACTTCAATTACACTAAAAAAATATACTCAAATTGCACTCAAACTTCACTTTAAGAGTTTATTGCAAAAACACAATATTTACAGTTCAGTCATTCGTCACGAAATATCACTAACAACAGATTACTTACAGTAAAGAAACAAAACCTCAGAAAAATAACAACATAACCTCTAAAAACTTAACACTGATTTATATAAACTCAAATCTCTGTCCGTTCTAATGAAATTAAAAAATAAAATGATAGTTTTATTATAACTAAATATACACAATAATGATAAATACCACGAAAAACGCTCACGCCATCACTACACAAAAGTAAGAACAAGAAAATGAATTTATAACCAAAAACCGCAAAATTTTACCCAGATCAACAACACAAGCAGATTGAGCTGCCAACTGTGTAAAGTAAAAACATTGTAAACATTATATGATTTAAAATTTAAAATAAAGTTGATATTTTAATTATATGAAGCCAAAATTTCCTGTCCAATATATTATGAAATATTTTTTTAACAAAGCAACGCAGAAAAATGCTAAGCCTATCGGTGAAATCTGCGTAAATTCTACTTTCGAATACACCTAAAACTGTTTGTTAAATTGAGACACAGAAAGATGTCTCGTAAATAGAAACAGCTGGTGTACCGAGACATAAAATTGTGTCTCATAACGTTTGTGGCAAGACTGATTGAGACATAAATTTATGTCTCATGGCGGTCAACCTGTTAAAGAAGGTAACTCATTTCTAAAGGAAAATTGATTAATAAGTCTTAAAGCAGTTTTTTTATATCACCAAATTTGTCTAAAGCATGCATTTTACGTTTTATTTTTTTAACTGAGGTTTTTAAAACATCACTGTTTAAATTCTTTTCGTACTCTGTGAACACCTGAATAAGATACAACGGTAAATTCAGCAATAAGTGGTTCTATCTCTTTAATTTATAGGTTAGGATATATATTAGCAAACTTATTGAAAACATTAACTTGCAATTATATTTTCTCCGCTTCGTAAAGGTTTCCGATTTTTATGTTTAATATTACTTCCGGAAGAAGAAGGTTCGTCCGCCATCGTCAATACATCTGTTGTCACACAATCACGTACACAACCACGCACAAACACCCAAAAACTAAGAAAAAATACGAAAATTGATGGGAATAAATAGAATTTTACATCAAATCGCACACTAAATCATGAAGACATCACACACCACGTATTCCAAAATGTGACTGACTCATATACTACAAGATTTATTTTGTTTTGATTACACCAATCTATATAACTGATAAAGTCATGTGAAATGAAAATAATTTGTGTATAAAAATGACAAAACCATTATAATTTTATTATTAGGTCTATTACATTATACCACTGACGATTGAATTACAAAATGTAATGAGTGGGTGTTTTTTTTAGATCACCGGTTAGCTTGCAGAGAGTTCACCCAAGGCCACGCGTGTTTGTGTGTTGTGTATTTACAGGGACGCAGTTTGTTTACAACAGGACTCAACATACAAAAAACCGACTATAGGGTTTTTGTAGAAGGGTAATGAAATGCTTATCTGCTGCGTTTGGGGTTGAAAATAAACACAATAGTCAGTTATTAACGCGTAAGTGTTTACTGTCGATTTCTTTATTATAGATATCCGAGTTTGGAGCCTTCTTTCTTCACAACCGCTTGTTCAATTTTAACGTACTACACACCAAAATTTAGCTGATTTCAATCTGCGTTGCTACATGTCAGTTTAATATATTTAGTGTTTATTAATATCGCGATATCAGGATGTAAAACCATGAACCGGTTTTTTTGTTGCTGTAAAACATTGGATGCATTTCGGGGCTTATAACTCAAACACTGTTCGACCGATTTATTTAAAATTTCACCGGAATATAAACCTGTGTGTTGCTATTGCACGTACGAAATTTAAGCGATTTGTAGCGTATTTAAATTTTGAGTTCTTAGTAAAATTATGAATTCTTGCTTTTGTAGCTCTGTTAAATATTTCGTCGGCCATTTGCTTGGTCTTTCAATAATAATTATAACCTACTAACATACAATCAGCTGATTACATATTATGAAGTACTGTGTGTTAACGCGCTCTGTAATCGATGTTTTCAGTACGAGATGCAAGAAGAGAGTGGACTATTGCGGCTCTTATACGATTGCGCGCGTAATGTTTGTCAGGTACAATCTGACAACGCTGGCAAACGTTCTGATTGGTCTAAACGTGCGGAACAGCAGAGCTCCTCAACCGTGAAAAGCATATTAATAACTTGAATGTGTAGGTATAATGAAGATGTTATTTATTATACGTTGACTTCTTCTTCTTTGTCTGCTATCCATTAATGGATGTTTGCGATCACCGCTGACCATTTGTCCCTGTCACCACACGTGTGTATTATGTCTCCTGCGGCCTCCATCCCTGTCCATTGCTTGATATTCTGCAGCCACAACATCCTCCTTCTGCCCACTCCTCTCCGTCCCTCTATCTTCCCCTCAATTATCAGTTGCAGCAGATGGTACATCTCATTGCGCATCACATGTCCCAGATAAGCGGTCTTCCTTCTTTTTATGGTGCTCATCAGTTCCCGTTTCCTTCCTATCCTCTCCAGAATCTCCTCATTGGTTCTTTTTGCTGTCCATGGAACCTTCAGGATTCTTTGGTAGATCCACATTTCAAATGCTTCCAGCCTGTTCATGGTGTTAACCTTCAGCGTCCAACCCTCCATGCCATACAAAAGTACCGACCATACATAGCATTTTGTGAATCGTATTTTAAGGTTGAGGTCAAATTCCGTGTTTGTGAGGATGCTTCTGAACCTTATAAATGCACTCCGTGCCTTCTCTATTCGACGCTTGATTTCTACATCTGATGACCAGTCTTCACATAACCAAGTTCCTAAATAGTTGAACTTCTTCACAATCTCTATGTCTTCATTGTTGAGCTTTAGCTTTGAATTCTGAAACTCATCTGGTTTGCGAGTAATTATTAAGAACTTTGTCTTTCTTACGTTGATATCTATTCCCATACCTTTGCTATGCACTGCAACTGTGTTGAGGAGATGTTGAAGGTCATTCATGTTATCCGCCACAAGAACCGTGTCATCCGCATACCGTACATTGTTGATCCATGTGCCGTTCACTTTGATGCCCAACTGTTGTCCTTCGAGTGCTTCTTGGAAAATGCTTTCTGAATACAAGTTGAACAGGAGTGGGGAGAGGACACATCCCTGTCTCACACCTCTAACAATACTCTGTGCCTCTGTAGTTTTATTGTCAATCCTCACTGCAGCCGTTTGATTCCAGTATAAGTCCTCTATACATCGGACATCCCTTTGATCTATGTCAAGTCCTCTCAATATTTGAACAAGTTTACTATATTGTACCTTGTCAAATGCTTTTTCGTAATCTATGAAGCACAAAATTACATTTTTCCCTTGATCGTAGCATTTCTGAACCAGTACCTGGATTGCTACCAGTGCTTCTCTCATACCAAGACCCCTTTTAAATCCAAACTGGGAGGATCCCATATCACTTTCACACTTTGTGGAGATTCTGTATTGGAGAACCTTGAGAAAAATTTTAAGAGTATGACTCATTATGCTGATAAGTCTGTGCTCCTCACATTTGGTTGCATTACTCTTTTTTGGAAGTGGGATGAAAAGAGATGCAAGCCATCTGACTGGGAATTTTCCCCTATCATAAATTTGATTGAAAAACCTTTGAAGCATCTTAACACCCTCATTGTCAAGTAACTTGAGCATCTCAACCGGTACCTGATCCGGTCCAACTGCTTTCCCATTTTTTGAGGTTTTTAATGCTCTAATAATTTCTTCAATTGTAATTGCAGGCCCAGATAGATCATTTCCACCCTCAAGGTTATTCTCCAAATGAGGTCTCTCATCTGCAAAGAGATTGCCAATATATCGCTCCCATATTGCTTTCTTCTCTCCGATATCATGTGCCATCTGTCCATGCTCATCCTGAATGTTAGAGAAAGTCATTTTCCTATATATCCCAGCTACCTCCTTCAATTTCCTATGCAGAATATAATCATCGTGCTGTTCCTGCAGGCATTCCAACTCCTCGCACTGCTCCCTCAGCCACTTGTTTTTTGCCACTCTTATTTCTTTTCTTTTCTTATGGCATTTTGCAACATTCTATACCCGTTTTGGTTTCCTTGGCACTTGTATTTTCTTCTCTCCTCAAACATTGCCAATATTTCGTTTGTCATCCAATTTTTTCTTTTGATCTTTTGTCTATATCCTATTTCCTTTTGCGCCACATCCATGATCTGCTCCTCCATATTCCTCCAAGCGCCATCCAAGGTCTCTTCGTCTGCTGATTGTGATCTCACCAACATTGTCAATGCATCATTCAACTTTTTGGCCACTCTATCTTTGATGTTCTCGTCTTTAAGCCTATCATAATCTATTCTTGGTTTTTGTTTCTGTTTTTTCATACTAGTAAGCTTTATCTTTAATTCTGTTTTGAGAAGGACGTGGTCAGATGGGACGTCAGCTCCTGGGTGTGTGCATGTCCTTGTAATTGATGTTCCAAAACGCTTATTAATCAAGATGTAGTCTATTTGATTTCTAATTATATTGTTAGGACAGTCTGCTGGCGCTTTCCATGTATACAGACGCCTGGGTGGCAGCTTGAACCAAGTATTTGTTACCTTCATTTGCTCCTCCTGACAGAACTGATACAATCGCTCACCCCGATCATTCCTCCTTCCCAATCCATAAGGACCTATTAATTCATTTGGCAGCCCCTTTTCTATTTTTGAGTTGAAGTCACCCATCATAAGGTTAATTTCATGTTTCTTAATGTTTTTGTTCATCAGCCGTTTCAATTGCTCATAAAATTCCTCTATTTCATCTTCTGATGCTTCCGATGTAGGGGCGTATACCTGAATGATGTTAATGTTAACAGGGTGTGCTTTTAGTTTGAGTAATGCCATACGATCTGAATGTGGCAGGAAACCAACTACCGATGAGGACAACTTTTCTGCAATTATTATTCCAACCCCTTTCCGGTGATTACTTTCTTGATTTCCTGAGTAGAACATGACCTTTCCTTGGGTTACACACTTTCCTACATCTGGCCACCATGTCTCGGTCACGCCAAGGACGTCTATTTTTAACCTATCCATTTCGTGTATCAAATTGGCTAGTTTTCCAGCCTCATACAAACTTCTTACATTCCATGTACCGATGTTCACTTTCTTCCGCAAATTAATTTTGTTCTCTTCCTTATTGTTGCCATTTAACACTGTCTGTATACGTTGACAACACTGGCAATTAGCCGCGCATGCGCGAGTTGTCATGGCCAAGATAGCTGTTGAGAAGGAGCCAATGGCCGCGATACAATTGTCACTTGCTGAACGCAAGGCTGTGTTGAAGAGGTATTGGAAGTGCGAAAACATTTAGGAGGCACAAAGGTAGTGTCAGAATGAGTTTGGAACATCTCCACCAACACGTCGTACAATGGCCCGTATTTGTGAATAAGTATGCGTTTAAGTTTAAAGCTGACGGAACAGTGCATGACATGCACAAAGCAAGATCCGGCCGACCATCAACAGCTACAATCTCAGCGTCCATTGCTGCGGTATTGCAACTTTTTACCCAATCTCCGCAAAAATCAACATACCAGGGAGCGCGTGAAAGTGGGGTAAGCCGTTTGAGTGTGAGACGCATTCTTGTGGAAGTAAAGTGGAAAGTGTACGTTCCACGACTGCTACATGCGATGAACGAAGACGACCTGGATCGAAGAGTTGAGTACTGTGAGCGGTTCGCGTCATGAGGAGTTTGCTGGTAAAATTGAGTGTTCTGACGAGGCACACAAAGCTGTGAATCTACCGGGCTTACTGTTTGGTGCGGCCTCTCATCACGTGGTTTGATTGGTCCCTTCTTCTTTGAGGGTACAGTAACGGTCTCGCAAACCTGTGATATGCTTCAAACAAGACGTTTGCCTGCCATCCAAACCCTGTATGGCAATGAAATGTTTGATGGAGCCCCACCTCAATAACATCGAGATGTCAGGTTGTACTTGGACGAAACTTTACCAGGTCAGTGGGTAGGTCGTAGAGGCGCTGCTGTTAAACACCCATCTCGGTCATCTGATTTGATACCACTGAACTTCTACCTGTGGGTGGCCGTCAAGAATGAAAAGTACACAGAAGTGAAGTGTATACAGAAACCAGCTACAATCAACGAGTTACGTGACAAAATTGTAACGTCATGTGCTGCCATTACGACACATGCACTGACAGTTCTAGTTCAGGGATATCGCCGTTGTATACAAGTTGCTGGTGGTCATTTCGAACATACTATGACATAATTCTGTAAGTAATAATTATGTAATTTATAACTTAGAATATATTGACTCTACAACAGTGAGTGCATTTTATTGAACTACTCTGTATAACAATAATATTATAATTGAAATTATTGAACGAATTTATTATATACTATGCATGAATAATAAGAGCGTAATATTCTGTAAATTTTATTCACCAATGGATCTATTTTATATAAAATAAAGTCAGCATTTCCCACTTATTACTTACTAACGATTACTTTGGCACCGGCATTTGGTAGCCATTTTACCTGCATGTTTGTATTTTGTGTTAGTGAATACATGTTTCATTTCGTGCTTCACGACAACGTTGATATGTGTAACATTTGAATTCTTCATTATTATTGTTATTATTTATCTTTTAAAACATGGTGAAGTTAACACCCGAACTTATTCAACAAGCAATGCAGTTTATGAATCCTGTTAGAGACAGGGAATTGGATTTGAGAGGTAGCTTCTTTTTGAGGTTATAGTATTAACAACTTTATGAACATCAATAAATTTATAATAAACTTGAAGCCCCTACTTATAATCTTTTGTATTTTTTGTTTTAAAATTGATAATTTTTGGTAACGTATGTAATTTGATTAAGTATTGTATTAATGTAACCTTTTCTCTTTGCCGGCAAGATAAACTATTTCGTTTCTAGTAGGGTTATGTTCTAGGTTGGAAGCTCAGTTTTTGTGTTACGTCTTAAATGAATCAGAAACAGTTACCACAGTATGTAATTAGAGCTTTCTATGGTAATTAAAATTATCACTGATTTTTTATTTTTGCTTAAAGTAAGTGCGGTTTTCTTTTCAAAATAGTGGTTTTAACGATATTTAGAATGTAAGAATTATTATGTCTTTAATTATCTTTTACTTTCTCTTGCCCGTTATGAATATAGAGATAGAAAGTATTGTTTTCATGTCGAGTTTTCACCGGATATAATGTTTTCTGTCCCCCCTTAATTCAAAAACCTTTGCTTTTAGCAATTTGGTCTGTGTATGGACAGAATATTTCAAGGAAGGAATGTAGTGTAAAGTACTATACAGGTCCTGCCTGACATAACATTTTCATTAAAATCGTTCAACCAGAAGTTGTAGTTTATTCATGAAATTTTATCAAAAACGGCCCTTACTATTTTTTTTAAATTGCCTCATTTACTACAATTTTTATGCTTTACAAGATAGAGTAACCACCATATCTGCTAAAATTCTTAGGAGGGCTTTGCTTTTGTTAAAAAAAAATGTATATTTTTAAAGATTGTGGCCTTAATTTATGTATTCTAGAGCAAAAGTGTATTGTATTTAAACTTGCAGAACATTTTAAAAACCTACAACTTTTATTTTACTGAATTTTTCTCATCAGAATCAGTAAAAAATTGGAATTTTTAAGATTGCGGCCTTAGTTTGCATTTTACAACAAAAAATTATATGTAATCAAAGTTGTACAAAATTAAATAAAAGACCTATATTTTTTATTTTAAACAAATTTCTCTACTAAGCGTAACTTAGTGTCAAAAAGTGATTTTTCCATATTTTTAAGTTGTACAGAGTTGATTTTCACTTTGCGTCATTCACTCATGATTAAAATTGTTATTTTTTCATTTTATATCGTTTACTAATGTTTAAACATTCATATGTTGTATTTTTACTTTCTCTTGCCAATATGAATATATAGGAAGGAAAGTAGCCTATTGTTTTCATGTCGATTCTCTGAAATCGAGTTCTTACTGGATCTACACGTTTTCAGACACCCTGAACCCAAAAAACATGTTTTTAGCGATTGGTCTGTGTGTGTGTGTGTCTGTGAACAAAATATCCCAAGAACGAAACATTATATGAACTTGAAACTTAAGTTAGACACCACTACCGGACCCGACAGGAACATTTTCATTAAAATCGGTCAACCGGAAGTATTAGTTTATTTGTGTAATTTTTCACTTTTTTGTGAACAACGGGGCCTACGATTTTTTTAAAAATCGCCTCGTTTACTAAATTTTTTATGCTCTACAAGATAGGGTAGGCGTCATCTCTGCTGAAATTCTTGGAGAGGCTTTTTTCTTGTAAACAAATTGCTTTTTTAGGATTGCGGCTTCAATATGCATTTAGTGCAAAAATGTATATAATAAAAGTTGTTGGCAAATTAAAATTCTACAACTTTTGTTTAAAAAATTTTTTTCTGTAGTGTTAAGTTTAGTGGTAATTAGCGATTTTCTGTTTTCTTCTTATGAAAATGTGTAAAAAATCAATTTTTTAAAAGATTTTAGACGTAGTACGCATTTTACGACAAAAGTGTATTAATCAAATTTATAGGAAGATCTACAATTTTTATTTTAAGCATTTTTTCTCTATAGAGCCTAGTTTAGCGTGAAGGAGTGATTTTCTGTATTTTTAAGCCAAACTTTGGTTGCTTTTCATTTTGCGTCTTTCACTCATGATTAAAATACGGTTATGTTTTTGAGGTTAGTTTTTTATTTATTTCTAATGTTTTATTACTAATGTTAGGTTATGTTGTTCATTTTTTGCATTGGCAAGAGAAAGTTGTGTGAGTGTTTCACACCAGATTTTTTAAGATTTTGGCCTTAGTGCACATTTATGACAAAAGTGTATATTTATAGGAAATTAAAAGATCCACGACTTTTATTTCAAGAATTTTTTTCTACTGAGCCCAGTTTATAGTTAAAAAGTAATTTTCCCTATTATTAAGCCGAACTAAGGTTGGTTTTTTTATATTGCATCATTCACTCATGATTAGAATAAGGTTATGTTATTTAAGGTTACCGTATTTTTCGGACGATAAGACGCATCGGACGATAAGACGCACCTTTGTTTTTCAAGGCATAAACTGTCCAAAAAATTATTTTGACCGATTTAAATTAGTTTTTTTAATACAGGTAAATGTGATTTCTTTATTTAAAAAACAGTGAGTACAAAAGATACGTATATATAATTATTTTATTAAGTCATTATAAATTAACAAAAAACATGGATATAGAAACTATAAGTACTTAAATTACTAGTATTGTACATGGTAAATTATTATTACTATTCATCTTCTGCTTCTGCCAAGTCCATGTCCGAACTTTCGGAGCTATCACCTCCATTTTCCTCAAATAGGATGTCATCTTCAGTCCCATCAAGTCTATTACTTATTCCGCATTTTTTAAAAGCTTTGACAACGGTCTCAATTTTAAAAGCTTCCCAAGATTTTTTCACCCACTCACATACTTCTGAAATTGTTGGTCGTCTCATACGTCCAGTCGGAGTGAAATCTTTGTCAGTCCTTTCCATCCACTTAGTCCACTCTTCACGCATGAAAGACTTGAAGGGCTTGTTGATGGAAACATCCAAAGGCTGCAATTGACTCGTTAAACCTCCTGGAATTACAGCTAGTTCAGTTTTTAATTCATGTGCAACTTTTTTTGTTGACTCGGTGGTGTGTGACCGGAATTGATCAAGAACTAGTAGAGCTGGCTTTTTCAAGAGACCACCTGGACGCCTTGACCAAATTTTTTCCAACCACAACTTCATCCCGTTTTCATCCATCCATCCTTTGCAGTGTACATGGACAAAAATTCCTGATGGTATTTTTTCTTTTGGTAACGTTTTTCTTTTAAAAATTAACATTGGAGGAAGTTTTGTACCATCTGCACAGCATGCCAAAACACATGTGTAATGTGTCTTTTCGTGACCTGTGGTTTTTATTGTAACTGTTTTAGTACCTTTCACATCAACTGTTCTATTTGATGGAACATCAAACATTAGAGGTATCTCATCCATGTTGCCTATTTGACCAAGTTCATAGCCAGTTTTCTTTCTTGAATAAATGATAAACTTGTGGAATTCTAAGATTTTCGTTTCATATTCAGGTGGCATCTTTTGTGCGATTGTTGTGCGAGTACGCATGCTAAGACCTTCTCTTTTCATGAATCTAAAACACCAAGAAAAACTTCCAGAGAAATCTTCTAAGCCTAGTATAGCCGCCTGCTTTCTAGCTTCGAAAACAATCATTTTTGTCGACACTGAAATGCCATTTTTCCTGTGATTGATGATCCAATTTTTCAATTGTGTTTCAAGTTGAGGCCATTTGGCAGCCTGAGTTCGAAATGTACTTGTATGTTTCTTATTATCTGCCTTGAGTAATAAATCTTCTTGTTTCCGCCATTCCCGAATCATTTTTTCTGTTGGAGGAGGTCCAAAATGCCTTTCTGCTGCCCGATTGCCATTTTCTTTTGCATATTGAACCACTTTTAATTTAAAAGCGAAAGAGTATGAAACACGTTTACTGCACATTTTAAACTGATATGATAACTACCGTAAGTAATATCGATACTGAAACTGTACACTTTGTCTAAACATTAACACACTATTCAACGACTGAGTTTAGTACAAAGAAAATACGGTATGTATCACAGCGCTGACTTGTCAGCTACGGTATAGTATTATACAAAATGAGATAAAGGGGCGTGGGAATTATAGCTGCGGAAGTTTGGGAGCCTTGAAATGTTTTTGCAGCCGCAGCGATACTTTTCCAAGAAAGAACGTCAAAACAAAAATTTTAAACATTCCTCCTGTAGAGTGGTAAGATAAAATGCAATGCTGATGACTAATCATCATTTACAGTACCGTAAATGCTTATAATCTTCAAGGCGATACAGTTTAAAAACTACGGTACATCCTATATCATTGTATGTTTTGGAATCCCTAGTTATTGAACGTGTTTAAGTATGGTAGTGTTATATATCATGGAAAGCATCTACCTTGAAATGTAGCTTTCGGACCATAAGACGCATGGTAATTTTTAGGTTATTTTCCTATGGAAAAAAGTGCGTCTTATCGTCCGGAAAATACGGTAATTTGTTTTGTTAATTTCTAATATTTCATTATTAATATTAGGTTATATTGTTAATTATTGCATTGACAGAGAAAGTCATGCAAGTGTTTCACCCTAGATTTTTGTTAGTACATTTCAACGTATGCGTGAGCACATTTCTCAAGTGTATTTCATGAATGTTACCAATTTCATGTTGAGATTGGAAACTTTTCTCTCTTTTGAATTATAATTATAAATTCTTGTCCAACATTTTGATCTTTGCTCTTATTGTTGTGATGAAAAATTATGTTTTTACTTTCTCTTGCCTATATGAATATATAGGAAGGAAAGTATTGTTTCCATGTCGATTTTTCAAAATCGAGTTTTCACCGGATCTATACGTTTTCAGACCCCCTTAACCAAAAAAACATGTTTTTAGCGATTGGTCTGTGTGTGTGTGTGTGAACAGGATATCTCAAGAACGGAACATCGTACGAACTTGAAACTTGAAACTTAAGGTACATACCACTACCGGACCCGACACGAACATTTTCATTAAAATCGATCAACCGGAAGTAGTAGTTTATTCCTGTAATTTTTCACTTTTTTGCGATTTTCTCAAAAACTGGTCCTACGATTTTTTTTTAAATCGCCTGGTTTACTCAATTTTTTATTCTCTACAAGATAGGGTAGGCGTCATGTTTGCTAAAATTCTGGGTGAGGCTGTTTTCATGTAAAAACATAGTTCTTTTAAGATTACGGCTTTAATATGCACTTTAGAGCAAAAATTTATACAATAAAAGTTGTAGAGAATTTAAAATTCTACAACTTTTATTTCAAACATTTTTTTGTATAACGCTTAGTTTAGCAGTAATTAGTGATTTTCTGTTTTTTTCTCACGAAAACGTGTGCAAAATCAATTTTTTTAACATTTCGGCCTTAGTATATTTATGACAAAAGTGTATATAATAAATTTTATAGGAATTTAAAGATCTACAACTTTTAATTAGAGAATTTTTCACTACAGAGCCTAGTTTAGCGTGAAAGAGTGATTTTCTGTATTTTTAAGCCAAACTGAGTTCGATTTTCATTTTGCCTCTTTCACTCATGATTAAAATAAGATTATGTTTTTGAGGTTAGTTTTTTGTTTATTTCTATTGTTTTATTTCGAATGTTAGGTTTATTGTTAATTATTTGCACTGGCAAGAGAAAGTTGTGTGAGTGTTTCACACCAGATTTTTAATATTTGTGATGTATGTTTCAGGTTTTAAAATACCAGTGATTGAAAATCTTGGTGCTACCCTTGATCAATTTGATACACTTGATTTATCAGATAATGATATCCGTAAATTAGATGGTTTTCCTCTTCTGAAACGATTAAAATGCTTATTTCTTAATAATAACAGGATTGTGTAAGTTGTAAATTTTTGTAGCTTACTTTTAGTTTAAGAAGAAATTAAATAACATAGCGAAAAACATTTACAAAAACTAGAAGACCATCAGAATCCTTTAGGCGATTAGCCTCCTTGACGACAGCGAAGATACTCACAGACTGGAACCCTTTAAACCATTGGACTTACCTCTACGATTTTGTTAGTCATTTAAATTTTTTTTCTTATCTACTTCAACTCCTAATCATCGGCATCTCATAATTGGCGTCGTTATCATCTCTACCATCGTCATTGTCATCTCCAACTTCAACACTTTGTGTTTCGGGATGTTGATTCACGGTTCATCAAGTTTGATTTTGTATAGATATATTTTTTGTTTCTTCGCAGTTTGGTCTTTTTCAAACACACTACTGAGTGTCGTTTGTATTTTAATTCTAAGGACATTACTCAGATTTTCTCATATTTGCTTAAAGTTATTGTATTTATTAACTGATTGCAAAAGAAATATAGGGTGATTCAAAAAGAGCGCCGGTTTTGATATATCAAATTAAGAGATTTATTTTATTAAAAAACTGAAAATAAATACATCAACAAGTTCATCTTACCTTCCGATTTCATGTATGAAAAATGATGTCATGCATGTGTCCTCCTCTACTGCGCTGGCACGCATCAACTCTGTCCATGAAATTGGATATTACTGCACGACAAGTTTCGACTTCCATTTGCCCGATAACCCGTCGAATTTCCTCCTTCAAGTCATTGATGTTTCGGGGTTTATTGGCATACACCAATGACTTCAGATGACCCCAAAGAGGAAAGTCACTAGGCGTCAAGTCACACGACCTTGGTAGCTGTTGATGGTCGGAATTACGAGAAATGATGCGATCCTGGAACCGTTCACGGAGCAACAACATTGTTTCTCGTGCAGCGTGACAGGTGGCACTATCCTGCTGAAACCACAACTCGTCAATGTCCATTCCATCCAAATGACGCCACAAAAACTCCCTAATTTGCTGGGTTAACAGCCACACTGTCACGAACCAACGCAACGTTCTGCTCAGTTTGGCCATAACGACGACGTCCAGAACTTTTAAGGTCGACTGTTGAACCCGTCTCAAAAAACTTTTTCATGAGCCTGCGAACTGTTGATTCATTCGGTGCTTCATTATGTCCTAGAGTAACGCGAAGTTGCCTGACAGTAGCCGCATAACTCTTTCCACTCTGGTAAAATGTTTTGACGATTAACACTCGTTGCGCAATAGTAAACTTCTCCATGGTTAGACACAGACTGCGAGAGTACTACACTGCGAACAAGAGAAACTACAACTGAATCGTCAATCGGAATGTTCTCCAAAATAGAAATGTGGTCAAACAATGTTGCCAACCGATAAACAAAAATTTACCAGCCGTTTAAAAACCGGCGCTCTTTTTGAATCACCCTTTACTATACTGTTAAAAAAAAAAAAACTTTTAGTTTGTTGTTTGTTTTTATGGTTTTATGTCTGTATGCGAATGAGTGCCGTAGAATGACTATAATCCATTTGATTTCTTCGTGCGGGTGAAGGTCACGCCCTTCTTGCCCTTCCCTTCCGCAAGATTTCTCCTCATACCCCTTACACTACTTCTACATTACTGAATTGAACTGCTTCTTTTCTCTTTACGGACTAAAGTTTTGTCTATTAACGACAAGAAATTTAATGGTTACTCTGATACACATAAGACATTAGGCCTACTATGATATGTGAAACCTTTTTATTCTACTCAATATATTTTCCTAATTTTTGTGCTTAACTTTCGGATCGTTGGAGTTCTATCCTAATATTTCTTTATACAAACTGCACCATAATAAAAACATCGCCAACCTTTTTACCTAAATGAAAAAAATGATTATCTCTTATGTTTTAAAGCATGCATACAGAAACTGGATTGTTACAAATTTGTGTACGACTGAGAAATAAACTGTCACTTAACCTTTTATGTAATCTTGAGCGCCGTTCGCAAAGAATTAATTTCACACACAGTCGCAGTCACAAAGACCAACACACAGTCGCAGTTGTTTTATCGATAAAAAAATGAAACGAAATCACTGATTTAAACTCAAAGTTAAATTTAAACAAATAAATAAAAACAATGAAAAATTTGTAACAAGTTACACACAATCATTTCATAAGAGTCAATCATAAGAGTATCAAAAATCAAATAAATAGGCCTGTGTGTGGTGACAAATGTGCTGTAACATGTTTGTTTACTTAAAACAATACATGTAAGCTTCATAAAGTCATAAAATATCACAGAGTCATTGCTGACGCATAGTATAATGACCGTGTTTCTGTATCAGTGACTTTTCTATTATTCCATATTACGTTGTAATAGTGCGTACATAAAATAATATCTATAATAACCATAAAACAATATTAATAACAATTATAACAATAATATAATACAAATTACACTACGTATATACTATTGTTATTACATTGTAACAAAATGTTTGTCTAAATATACATCCGGAAATGCTTCATTGGCGAGTTATGCCTGGCGAAAGATTTTGCCTTGATTCCTGGGCAAAGAGTGAAATAAAGCAATACTGAAATTAAGAGAAGGTAAATTTCGGAAAATTTTTAGTGGTTTCTTATGGTTTTTATTTAACCTGGGAAACTTAAAAAAATGAGTCCCAGAACTATATCGCTTTTAGTTTTTAAGAAAACTACGTAAACACATTAAAGAGTAGGCTTAGAAAATATACTTTTTAAGTTTAGCGTAAAATAACTCTGTTAAATTGCGAATAAAAACACGAAACGTTTTAATGAAAATTGTAGAGAATTTTATTCTAAAAAATGATACAAATAACGTCTATGAAAATTAAACTCATTTGAGAAGTTTTTTAATTACAAACAAAAGAAAAACTGGATTTAGATTTTTTCCATTGCAGTTATCCTTTTGTTTGTAATTAAAACTTCTCGAATGAGTTTAAGTTTAAGTTGATTTAAATAACACATTTATGTGTTAGTCTCGTCACATGTTTTAAGCGTACGCTACTTGACGAAGTGAAATAATGTGAACCTGATGTAGGCGTAGGCACAAGGGCACACACATACTCGGCGTTGCATCATTTAGACGTCTGGTGGGGTAGGCGAGGTGAGGAAGTGGCATGACCTTCACCCGCACGTTGATTTCAAATGGATTATAGGAAGGCTGTTCTTAGAAAAGTAGAGAAATTTTGAGTGAGAGATCCTTTTCAAGATAATGGGTCTGAAGATGGTAGAGGAACAGTATTGGTTATGAGGTCGAAAGGGGTTTGATAACGGGGAGAAAGACGTACAAGGGGGAAATTATCAAAACGTTGTGTGTGTGTGTGTGTGCATGTGTGTATTATTATTGCAGACAGTAGATATGTATTAAGACTATCGAGATGCTAATAAATATATATAGAGAGGAAAGTATTGTTTTCGTGTCAATTTTTCACTCGACACGTTTTTTAACGATTGGTGTGTGTGTGTGTGTGTGTGTGTGCGCGCGCGCGCGCGCGCGTGCGCGCGTGTGTGTGTGTATAAAAAGCCAAATAGATTTTGTGCTATGCAGAAGAAGGCAGCTTGGACAGATCACAAATTGTAAAGTGATAAAAGGGGAAGGCGTGACTAGCCAGCACAGACCGGTCATAGTGGATAGCACGCTGAGGTTGGTAAGGAGGGGAAAGGAAAGAAGTGTACAAAAAGTGAGGAGGTGGAAGTTGCAAGAGGTGGAGATGGCGAGTGCTTTCAAGAGGGGTGTTCTGCAGGAGATGACACCAAAGGACTCTGCAAATGACTGGTGGGAAGTAAACAGTAAGGTGATTTTGAGAGTAGGAGAGAATGTGCTGGGCAGAACATCAGGGAAGGGGCCACCAGGAGACAAGGAAGCTTGGTGGTGGAATGATGAAGTGCAACAGAAGGTTAAAGCTAAGAAAGAGGCAAGAAAAATTTTTGACAGCACCAGAAGAGAGGCAGACAAGGAAGCCTACAAACAGGCAAAAAGAGAGACAAAGAAAACAGTGGCTATTGCGAAAGCAGGTGCATCGGAAAGACTGTATGAAGAAGTATGAAGAACTGGAAACCCCAGAAGGAATTAAAAGGCTGTATAGTATTGCTAAGGCAAGGGATAAATCATCAAAGGATTTTACGCATGTACGACAGGTTAAGAGCTCAGATGGAGTGGTGTTGAGAACGGATGAAGGGATAAAGAACAGATGGAAGGATTACTTTTGCCAGTTACTGAATGAAGAACGCTACACAGGGAACAGAGGAGATGGAACCCCAAATCAGGAGGAAATTGGAAGGGGGGAAGTCTTAGATGCTTTGAAAAAAATGAAAAATGGTAAAGCAGTGGGACCAGATGGCATACCAGTGGAAGCATGGAAGGCCTTGGGAAAGGAAGGAGTGGAGATGCTGTGGGACTTGATGGGCAGAATATGCAGAGAGGAAAGGATGCCAAAAGCATGGAGAGAGTGTTGTAATACCAATATATAAAGAGAAAGGTGATATCCAAGAATGCAAAAATTACAGAGGGATTAAGTTAATGTCACACACACTAAAGTTATGGGAGAGAATAGTAGACAAAAAGAGTGAGGGAGGAGACGGTGATGGGTGAGGAACAGTATGGTTTTATGCCAGGAAGAAGCATGACTGATGCACTTTTTGCCTTAAGACAATTGCTGGAGAAATATGGCGAGAAGAAAAGGGACCTGCACCTGGTATTTATAGACCTTGAGAAGGCCTATGATACCGTCCCAAGAGAGGAACTATGGAGATGCATGAGGATGAAGGGGGTGTCTGAGAGGTATGTAAGATTGGTGAAGGACATGTATGATGGAGTGGGCACCAGAGTAAGAACCTGTGTGGGAGTAACAGAAAGTTTTCCAGTGACTGTGGGTCTGCATCAAGGCTCTGCTTTAAGCCCATACCTATTCAACTTGGTTATGGATACACTTACTGAAGGGCTGAGAGAGCAGGCACCCTGGACAATGCTTTTTGCGGATGACATTGTGCTGGTGGGAGAAACCAGGGATATAGTGGAGAGGAAACTGGAAAGTTGGAGAGAGGTATTAGAGGAGGCAGGCCTGAGGATCAGCAAGGAAAAGACTGAATACCTATGGTTTGGAGGTGAGGATAAGAGTGGAGGGGTGTGTTTGCTGAATGAAGTGGTGAGAAGGGTAAAGTGTTTCAACTACCTTGGTTCATGCCTCACCGAGAGTGGAGGACTGGAGGAGGAAATTAACCATAGAATACAAGCTGGATGGAATAACTGGAGGCGAACGACAGGTGTATTGTGTGACTGAAGGATTGGGACAAAAATGAAGAGAAAGATATATAAGACAGTGATTAGACCGGCATTGTTATATGGTAGTGAGACTTGGCCTATGAAGAGGAGACAGGGAAACAAGTTGGAGGTTGCGGAAATGAGGATGTTGAGGTGGATGCAGGGAAAGACTAGGAGGGATGGGATACGGAATGAAGTAATAAGGGAATCTGTGGGAGTGATAGAAGTGTCCAAGAAGGTTCAGGAACGAAGACTGCAGTGGTATGGACATTTGATGCGTAGGGAGGAGGAGTATGTGGGGAGGGTTGTGGATAGATTGGTGGTGGATGGGGTGAGAGGGAGGGGGAGACCCCGGAGAAGATGGAGAGACGCCGTGGCGGACGACCTGAGGGAGAAGGGCCTGAGCGAGGAGGATGTGGTGGATCGGAGAGAGTGGAGGAGAAGAATAAGGAACAGCGACCCCTGAGGAAGGGAAAAGCTGAAGAAGAAGAAAGAGGAGTGTGTGTGTGTGTGTGTGTGTTTGTTTGTGTGGTGTGTATGAATAAAATGTCTCAAGAAGTTATAACCTGGAACTTAAGATGCCACTAGAGGATCTGACACGAACATTTTCATCAAAATTAGTCTACTGGAAGTAGTTTATTTGTGTGATTTTCTAAAAAATCACCTCATTTACTACATTTTTTGTACTGTACAAGCAAGTATATTAAGGCTGTTTGCCGTTATACTTGCTGATGGACTTCCGTACCTGGCGGCACACTGTTCTGTGGGAGGAGACATCAGGGTGTAGGGGAGTGTGGGAGCCCTGACAAAAATTAAACTAAAGAAAAAGTTGTGTGAGTGTTTAACCCCGGATTTTTTGTTTTGTTATTTTGCAGAAGAATCAGTGAAGGATTGGAAACAAGAGTACCGAATTTGGATACGTTAATATTAACGGGTAATAATATTCAAGAATTGGGCGATATAGACCCGCTTGCTGTTTTACCGCATCTTACATCCCTCAGCTTGTTACATTGTCCTGTCACTCGTAAACAGCATTACAGAGCATATGTCGCTTTCAAAATATCTCAACTACGCCTTTTAGATTTCTGTAAAATCAAATCTAAGGTAATTATCTTATTTTTACTTTCTCTTGCCTATATGAATATATAGGAACAAAAGTATTGTTTTCATGTCAATTTTTCAAAATCGAGTTTTCACCGGATCTTTACGTTTGCAGACCTCCTGAACCCAAAAAACCTGATTTCAGTGATTGGTCTGTGTGTGTGTGTGTGTGTGTGTGCGTGCGTGCGTGCGTGTGTGTGTGTGTGTGTGTGAACAGAATATCTTAAGAATGGAACATTGTACGAACTTGAAATTTGAAACTTAAGTTACGTACCACGACCGGACCTGACTTGAACATTTTCATAAAAATTGGTCAACCGGAAGTAGTAGTTTATTCGTGTAATTTTTCACTTTTTTATGATTTTCTCAAAAACTGGTCCTACGGTTTTTTAAAAATCGTGTGGTTTACTAAATTTTTTATGCTCTACAAGATAGGGTAAGCACCATGTTTGCTGAAATTCTTGGTGAGGCAGTTATCACGTTAAAAAATTGTTTTTTTTTAAGATGGCAGCTATAATATGTTTTTAGCGCAAAAATTTACGTAATAAAAGTTGTAGAGAATTTAAAATCCTACAACTTTTATTTTAAACATATTTTTGTATAATGCTTAGTTTAGTGGTAATTAGCGTTTTTCTGCTTTTTTCTCACGAAAACTTGTGAAAAATCGATTTTTTTAAGATTTCAGCCTAAGTATGCATTTTATGACAAAAGTGCATATAATCAAATTTATAGGAATTTAAAAGATCTACAACTTTTATTTAAAGCATTTTTTCTCTACTGAGGTTGATTTTCATTTTGCGTCTTTCACTCATGATTAAAATTAGGTTATGTTTATAGAGGTTAGTTTTTTGTTATTTCTAATGTTTTATTACTAATGTTAGGTTTATTGTTAAATATTTGCATTGGCAAGAGGAAGTTGTGTGAGTGTTTCTCGCCAGATTTTTTTTTAGAAGGACCTGTGTAAATACCTGAGTATTTATTACATTTTTCAACTCTATATAAAGGAAAATTTCTACGATATAATGTATTGTGCGTTTACTTAAAATTTTTCAGGAAAGAGAAGAAGCTAAGTCTTTATTTAAGAGTAAACAAGGCAGAGAGTTGCAGAAAGAGATTGCTAAGAAATCGAAAACTTTCACACCTGGTGCTAAACTGGTGGAAGCTCAGAAACCTTCAGGTTTGTACCCATTTCATGTAATGAGTATCATTTCATTAAAGTAGTTTATAACTTTAAAACTTAAAGTTAAAAGTTTTTTACTTTCTCTTGCCTATATCAATATATAGGAAGGAAAGTATTGTTTTTATGTCGATTTTCCGAAATAAAGTTTTCACTGGATCGACATGTTTTCAGACCCCCTGAACCCAAAAAACATATTTTTAGCGATTGGTCTGTGTGTGTGTGCGTGCGTGTGTGCGTGTGTGTGGGAACAAAATATCTCAAGAACGGAACATCATACGAAGTTGAAACTTGAAACTTAAGTTAGGTACTACTAGAGGACCAGACACGAACATTTTCATCAAAATGTACAACTTTTATTTGTACCATTTTTTTGTATAACGCTTAGTTTAGCGGTAATTAGCGATTATCTGTTTTTTCTCACGAAAATGTGTAAAAAATCGATTTTTACTATTTCAGCCTTAGTATACATTTTACGACAAAAGTGTATATAATCAAATTTAAACGAAATTAAAAGATCTACAACTTTTATTTAGAGCATTTTTCTCTACAGAGCCTAGTTTAGCATGAAAGAGTGATTTTCTGTGTTATTAAGCAAAACAGGTTGATTTTCATTTTGCGTCTTTGCTCATGATTAAAATTAGGTTATGTTTATTGAGGTTAGTTTTTTGTTGATTTCTAATGTTTTATTACTAATGTTAGGTTATATTGTTAATTATTTGTATTGGCAAGAGAAAGTCATGGGAGTGTTTCACACCAGATTTTTGGTATTAATTAACCATTTCCACTCGTATTATGTTTGCATTGTGATTCCGTGCACTTGTAATTATATTTTGTTTTGTTAAAACCCTATTACATTAATCATATGTGCGATGTTTTGTTAGTTTTATGAATATAAATAGAAAACATTCAAGTTTTGAAAACAAAACACTAAAATATAACGTGTAAAACATAATACTGCTGTTGTAAAAACTGAGATAAAATAAACGGTGTAACTTGAATACGATATCTAAAACCTAATAAAAACACGCAAAAATAATCTGAAATTTATTTTTGTGTGAAATAGTCACCTAAAAAACTATGTAAAAACATTAACTGATCCAATTTAAAAATGTGTTGTTGTTTAGGTGATCAGCCAAAAGGCTGGTCTGAATGTGTAGAGGTTTTACTGAGTAAAACGAGGAGTGAGGTGGTTTACTATTGCCAACACTGACTGTGTGGAAAATTACATTCATCAGCATGCTGGGCCCTCTGAAAAAGCATTTATTTTCCACTTTGCAAATGACACCTTCACTTAATTCACCGCAGGGTCTGGCTGTATATTGAAATTCATTACTTTCAGAGGAGACAACTCTGGTTAGTGTCTTTTACACCTCTACTTCTTCTGTTCTTAAATGATTCAGTCATTTAATTTGCTAACCATGTGATAAGAAACAGAACTATTTATTTTAGCCGTGCAACGAACAGGTTGAGTGTAAATAATAATTAAAAAATTAATTAAATAAATAAATAATAATATAAATAATATAAGAATTAACAATCAAAACGTGGAATTAGTTAGAAGTTTCAAATACCTGGGTGAAACAATAACGCACAACGTTAAAGAAAAAATTAACTGGAAGGAAAGAACAAATAAATTAATCAAATCCGCCATAACCACTAGGAATATTTACAATAAGAAATGTATGTCCATCAACACAAAATTAAGACACTACAATACCGTGATACTTCCTGAAGTCCTGTATGCGAGTGAAACCCTGTTTGGTCCAACAAGAATAGGCGAAAAGGACAAAATCGAGAAAGTGGGGAGGCAAATAGCAAGAAGGTGTATTGGAAAATGGTCCCTTCAAGATGGTAGTTTCTATATTGTACCAAACAAGGAAGTATATGAAACAATTGAGCCTTTAACCAGTATCATCAGGAAAAAAAGGATATCCTTCCTGGGACATATTTTGAGAATGGAGGATACAAGATTACTAAGAAGGATGACTGAGTTTTTCTGACAAAAGAAGATGACACCAAACTGGATAAAGGAAGCCAAAAAGGATGTGGAGGAACTAAACATCACAATAGCTGACCTCAAAACTAAGTCAGGGAGCTACAGGACATACAAACAGCGATCGGTTAAATTTAGGGAACAAATGAGGGTCAGGAAAGCCATGGTGATTTCGGACGCTGAGAGACTGAGAAGATCTGAAACATTGAAGAATTATTGGCGAAGAAGAGGAGAAGTACGGGAGCGACAACTGCGGGGGCGTTTTGGTGGAACATCTGAAAGAGCTAGACGTTGAAAGATTGAACTTAAGTGGTCCTTTGTGGCCGTAAAATAAAAAAAAATAAAATAAAATAAATTAATAAATTAAAAAAAATTGAATGTAAAAAATTCAACTTAAAAAATAGTGATACAAAATAACGCTGTCTGTACATTTGGACAACTGAATTTGGTTAGTTTGGTGTGGTATCATCGATCAAATCAATTCCACATGTATTGATAATCTGTTGTTGTCATTTATCGAAAACTTCAGGAAGTTATTTTTAAAACATTACGTTGAGGCCAGCTTATTATAGCAACTTTGTTTGAATGTATTTTCGTTCAAAATCACGTGTGAAAATAGAAGCGGGTGATACTCAATATACGAATTGATCGGGAATATTACCATGATGTCGGGTTACATTCGGCTGTCGACCGGAAAATGTTTATTACTATTTTAAACTTGTAAATTATATACGTATTTGTATTGACATTTTATTCCGTTTGATTGTTTTTTTTTAGGACCATCTGCCGAGGAATTGTGGAAGATTAGGGAAGCTATCGCTAAAGCGTCTTCTCTTGAAGAAGTCGAGAGGCTCAATCGATTATTACAAGCTGGTCAGATTCCTGGATCTACTCGAATAGTGCCTAAAGGTGAGTAAATTCGAGTTGTTTATTTTATATTGTCAGAAATTTACAGTATTTTTATTTTGTAAATTTACCACGAGGATTTTTGAATCATAGGAGAATCATTCGGAAAGTAGAGAATGTTTTTCTTCATTTTGAATTTTTTTTTATTATAGCAAAAGAAAATTTTTTTTACAACATGACCTGATAGTTAAACTATTTTTCTACGATATCGCTGTATAAATTTAAACACTTGTCGTACCGCTCCACCAGTTTTGCTATGCCCTCTGCATACTTAGTTGCCGCCAAGTTGTTTAACCACTCACCAACACTCTTTCAATTTTTCGTCACTTCTATAGTGGTTCCCCCCCCAAAAAGTCTTTCAGTTTGGGAAACAGATGGAAATCACTTGGAGCCAAGTCTGGGCTATAGGGTGAATGATCAAAAAGCTTCCATTGAAACTGTTGCAGCAAAATGTGATCATGCATTATCATGCACCTAGAACAATGCGCCTAGACAAAAATCTGCGCAAACTTAATGCACCATTTTTGAACTTAAGCTTTGTTCTTCGTATCACCATAAACTTCCATTATTTGTTGGTAAATTTTGATAGGTCGTTCTCCTTTAGTATTCAAAAAGCGTATTACATTACAAACCTCACACTCTGTGGTATCGTTAAGTTTTTCACACATTTTAAAGACTTACAAAATGATCAGTACATGACTGTAATGGCTCGCTCGCTGTTATGTGCTAGTTCCGATTTACTCAAAAAAAGCTCCTACAATTTTTTTAAAATTGCTTTATTTACTATAATTTTTATGCTCTACAAGATAAAGTAGGGGCAATGTCTGCTGAAATTCTTGGTGAAGCTGTTCTCTTGTAAAAAAATGGTTGATTACAGCCTTAAAATGCGTTTTAGGGCAAAAGTGTACGAGGTATGGCTATTAAATAACGAGACTAACATAAAAAAATTAATTTTTATTTTATACATAATCACTTATTATCACCTTCAATGTACTCTCCTTCTCTATCCCTACAACGCTCCATGCGAATTTCCCATTGTTGGAAACAGTGCTGGAAGTCATCTTCTGTCAGCTCCTTCAGAACACGTGCCGCTTTCTCTTTTACAGCTTCCACAAACTCAAATCTTGTCCCTTTTAATGCAGATTTCACCTTAGGGAACAGTAGAAGTCACATTGTGCAAGATCTGGTGAATAAGGTGGATGTTCTAACACTGAGATGCTGTACTTGGCTCTTGATAGATAACGCGGAATGAGCTGGCGCATTGTCTTGATGGAGAACCCATGATTTGTCCTTCCACATTTTGGGGCGTGTTTTCCTTACTCTTTGACGTAGTTTAGAAAGTACCTCAAGGTAGTAATATTGATTAATTGTTTGACCTTCAGGAACCCAGTGAAGGTACACAATCCCATGGATTTAAAAAAAAAACAATCATCATATTGCTTTAAATTTTGACTTGCTCATTCGAGCTTTTTTGGCTCTTGGTAAAGTTTGGCTCTTCCAGTGCATGGATTGGCACTTGATTTCTGGATCATAAGTAAAAAACCACGTTTCATCATATGTTATTATCTTTGACCTTTTCCCTAAGGTGAAATTTGCATTAAAAGGGACAAGATTTGAGTCTGTAAAAGAGAAAGCGGCACATGTCCTGAAGAAGCTGACAGAAGATGACATCCAGAACTGTTTCCAACTATGGAAAATTTGCATGGAGTGTTGTAGGGATAGAGAAGGAGTGTATATTGAAGGTGACATTAAGTGATTATGTATAAAATAAAAATAAATGTTTTACGTCAGTCTCGTTATTTAATAGCCACACCTCGTACGAGGGGGTACCCAAAAGTATCCGGAATAGCTCTGCTGTGGGCGGAGCTTGTGCAGTACAAATTCCTGCCACTAGGCTGCTTGTAGCGCTACTCATTGCCAGTTCAATGCCATTTTGTTCGTTGATCTAGCTTGTTCTGTTCTCGTGCAGTGATTGTTCTCGCTAGTGCTGTTTTGTGCTCGTGTCGTTTTTCATGATGGCAAGTTTTAATGAACAACGTGCGGCTGTGAAATTTTGCTTCTTGCTCGGTAAAAACGCCGCGGAAATAGTTGTAATGTTGAACACAGCTTACAAAGACGACGCTATTGGAAAAACCCAAGTGTACGAGTGGTTTTTGCGCTTTAAAAATGGCGACATGTCGATTGAGAACAAACCTCGTTCTGGACGACCGTCGACTTCCCGAACAGACGAAAATGTTGTGAAAGTGAAAGAAATTGTACGAACAGACCGACGACAGACCATTGACCAAATATCACAGGTTAGTGGGTTATCTTGGAGCTCAGTCCAACGCATTTTAACAGAAGACTTGACAATGAAAAGAGTCGCTGCCAAGTTTGTGCCTCGGGTTCTGACAGACACTCAAAAGGAACGTCGAATTGAAACGTGTAGTGATTTGAAACAACAGCTTGAAACTGATCCAGATTTCATGTCAAAGATCATTACGGGTGACGAGTCTTGGTGCTATGGGTACGACCCAGAAACCAAGCAACAATCCAGTCAATGGAAGACTTCATTATCACCCCGACCAAAAAAAAGTCGTCAAGTCAGATCGAACATCAAAACAATGCTGATTTGTTTTTTTGATGTGAGGGGAATTGTCCATTCAGAGTTCAATCCACCAGGCCAGACGGTAAATCAAGCTTTTTATCTTGAAGTGTTAAGAAGACTACGAAACAGCATTTGTCGTAAAAGACCTAATTTGTGGCAGACAGGGGACTGGTTTTTCCACCACGACAACGCGCCTGCACACACGGCAATCTCGGTTACCCAGTTTTTGGCGAAAAACGGCATGGTTTTGCTACCACACGCACCGTACTCACCCGATCTGGCTCCATGTGATTTTTTCTTGTTCCCACGCATGAAAAGGGGCATGAAAGGTCTCCGATTTAACAACGTTGATGATGTCAAGAAAAAAACGACGGATGAGCTGGCAGCCATCACTGAAGAGGAGTACAAAAAATGTTTTGAACAGTGGAAGCACCGGTGGGACAAATGTATTAGTTGTAATGGAGAGTATTTTGAAGGGGATAAGGTTCTTTTGTAAAAAAATTAAAAATAAATAGTTTTAAAAAATAATTCCGGTTTCTTTTGGGTACCCCCTCGTATAATATTAGTTTTATATAATTTAAAAACCTACAACTTTTACTTCAAAAATTACTTTGTACCGTGCGTTCGGAAAGTCACTGTGCACTGGAATTGTGACTATGGATTATGAAAATATGTATAAAGAAATGACTAAGCATTTTGGAAAAAAATTTATTCAATACCTTAATTACATTTTTAAACCGTGATTACATTGTTTATAGAAGGTGTTCGAAATGACCTCCATTGGCATCAATACAGCATTGCACTCGTTTCATTTTGGTTGCAAACACCTTTCGCAACTGAAGAACAGTGATTCCTTGAATGTATGTCGTTATTGCGGCTTTAAGTTCGTCAATCGTGTGTGGTCTGTTCCGATACACAGTTTGTTTCGCCGCACCCCATAAAAAGAAATCGGGGGGAGTCAGATCAGGAGATCTTGCAGGCCACAAATTCTTTGAAATTATTCGTTCACCAAACACGTTGCGCAGGAAAGCCATTGAGATGTTAGATGTATGTGCTGTTGCCCCGTCTTGTTGGAACCAACCATTATTCATTTCCACTTGTGTTATTTGATGCGTAAAGTTCTCTAAAATATCAGAACAATAACGTTCACTATTGATTGTGTTTGCAAAAAAAATTGGTCCAACAATACGTGCTCTTCCACAGCAACCCAGACTCCAATTTTTGCTTCGTGTAAGGACTGTTCATGTAAAGCGCAAGGGTTAGTTGTCGACCATACTCGAGTATTTTGTGAACTTATATACCCTCCCAAGTGAAACCACGCTTCATCTGTATAAAACGTTACGTCAAGGATGTCTTCGGAATTTTGGTTGATGAAACGTTGAAACCAATGACAATAATTTAGTCTCTTGTCATTATCTGAAGGTTTCAGCTCTTGAACACACCTCACTTTGTATGGGAATAGTTTAAGTTCTTGTCTGACAGCTTTATGTGCGGTAGCAAGTCCGATATTATGCTGTTGTGCTAACTTACGCATTGATTTTTTTGGACTTAGTGCCATAGAATCAGAAATATCCAGCAGCTTTTGTTCGTCTAGCTTAGGGGGCCTACCACTACGTTCAGCGTCCTCAACAGAGCCAGTTGCCCGAAATTTTTCTATCAGTGTTCGTACTGCATTACGGTGAGGAATAATTGAATCTGGAAACTTTTCAGAAAATTTGCGCTTCACTAAATCACTGTACTTGTCACCTTCGCGAAATACGTATTCAACGAGGAAAATGCGCTCCTCTACTGAAAGAACCATCGCGTCCAACAACAAAAAACGTGCAACAGAACTGCAATAAATGAAACATATACAACTTCAACTCAATGACTGACAGGCCTCGACGTGTTCGGCAACAATTGAACAGCACAGAGCTACCAACCTAGCCATGAAATTATTCCCTGTCATGTCACTTGGTGCACAGCGACTTTCCGAACGCACGGTATAACGCTTAGTTTAGCGGTAATTTGTGATTTTCTGTTTTTCCATGAAAATCTGTAAAAAAAATGGCTTTTTTAAGATTTCAGCTTTAGTAGTATACTATATTTTACGACAAAAGTGTATACAATCAAATTTGTAGGAAATTAAAAGATCTGAAACTTTTATTTAGAGCATTTTTCTCTGCAGAGCCTAGTTTAGCACACAAGAGTGATTTTTCTTTTAGCCAAACTGAGGTTGATTTTCATTTCGCATCATTCGTGATTAAAATTAGGTTATATCTTTCAAATTTTTTACATTGGCAAGAGAAAGTCGTGTGTGTGTTTTACACCAGATTTTTTTTAAAATTATTTTTACTTTCTCTTGCCTATATGAATATATAGGAAGGAAAGTATTGTTTTCATGTCGATTTTTCGAAATCGAGTTTTCACCGGATCTATACGTTTTCAGACCCCCTGAACCCAAAAAACATGTTTTTAGTGATTGGTCTGTGTGTGTGTGTGTGTGTGTGTGTGTGTGTGTGTGTGTGTGTGTGTGTGTGTGTGTGTATGTGAACAGAATATCTCAAGAACGGAACATCGTACGAACTTGAAACTTGAAACTTAAGTTACATATCACTACCGGACCCGACACGAACATTTTCATCAAAATCGGTCAACCGGAAGTAGTAGTTTATTCGTATAATTTTTAACTTTTTTGCGATTTTCTCAAAAACTAGTCCTACGATTTTTTTAAAAATCGCCTGGTTTACTACATTTTTTATGCTCTACAATATAGGGTAGGCGCCATGTTTGCTGAAATTCTGCGTGAGGCTGTTTTTACGTAAAAACATTTTCTTTTTAAGATTGCGGCTTTAATATGCATTTTAGCGCAAAACGTTATATAATAAAAGTTGTAGAGAATGTAAAATTCTACAACTTTCTCACGAATACGTGAGAAAAATCGATTTTTTTAACATTTCGGTCTTAGTATGCATTTTACGACAAAAGTGTATATAATTAAATTTATAGAAAATTAAAAGATCTACAACTTTTGTTTAGAGCATTTTTCTCTACAGAGCCTAGTTTAGCGTGAAAGCGTGATTTTCCGTATTTTTAAGCCAAACTGAGTTCGATTGTCATTTTGCGTCATTCACTCATGATTAAAATAAGGTTATGTTTTTGAGGTTAGTTTTTGTTGATTTCTAATATTTTATTAATAATGTTAGGTTTATTATTAATTATTTGCATTGGCAAGAGAAAGTTGTGTGTGTGTTTTACACCAGATTTTCTTAAAATTATTTTTCCTTTTTATGTTATATCAGCTGAACAGAAGAGAAATGATGAAGAAGAGGAAGAAGAAGATGAGGAAATGGATGATGATCCAACCCATTCATCGAATCAAACGCCAGATGACGAGGAAATGCCGATGCACATGAACGGCCATTGATTTTGAATCTGGTGAATCGTTTTTTTAATTAAAATAAATTTCCTTTCTAAAGTTTTATAAGATTGTTTACGTTTTCAAGTAGATAATTCAATTTTCTTTTATTTTGAAAAATATTTTTTGGTTTTTTACTTGTGTATATATATTGTGATATAATTAGTTTTTGTGTAGCAGTTGTTAAATACCATTTTAAAAATTTTTATTCCAAGAAAAATGTCCACGGATAAGTTGGAAAGTCCTTGTTTTTCTATCACCTTCTAAAGCTACGTTTAAATTAGAGCGAACGTAATTTTTTTTATTTTGCATCAGTTTGTTTTGCAATTACTGCCGGCCGCATTGGCGTAGTTTGTTACGCCTCGTTGTTGCTCGCCTCTCATCATGCGGTATTGGGTTAATCCCATTCAGGTGCAGCATCTTTCCAAACCTTACAAAAAAATCATTTCATTCTTCACCGTCTGCATTAGCAGTAATTGCATAACAGTCGGACGTTAAACCAAAAAAAAATTTGCAATTACTGCTAATGCAGACAGTGAGAAGGATGAGATGAAAAAAAATTGCTAGACCAAACCGGGAATCGAACCTGAAACCCCGGTGTAGAAGCCAGTTGTGCTAACCATTACACCAACGGGCCGGTCCGAGTGAACGTAAGCAAATGAACGAATTCGTTCTGTTAAGGTTGTGTAATTTGAATAGCAAATAAAGTTGTTCGTGGTCGCACATATTCCGAAACATGTCGGTAAGTAATCGAATCATTGAAGGAAGTTCTTGCTCAGTGTGGCTGGTACAAGATAGTAACTAATGAACTTTGTGTGTTGTCAGTACTTGTACAGTAGTATAGGGTGATTCAAAAAGAGCGCCGGTTTTGATATCTCAAATTAAGAGATTTATTTTATTGAAAACTGAAAATAAATACATCAACAAGTTCATCTTTCCTTCCGATTTTATGTATGAAAAATGATGTCATGCATATGTCCTCCTCTACTGCGCTGGCACGCATCAACTCTGCCCATGAAATTGGATATTACTGCACGACAAGTTTCGACTTCCATTTGCCCGATAACCCGTCGAATTTCCTCCTTCATTCAAGTCATTGATGTTTCGGGGTTTATTGGCATACACCAATGACTTCAGATGACCCCAAAGAGGAAAGTCACAAGGCGTCAAGTCACACGACCTTGGTAGCGATTGATGGTCGGAATTACGAGAAATGATGCGATCCTGGAACCGTTCACGGAGCAACAACATTGTTTCTCGTGCAGCGTGACAGGTGGCACCATCCTGCTGAAACCACAACTCGTCAATGTCCATTCCATCCAAATGACGCCACAAAAACTCCCTAATCATCGTACGGTATCGGTCTCCATTTACTGTTACGGCTTGTCCTTCTTGATTTTCAGAAAAGTAAGGGCCGATGACACCGCCCGACCAAAAGCCGCACCAAACTGTCACTCGCTGTGCATACAAGAGAAACTACAACTGAATCGTCAATCGGAATGTTCTCCAAAATAGAAATGAGGTCAAACAATGCTGCCAACCGATAAACAAAAATTTACCAGCCGTTTAAAAACCGGCGCTCTTTTTGAATCACCCTTTAGTTAACCAAAAAACCTGTTGTCGTCTTTGTCAAAATTATTTTTGTTACAAAGGCGTTAATTTCTAAATAGCATTATGGAATGTATTAATGAAAAACCTCTCCAGTAAATTGAATTATATAGACGCTAACCGTGTTTATGATGGGATCCAAAATAAAAAATATATAAAATTATTAATAAAAATGATGCCTGGTATGAAATTCCTTCTGAACCTTAAGTGTTATTTGAATGAAGATAAGAATTTACTGTTTGGCCAAAATTATCACTTGTTAAGTCCATTACATTGTTTCATCTCCGGCTGTTGCCCTTGTTTTTAACAAGTTAAAACACCTTACTCTCTTTTTTTTGTCATCTTGGAAAGTTGTGCGATAACTATAACACGCTCTAATTATTAAGTCGTTGTCTGATTCCATTGTACTCCTGTGTACAGCGGATCATTTACGAATATGAAAATTCGTTTGCTTCTGTACGTTTTGACGAACGAACAAATTCTGTTTGTTTCTGTTCGTTCTAATTTAAATGTAGCTTTTACAGTGCCGACTCCATAAAACATTTGGAGTTTTATGGAGTCATGTTGGTGCCTACATCTTTAGTATCATGAATCACTCTCAAAAGTGTTGTATTCGTCACTGTCCAGTCCTAATATTCTTCAACCATGAATGTTTCCTTCGTTCAGGTTTCCTAACCTCAACTTTACTCTATAGAGTATACTTGTAAGCCCAAGAAGCTCATATATAAGAACTTCTTGATTTCACTAAACTTTTCAACCTGTATAATCTGGATGCCATTTGCATACGCAAGGCGGGAATGTCTTGAGTTCCCTTGCGACAAGGGATATTTCGTACTTTCTAGCGAACGGAAAGCGAAACTGATTTTTTTGATTTGTAATATCCGTACTTATTATAAAAAAACAGCTGTAATTTTTTCATAGTTTTTTATCGATAATGAAATTAGGTAAATGAATTTATTCGGGAGCGTGCTTTGATATCTGAACGTTGACAAAAGCGCGAAGTCGATTGCACAGAGGCATCTCAGGATTTAAGGGTTAAGTAATATACGAAGGGGTACCCAAAAGAAACCGGAATTATTTTTTGAAAGCTATTTATTTTCAATTTTTTTTTGACAAAACAACCTTATCCCCTTCAAAATATTCTCTATTACAACTAATACATTTATAGATGGGAGCCGACTTGATTGCTAGCGTAAGGAATTCAGGTGGAGGAGGATTGTTTGTACAATTCCCCTTCTTCTACAAACTAGTAGTAGTAGTAATAATACCATTAGTATGCGCTCTTCTAAAAATATTACTCACAAACCATTTTGAATAATTACTGTAGTACCAGACCCCTTGCACTTCTTCCCGCAGTAGCAAACAAGTCAGCTCCCTAGTATATCCTGCCGGTGCTTCCTCTGTTCGAAACATTTTTTGTAGTCATCTTTAGAAATGGGTGACAGCTCCTCCCTCGTTTTTTTTTCTTGACTGTTTCAATGTTGTCAATTTTGCTTGAACAAAAACTATCAAGTAGACGGAGTTTGGAGACTAGCTTCCAACGAAATGGTCTACAAAAACATAGAACCTATTACAAGTATAATTAAAAAGAAACGAATATCATTCCTGGGACATCTTTTAACGACACCTGAAAATAGAACTAGCAGGAAAATAATAGAAAAACTGTGGTATAGTAAAAGTGATATTAAATGGATCATAGAATTAAAGGAAGATATTGGAAGGTTACAAATTACAATAGAAGATTTAAAGCACAAGACAGATGTATTGAAGATATTGAAGGACGAACGCGTTATACTACAGCCGGGAAGGAACAAGCAACGATTGGGAAGAGTGGTTCCAGAGGAGGAAAGAAAATTGCGCTCGGAAAGGATGAAAAAATATTGGGCGGAAAAGAAAAGGAAGAAAGAAGGAATGACTTTAAATGTAAAATGACTAAAGTGGTCCTTTGTAGGCCATAAAATATTTTAAAAAAAAAAGTCCCTTTTTATGCGTGGAAAAAGAAAAAGCCGCACGGAGCCAGGTCAGGTGAGTAAGGTGCGTGGGGCAGCGGAACTATGCCATTTTTAGTCAAAAAATCTTTTACCGTGATGGCTATGTGTGCAGGTGCATTGTCATGGTGGAAGAACCAGTCTCCTGTCTGCCACAAATCGGATCTTTTTTAACGAACACTGTTGCCCAGTCTCCTTAAAACTTCCAAATTGTCAGTCGACGGTCTGAGAAAGCACACGCTCTCGAATTTTTTAAACATTTTTGTCGATTCGGGCAGTTGATGGACGTCCAGAATGAGGTTTGTCATCAATCGGCATGTCGCCATTTTTAAACCGAGTAAACCACTTGTATACTTGAGATTTTCCCATAGCATCATCTTTGTAAACTGTTTTCAACATTAAAACAGTTTCAGCAGCACTTTTACCAAGTAGAAAACAAAATTTCACAGCTACATGTTCACGTTTAAACTTGCCATCATTAAAAACGAAACAAGAACAAAACAGCACTAGCAAAAACATTCAATGCAGATGAATATTGAACTCGCAATGATTTGCGCTATACAAGTCTGTGCGGTAGAAATGCGTACTACACCAGCACCCGCCCATGGCAGTGCTATTCCGGTTACTTTTGGGTACCCCCTCGTATCCGAAATCAGATTATATATTTTCAGAGCCATATAGTCGAACATTCCTTTGAAATATTTCTTATTAGGATGTAGCAGTTTAATTTTTCCTATATTTATTTCAAACTAAACTTGTCACACTTTGGAAGAAAGTGGTTTGGCTTTCTGCGTCATTTTACTTGGCTCTTTTTCCAATATTCCATGATAAGAAAACAGTTTGCAAATATGTGAATTTCTTAACTTTCTCCAGCTCCCTACCAGTTAACCTTATTCAATACCCTTTCCTTTCCTTCTCCATCTCATACCTCCCGTATTGTATTCAGTATTTTTGTTAATAATAATGGTATTTAACAAACTTTGTTATCAGTTTATTATAAAGCTAAGAATATGATACTACCACATTCAGGTGTAAAAATTAATTTATTACAGTAATAAAAAAACGTTAAACTTTTTTTTATTGTTTCGTAAATAATTGGAAAAACTGTTTTGAGTTTGTTAATTTAGTAGTTCAATATTTTTTAAACAATGTGATTTTTTTTTAATAAATTTCTGAGGTTGAGAAGCGATTTACAATTTGTCTTTTATCTTATTACTCTCGTTTTTGTCCACCATAAAACATTTTTGTTTTCAGTGTTTTGTTTCAGAGTGTTGTTTGGAGCTGTCTGAATTCTGTCGTTCTGTTTCTGTCAATACACTAGAATCTCGTAAACCCAGACCAGTTTTGGTAATAAAAATTTTTCAACGTTGTGTAAATGAAGACTTGTTTTACTGACGATAAATTGCTAGTCTAAGTAGGTTACATTTCTTGAATTCATTTGACAGCGGGTAAGTTTATTGCAGTCACCGCACCTGCTGTTGCTACACAGCAAACTGGTGACTCAACGTTCTTTACCCATCCTCTTGATAAAGTAATGTAAAAAGCTGTGGTTTGGTGTGTGTGACTTGCCAGAAAACAAAAAAATTGAAGGACAAACAAGTATCAAAGATTTTATCGACATTATTAAAAATACTGATTTCATTAACACGTTCAGCACAGCGGCTAGAATCACGGGTGCTTCACTGCACCGACCCGCCATTACAGTGAAAATATACCATGCCGCCTTAAGGCAGCATATCAGGCCACGGAAAAAATCTTACTTATTTGCTCGTCTACTCACCGGCTCAATATAGTACGGTATTATACGTGGTTGTTGTTTCTACGAAATTTATATTTGAAATTGACTTTTTAATTATTAGAAAAATTTATACTTATAAGTTATTAAATGATTAAAAATTATTTTTATGTGTAAAATAAAAAAATACAATAATTATGTTTCATAATAAAAAATATTTAATTCACAAAATTTGTGTTGTTGTTTAGGTCATCAGCCGAAAGGCTGGTTTGAACCTATAGAGGTTTTACTAAGTAAAACGAAGAGTGAGGTGGTTTACCATTGCCTTCCTCACTGAGTGGAAAAGTACGCTTATCAGCAAGCCGGGCCCTCTGAAAAGCACATATTTTCCACTCTGTAAATGACAACTTCACTTCATTCACCACAGGGTCTGGCTGTACAATGAAATTCATTACTTTCAGAGAAGATAACTCTGATTAGTGTCTTTTACACCTCTACCTCTTCTGTTCTTAAATGATTCAGTCATTTAATTGACTGACCATGTGATAAGAAACAGAACTATTTATTTTAGCCCTGCAACGAACAGATTGAGTGTAAATAATTTGACACTCCACCTGTCTGTTATGGGCAGTCACAAAATTTAATATGTAAAATTAAAATTTTTAAAATGTAAATATTAAAATTTATATAAAATTTTTTTAAATATCCCAGAATAAAAAGACATATATTTACATGTTTACAATAAATTAATTAATAATTTTTAGTGAGACCATGGCAATATAGAAAATTAGTAATAAAAGTACTTTTATTCGTATAAAATTATTTTATGACCGTAATTATAATAGTACAGTATATTATGTAACGTACAGTAGGCCTGCAAAGGAAACACAGTGCATAGAAATCGCGAGTTCAGAAAGTAACAGAAATTTCTTTTGAGTAATAATTAAACTATTTTTACCTTTTATTTTGGAAAAGAAGTCACTGGGAACGAAGAAATTCGTAGAATAATTGATATAATTAAATAAAACAATAAAATTACATGGCACTAGGACGTTCGAATAGACTACAATTTTAAAATTCGTCAAAAATTCCCGGCAGTTGGTAACGAAAGACTATCTTCACAGTGGCGCTCGTAGAATAGATCTGAACCCCTGAACAATCGTTACTAACTCTGCCAGTACATCGGCGATTTAAAAAAAGCTATAGAAATGTGGTATTGTATATGCCGCCTTAAGGCGGCATCAGTCTATGGAATGAACCTCGATTTGCTGCCTTAAGGCGGCATCCGTGCTGAACGTGTTAAAATATAGTTGACTAAGGCATTCAGCTTTGGAATAACCAGCTTTATGACCACCTGGTAATTAAAATAGAAAAAAAATTTCGTTTTATTTTAGAAAGAATTTAATAAATATTAATATAATAATATATACATAACCTTACTGTTTTACTACTTTTAACTTTGCTGAAAATATTTTGTCCAATTTATCTTCCAAAATTAAATGTGTACCTCGTAACCCAACAAGAACTTGGCTTGCCCAAATGTAATACTCATTTATTTTTGCTTGTGACCAACCAACTGGTGTTTCATTTTCCAAATCTCTTAAATTATACAGTTTATCCGCTAATTTAACTAGTTTTGCTTCTAAACTTGATCCTTTTGCGTTCACAATCTGTATTAAAAAAAAAAACATATTTACTGGGAATTAATGTAATTTATAAAATAAAATAAAAATTTTTTTCATTGGGAAAAAACCATCCTAAGGGAAAAGAGGATAACCCAACTGCCTTTCAGAGAGAGAAGACAGCCGAATGCAGCTGTGGCAGAGAGATTGAGAGCCACCAGGTCAAGGAATATGAAATTGATGTGGGAACGAAGAAAACAACAGTGTGGTGCCACAACTAACTCCTCAAGGAACGCATGTCCATGAGTGACTTGAGTGCTCCAATTGGGGCGTAAATTAAAAAAAAAAAAAAAAAAAAAAAAAAAAAAATTGTCACCACCAACCCTTCTAAATAATCATTTACTGTGTTGCTGGTCTTCAGTACTTCTCCCGGCCCTTGTCGGCACGGTAGGCCCTTTGGCGGCGTACCGACAAACCTTTCGGCTGCGTACTGACAGAGGGCTTTGTTGCAAAGGCCGAGTGAGTAACTGCCCTCTACCACAGCGCTCTTAGCAACTATGTAAAGAGCGCTACACTGAGCCGAGAGGATTCGATTCCGATCCAGACAGCAGACAAGACGTCCACCGTTGGCAACACGGCTACCGGACTCCAACAAAGACTAATCGATGACCCTGCAAGAGAGAAGATGATGCTTCCGCTCGCCGAACCGTCACTGTAAGCTGTCGACCGGACCATCATCGCTCGCGACAGCGAGCGATGCCTACAGCGGTCCCTCGACCGAGCCTTACGCCCACTGAACCGCCACAACGACTACGACCGACGCTTTCCATCAAGATGACCATCGTTTAAACAGCCCTTTTCAGGGCCACCAAAACTTAAAGGTTTTAACTCCCCACTTACTGTCGCCATCCGGTGACAAAATAATTTTTATTTTTTGGTGATTCCATCCAGGAGATTCCCAAAAGGTCCTTGTTAAGAACTTATACTGGGTCCATTATGAAAGTAATGCGCATTTTCTATGAAAAATATATTTATTGATCGTACTGTTACAAACGCTTAAAAATTCTTTAAAATACTCTTCCTCTGAATCAATACACATGCGGAGATGTGTCTGCTACATCTAAAGACACCCTGAAACTCCTCAACAGGAATGTCTGTTAGAAACCTGGTAACATGCTTTTGGATGTTTTCTGCGGACTCTCAATGCTTTCCTTTCAGCTCTCTCTTCAGTCGGGGGGAAAAAAAGTCGCACGGAGCCAAGTCGGGACTGTAAACGGGCTGATGAACTACCAAAAAAGTTCTTGACAGCATAAAATTTGAAGTTCTTTCTGGTCATTCGTTAACACTTTCAGAACAAGCTTCACGTAGATCCTTGGTCACTATCCCATGTACTGCAAATGTGGAGATATTTAGGGTGTCAGCGACGTACTGGATGCTCAATTGACTGTCGAAATGCAAAACTTTGTGCACACGATTCATGTTGTCGACAGTTTTGGCTGTTGTTGGTCGTTCAGAATGGAGTTCGTTGGCGATCTCCTTTCGGCCCTCCAAGAACGTTTTGTGCCACCTCCTGGACTGTGACCTTGAAATGCAGTCGTTCTTGAAGGCCTCTTGAAGCTTCTGGAATGTTTTGGTTGCATTCTTTTAAAGCTGCATGCAAAATTGATGGTATGTTGCTGTTCAAGCAAATGCTCGATTGCACCATGTTACAAAGTCAAAAAACATACCTCACGATGTTTTTCTGCTCAGACAGTTTGGAGCAAATTGGGAATTGGCTGTGTTGGAAGGGCAGACCCCCCCCCCCACCACCACATTTTCGACCGGTTGTACCAGGCTGGGATGGGTAGTCGGGTCACAATAAAATCATGCGCATTACTTTCATAAAGGGCCCTGTATGTTAAGAAGCTTACCAAAAATGCTTCTGACAGTGAGACAAGAGCATGGAGTCTGAGGCTGACTAGTAAAGTTTTTGAATTTTTATAAAAATAAATTTTTATTTGAAAAAGTCAGATACTTTATGTGAACAGATCTTGTAAACAGTATTCTACTATATACTGTATAATTAGTATTGTATACAGTATTCTGTTCTGAATGTGATGAGCAGTCTAGAAACCTAGTATAGGGTGATTCAAAAAGATCGCCGGTTTTGATATATCAAATTAAGAGATTTATTTTATTGAAAAACTGAAAATAAATACATCAACAAGTTCATCTTACCTTCCGATTTCATGTATGAAAAATGATGTCATGCATGTGTCCTCCTCTACTGCGCTGGCACGCATCAACTCTGTCCATGAAATTGGATATTACTGCACGACAAGTTTCGACTTCCATTTGCCCGATAACCCGTCGAATTTCCTCCTTCAAGTCATTGATGTTTCGGGGTTTATTGGCATACACCAATGACTTCAGATGACCCCAAAGATGAAAGTCACAAGGCGTCAAGTCACACGACCTTGGTGGCCATTGATGGTCGGAATTACGAGAAATGATGCGATCCTGGAACCGTTCACGGAGCAACAACATTGTTTCTCGTGCAGCAACTGAATTTTATACGGGTGATATTGGAGATCGTACCGAAGAATTCTCCGTACAGAAGAACATCGTAAACCCAATTGTTGAGAACGGCGACGTATTGATTTTGCTGGGCTAAGAGCCACACTGTCACGAACCAACGCAACGTTCTGCTCAATTCGGCCAGAACGACGACGTCCAGAACTTTTAAGGTCGACTGTTGAACCCGTCTCAAAAAACTTTTTCATGAGCCTGCGAACTGTTCATTCATTCGGTGCTTCATTACGTCCTAGAGTACCGCGAAGTCGCCTGACAGTAGCCGCATAACTCTCTCCACTCTGGTAAAATGTTTTGACGATTAACACTCGTTGTGCAATAGTAAACTTCTCCATGGTTAGACACAGACTGCGAGAGTACTACACTGCGAACAAGAGAAACTACAACTGAATCGTCAATCGGAATGTTCTCCGAAATAGAAATGAGGTCTAACAATGTTGCCAACCGATATACAAAAATTTACCAACCGTTTAAAAACCGGCGCTCTTTTTGAATCACCCGTTATTTCATGTATCATTATGTGTGCTTTTGTTTAGGTGATCAGCCGAAAGGGTGGTTTGAACATCTAGAGGCTTTACTAAGTAAAAACAAGGGTGAAATGGTTTACTTTTGCCTTCCTCACTAAGTGGTAAAGTATGCTTATCAGCATGCCAGGCTCTCTGAAAAGCATCTACTTTCCATCCTGTAAATGACATCTTCAGTTAGTTCACCACGGGATCTGGCTGTATAATGAAATTCATTACTCTCAGAGGAGATATTTGTGACTACTATATTTCAAGGGTGATGAGCTCTGAACATATGAATTGCCCCCCTCCCACTTTACAGCTAGCCAATGACTTGCCAGCAACATTGCCAATATGTGCTTTTGTAGCTCTGTTAAATATTTCATCAGCCATTTTTTTGGTCTTTCAGTATTAATTATAACCTATAAACATACAATCAGCTGATTATATTATAAAGTATTGCATGTTAACGCGCTCTATAATCGATGTGTTCAGTACGAGAAGCAAGACAAGTGTGAACTATTGCGGCTCTTACACGCATGCGTGCGTAATGTTTGTCAGGTACAATTTGACAACGCTGGCAAATGTTCCGATTGGTCTAAACGTGTGAAACACCAGAGCTCATCAACCGTGAAAAGCATAGTAGTTACTTTTACACCTCTAAGTCTGTTGGTAAATGTTTCAGTCGTAAAATTGGGTGACCATGAGTGATAAGAAACAGAACTATTTTTTGTAGTCCTGGAACTACGAGGCGTGTTCAGAAAGTAAGCACCGTTTTAAAAAAAAAACAAGTAGAACAATTTTTTTTCAACATAATTTTATTTCTACATGAAAGCCCAAACCTTAAACTATTTTTCGACATAGTTTCCACCGATGTTCAAACACTTGTCGTAGCGGGTGATCAATTTGTCTATACCCTCTTCGTAGAAGGTTCCCGCCACTGACGTGCACAAAACCAAGAGACTCAGAAGTGCTTTGACTTTTCTCACACAGTACAGTGATGATTGTGAGGATTTTTTAAACAAAATTGTGACAGGTGATGAAACTTGGGTCCGTCATGTAACACCGGAATCTAAACAGCAGTCAATGGAGTGGCGACACACACAATCCCCGAAGAAACAAAAATTCAAGACGACAATGTCTGCACATAAAATCATGTGCACTGTCTTTTGGGATCGGAAAGGTGTTTTGCTGATTGATTTTCTCCCAAGAGGTGAAACCATTAATGCGGCCAAGGTATTGCGAAACCTTAAGAAAACTAAGGCGGGCAATTCAAAACAAACGGAGAGGAATGCTCAGTAACGAAATTGTATTGCTCTATGACAATGCTCAGCCCCATACCGCTGGTGACACTCAAACATTGGTTCGACAATTTCATTGGGAGCAGTTCGATCACCCACCCTACAGCCCGGACTTGGCACAGTCTGACTACCACTTGTTTCTGCACATGAAGCGTGAGCTAGGCGTCCAACGCTTTGAAAACGACGATGAAGTGAAAACTGTCGTGGAGTCGTGGCTACATTCGTTGGCGGGAACCTTCTACGAAGAGGGTATAGACAAATTGATCACCCGCTACAAGTGTTTGAACATCGGTGGAATTTATGTCAAAAAATAGTTTAAGGTTTGGGCTTTCATGTAGAAATAAAATTGTGTTGAAAAAAATTGTTTTACTTGTTTTTTTTAAAAACGGTACTTACTTTCTGAACACGCCTCGTAATAGATCAAGTGCAAATAATTTAACACTCGACCTGTCTGTTATGGGTAAATGTATCATATATTGTTTAAAAAAAACTCACCTGCAATCGCTTTCTCTCTTGTGATGGTAAACTCTTATCGTCAGTACACTCGGCTACAATACCACTTATCTTTGAACCAAATTCATTTTTTAATTCTTCTATTGTTGTGTCAGTATCTTCAACAGTATCATGTAATAATGCTGCACATATTACATTCACGTCTGTTATTCCAGCTTCTTCTGACAGTATATTAGCTACACCTGGAAAACAGAATTGGTAAATCTTATACACTGCAAACTTAGAAATTTTTTAAATAATTTTGTGAATTTGGAAACGAAAATAAAATGTACCAGGTTGCCCAAATGTCAGTTCCCCACATAGGAAAGAAGAAAAATGAAGGCGTTACAAGTTAATGGAATAAGAAACCTACAGGGAAGAAAACAGATTTATTATTTGAACTACGAGGTGTGGTTATTAAATAACAAAACTGACGTTGTAAACAATTTTTTTAAATTTTATATGTAATCACTTATTGTCACCTTCAATATACACTCCTTCTCAATCCCTGCAACACTCCATGCGAATTTTCCATTGTTGGAAACAGTGCTGGAAGTCATCTTGTGTCAGCTCCTTCAGGACACGTGCCGCTTTCTTTTTTACACCTTCCACAGACTCAAATCTTGTCTCTTTTAATGCAGATTTCACTTTAGGGAACAGGTAGAAGTCACATGGTGCAAGATCTGGTGAATAAGGTGGATGTTCTAACACTGAGATGCTGTACTTGGCTAGGAACCTCTTGACAGATAATGCGGAATGAGCTGCCGCATTATCTTCGTGGAGAACCCATGATTTGTCCTTCCACATTTCTGGGCGTTTTTTCCTTACTCTTTGACATAGTTTAGAAAGTACCTCAAGGTAGTAATATTGATTAATTGTTTGACCTTCAGGAACCCAGTGAAGATACACAATTCCATGTATATAAAAAAAAACAATCATCATTGCTTTAAATTTTGACTTGCTCATTCGAGCTTTTTTGGCTCTCGGTGAAGTTCGGCTCTTCCAGTGCATGGATTGGCGCTTCGTTTCCGGATCATAAGGAAAAAACCACATTTCATCACATGTTACTATCTTCTACCTGTTCCCTAAGGTGAAATCTGCATTAAAAGGGACAAGATGTGAGTCTGTGGAAGCTGTAAAAGAGAAAGCGGAACGTGTACTGAAGGAGCTGACAGAAGATGACTTCCAGCACTGTTTCCAACAATGGAAAATTCGCATGGAGCGTTGTAGGGATAGAGAATGAGTGTATATTGAAGGTGACAATAAGTGATTATGTATAAAATTTTTTACGTCAGTCTCGTTATTTAATAGCCACACCTCATATACTTACATAATACCTTTCTTATAGCGGTTGTTCAAAATGTCCACTATTAGAGTCTATGCACTTCATATAACGACTTAAAACTGATTGACAAATTTTCAACAATTACGATTTATCATTTCATTGATGGTGTCAAATGCATTTTCTATTATGCTTTTTAGTTCGGCTAGGTTTTGTGGTTTTGAAGGAAACACCAATTCTTTATAATACCTCACAGTGAAAATCACATGTGGTTAAGTTAAACAAGTGCGCAGGGCATTCGTTAAATTTGGAATTTAAAAGCTCTTGAAATTTGATACCGAAATATGCTAGGGCTCCATCTTGTTTCCAGATGTACGACTGCCGTGAGTGAGCACCCTTCTGTTTCACAATGTGTTGTCATGAAATTTCTAACAAACCATCAGAAATTTTAACATGGTTAAGGGCGTGGTTTAAACCTACCCTCTCACAAATTCGAGTGTATTTGTGGGCTTGAGAATTTAAGGATGGGCGTAAGACTGCTGAAAACGACAGCCATGATATACACCCTAGGACACGTTTAACGGCTGACAATTCAGTGCAGTTTGAGATTCAAGGCTTATACATAGAAACAATATCGAACTTGATCGCTAAAATTTTTGGAAGCCAAAATTATCAGTGGTAATGGGGTTTGGGTACTCTCATAGCATATCCACTTTTTACGTGCTACACGTTTAACAGCTAACTGACAACATCAGTGCAGTACAGTGCATCTACAGTATAACTGTGTAGACTATTCGAACTGGCACAACTCTTGCTCTACGTGTACACACAGTTCCGCAAAAAGTATATCCATAACTTAATCTTTCAACAAGGTCTACTAATTTTAATGTACGCAAATGCCTACAACCTTATTTTAATGTACAAACATACAAATATTTTAAAAAATTTTAAAATATGTATTTAATTTGTCCCAGTAAAAAATTAATTTATAAATTACATGAACTGAACTGCAAAAACTCACTAAACTATACTCTACAGACGCACGCAACTAACTAAACAAATTGGTCTGAATATAAATAATGAACAGAAAATCATATATATGAAAACAAATTAGTCACATCATTATCTCTGACAGATTATTAATAATAAAAGTGAAAACAAAGCGTAGTGACACTGCGTGAGTCGCACATTACTGTAGCGATTGTATACTTTTGTGACTGTACCGTCGTTGCATGGCGAGGGGAAAAGAGTGGAGTAGATAAACATCGAAGCTGCTTGTGCCAATTCAAATTGTCCAAAGTGTACTGCACTGATGTTGTCAGCCGTTAAACATGTCGGGGGATATGGATGTGTCAGCCATAATTCAGAAAGTCCTGTGTCTTTAAACTGATTATACCACCTATGGATGTTATTACCACTTGAGGATTACAATGGAACTTAATACAGAACGCACGTTACACTGTAATTACAGATTTAGTTCTTACAAAGTGTAAAACACAAAAAGCTTTCTGCTCAATTGTCACAATCTTTGCTACTTGTACTTTCTAACAGAAGACTGAGTGTACCAACACACGCAGGTGTACCAATAAAATTGTGTGAGTTGCTCTTGAATTTTGATGTATTATTTATTATTATAAGATAAATACTACCAAGCCTTAAAATCCTGAAATTCATTTTGAAATCCCCTGTACTTCTACCAAGTTGTACTAGGAATAGAAAAATCCTATTCCGACTCAACAATTATCTGCTGCAGTTAATCATGTAGGTTATTAAACCTTTCAGTGCCCTAACAGTTTCTAAAAATTTGAATCTTAAGTGCCATTGTATAAGAATGTACAAAAAGTGCCAGCCCTTAACTTGAAGGTGTAAGTCTGTAATTGCCTATCTTAATTTTGACGTTACAGAAAATAAAATTCCCATTAAAAATTAATTTTTATTGTGTTCATAAAAAAAATAAATTGTTCTGGTAACACCAAAATATTCAATCTACATTATTCCATTAATATTTATTAAAAAAAAATCTGGTGTGAAACACTCACACAACTTCCTCTTGCCAATGCAAATAATTAACAATATAACCTAACATTAGTAATAAAACATTAGCAATAAATGAAAAACTAACCTCAATAAACATAACCTAATTTTAATCATGAGTGAATGATGCAAAATGAAAATCAAACTCAGTTTGGCTTAAAAATACGGAAAATCACACTTTCACACTAAACTAGGCTCTGTAGAAAAAATGCTCTAAATAAAAGATGTAGATCTTTTGATTTCCTATAAATTTGATTATATACACTTTTGTCGTAAAATGTATACTAAGGCTGAAATCTTAAAAGTCTGTTTTTTACACATTTTCGTGAGAAAGAAACAGAAAATCGCTAATTACTGCTAAACTAAGCATTATACAAAAAAATGTTTGAAATAAAAGTTGTAGGATTTAAAATTCTCTACAACTTTAATTATATAGTACATTTTTGCGCTAAAATGCATTTTAACGTCACAATCTTAAAAAACAATACAACACCAAGAATTTCAGCAGAAATGGCGCCTACCTTATCTTGTAGAGAATAAAACATTTAGTAAATGAGGTGATTTTTAAAAAAATCATAGGAGCCGTTTCTGAGAAAATCGCAAAAAAGTGAAAAATTACACGAATAAACTACTACTTCTGATTGACTGATTTTGATGAAAATATTTGTGTCGGGTCGTCTAGTGGTATCTAACTTAAGTTTCAAGTTTGTACGGTGTGCCGTTCTTGAGATATTTTGTTCACACACACACACACAGACCAATTGCTAAAAAACATGTTTTTTGGGTTGAGAGGGTCTGAAAACATGTAGATCCGGTGAAAACTCTGTTTTGAAAAACCGACATGAAAACAATACTTTCCTTCCTGTATATTCATATTAGCGCTAAATAAGCAGTTCGCTTGCGCCGGCTGCGAAAACTCTTACCGGGCGCATTTCAAGCGAAATGCTTAATAGGCAAGAGAAAGTACAAATTTGAATCGTAAGTGCCACTATATAAGAATGTACAAAAAGTGCCAGCCCTTGATTTGAAAGCATAAGTCTGCCATTGTCAACCTTAAGTTCAATGGTACAGAAAAATAAAATTCCCGTAAAAAATTAATTTCTATTGTTTTCATAAAAAAAAAATCGTTCTGATAACAGAAATATTCAAACTACATTATTCCATTAATATTTGTTAAAAAAAAGATTTTTGTATAGCACATTATGCTTAACTTAACAGAAAAACATTGGCACTTCATGTAAAAGAACTTGATGTCCTGTTATCCGAACATTGGCACCGGAATGGGTTAATTTAATGATTAAATACATTATTTTACAATTTGTTACATACCTATAGGATGATTAATATATGGTGTTTGATCAATATTTTTTCTTCGTTGGGCTTTATGTTTAATGGCAGCGAAATTCGTACATCTTATCAATAGTTTTATATTGTCATTTACTGTATCATCGGTTTTTGAATCTCCTGTTCCTGCCATTGTTAAACCTTAACATAGAAAACAAAGATAGTTCATTATAAAATATGAGGTGTGGCTACTAAATAACGAGACTGATGTTGTAAAAAAATTTAATTTTAATTTTATACATAATCACTTATTGTCACCTTCAATATAAACTCCTTCTCTATCCCTACAATGCTCCATGCGAATTTTCCATTGTTGAAAACAGTGCTGGAAGTCATCTTCTGTCAGCTCCTTCAGGACACGTGTTGCTTTCTCTTTTTTAACTTCCACAGACTCAAATCTTGTCCCTTTTAATGCAGATTTCACCTTACGGAACAGGTAGAAGTCACATGGTGCAAGATCTGGTGAATAAGGTGGATGTTCTAACACTGAGATGCTGTACTTGGCTAGGAACTTTTGACAGATAATGCGGAATGAGCTAGCGCATTGTCTTGGTGGAGAACCCATGATTTGTCCTTCCACATTTCGGGGCATTTTTTCCTTACTCTTTGACGTAGTTTAGAAAGTACCTCAAGGCAGTAATATTGATTAATTGTTTAACCTTCTGGAACCCAGTGAAGGTACACAATCCCATGTATACAGGGTGATTCATGAAGTTCTCCCCCCACTTCTACAGCACATTGTACTAGTAAAAATAATGAAAAAATGTTATATAAACATAGGTCCGAAAACGCTTCGTTAGCGAGTTACAGCTAGCGAAAGTTTCGCCTGGATTTCAGTTCACCAGGTGAAATGAGGTCTTCCTGGAATTGTGGTAAGGTAGATTAAGGGGCGAATTCAATCATTTCTTATGGTTTTTGATCTGATAAATTGAATAAAACAGGTCCCAGAACTGTAAGTTAAATAGTTTTTGAGAAAACCAGTGTCAAATGCAAAAAATGGAGTGAAAATCACATTTTTTCATCTTTGGGCAAGAATAACTTTGTTATTTCACCAAGAAACAGTTAAAATTTTTCAATAAAAAATGTAGAAAATTTTATTCTGAACAAACCGGTGTAAATTAAGTACACAGAAAGCGAATAGATGTTTGATTAAATGAGTTTTTATTCATAAGAGTACAAAGTAAAATTAACCGGAAAAACTAAAATGAAAAAATGTGTTTTTTTCACTCCATTTTTTTGCATTTGACACTGGTTTTCTCAAAAACTATTCGCTTTCTGTGTACTTAATTTACACCGGTTTGTTCAGAATAAAATTTTCTACATTTTTTATTGAAAAATTTTAACTGTTTCTTGGTGAAATAACAAAGTTATTCTTGCCCAAAGATGAAAAAATGTGATTTTCACTCCATTTTTTGCATTTGACACTGGTTTTCTCAAAAACTATTTAACTTACAGTTCTGGGACCTGTTTTATTCAATTTATCAGATCAAAAACCATAAGAAATGATTGAATTCGCCCCTTAATCTACCTTACCACAATTCCAGGAAGACCTCATTTCACCTGGTGAACTGAAATCCAGGCGAAACTTTCGCTAGCTGTAACTCGCTAACGAATCGTTTTCGGACCTATGTTTATATAACATTTTTTCATTATTTTTACTAGTACAATGTGCTGTAGAAGTGGGGGGAGAACTTCATGAATCACCCTGTATAAAAAAAACACAATCATCATTGCTTTAAATTTTGACTTGGTCATTCGAGCTTTTTTGGCTCTCTGTAAAGTTCGGCTTTCCCAGTGCATGGATTAGCGCTTCGTTTCCGGATCATAAGTAAAAAACCTCGTTTCATCACATGTTTGTATTTTCTACCTGTTCCCTAAGGTGAAATCTGCATTAAAAGGGACAAGATTTGAGTCAGTGGAAGCTGTAAAAGAGAAAGCGGCACGTGTCCTGAAGGAGCTGACAGATGACTTCCAACAATGGAAAATTCACATGGAGCATTGTAGGGATAGAGAAGGAGTGTATATTGAAGGTGACAATATGTGAATATGTATAAAATTAAAATAAAATATTTTACAACATCAGTCTCGTTATTTAATAGCCACACCTCATATACAGTACATCGCGGAACATTTTGTAGGTAAACTGAACGAATATACCTGTTAGTTACCATAATCAGAAATGTTAGTTTCTCGAAAAGGATGCCAGACTATTCACAGCGCTGAACAAAATCTAATATGCAGTATAATAAAATCCTGTTTAGTTGAAGCTAAACAAAAATGCCTTTCCATGCCTCTTAACAAAAGCCATGAGTGAGTGGCTAACTACTGTGTTGTTTCTCTTTCCACAGTTCAAAAAATAAAGAAGGAAATTAAAGATATGAAGAAGCTATTCTTCAACAGTTTTGTTGAACTTTGTAAAAAAAACAATACAGTTAGGTAGATACTAGTGAGACTGATAATGAAGATGCCGGTGACAGCGATAGTAAAGAAGGCGATTCATTTGTAGAAAATATTTCAATAGAATTTAGGGAACTGGTAATTACAGTAAATAAACGTTTCTAGTCATATGATTAAGCTATAGGCAATATTGCAGGACACATTTATTTCTTATAAGGATTATGAAGAAAACAATTTCTCGGAATAAACTAAAGCTTACAAAATGTACGTAGAAACTGCATGGTGGTGAAATGTATGAGTAGTGTCTCACTGTTGAGGTTGGCAGCACTGTCAAATTTTCATTTCCCTTCCTCACAGCCCATCCATACACAAAAGGCAATCTCGTGACTTCAGTATCTATATTCAATCTGCTAGTTTCAGGGCTAAAATAAATAGTTCTGTTTCTTATCACATGATCAGCCAATTATATGATTGAAGTATTTAAGAACAGAAGAAGTAGAGGTGTAAAAAACACTAATCACTGTTATCTCCTCTGAGAATAATGAATTTCATTATACAGCTAGTGTGGTGAATGAAGTGAAGGTGTCATTTGCAGGGTGGAAAGTAATGCTTTTCAGAAGGCCTCACACGCTGATAAGCATACTTTTCCACTCGGTGAGAAAGGCAATCGTAAGAAGAAGTAGAGGTGTAAAAGACACTAATGAGAGTTATCTCCTCTGAGAATAATGAATTTCACTATACAGCTAGTGGTGAATGAAGTGAAGGTGTCATTTGCAAGGTGGAAAGTAGATGCTTTTCAGAAGGCCTCACATGCTGACAAGCATACTTTTCCACTCAGTGAGGAAGGCAAAAATAAACCGCCTCACTCTTCATTTTACTTAGTAATGCCTCTAGAGTATTGATTCTCAACGGGTGTGCCACAAAACTTCTGAGGTTATGGGCTTAGTACTGTAGTTGTAGTGGAGTAAAAATGTTTCTAAACAAACAGAAACCAAATCCACAATGCAGCGCACATAGCCTTCTTTGGCAATTTAAAAACATTTTTAGATCTGACAGTTACCTACCACATAGAAAAGATGAGAGAGGAAGAAGGATTAGTACAAGCTGCATTCCCTCACGGACACGATTCCAGAGTCTAAATAACAAAAATATTATTTGCGATAGCCTTTGACAAACAACGATACATGGGATGAACGTTGAATTGGTATGAAGAATCTGAATTTTTTATAACTCTAATGTTTGTAAGTTGCAATTTGTTCAATTCATAACAATAACCAACCCCCATGATCCAATGAGATGAGGATGGTGAGTATGATGTGTAAATGAGATGTAGTCTTGTACAGACCCAGGCCGACCATTCCTGGGAAAGTATGGTTAATTGAACTTAACCATCAAAGTACATCGGTAACCACTCTCTAGTATTCAAATCCATATAAAATTAACTACCTTTACTAGGATTTGAACCAGGAAACTTTTGTCTCCAAAAATCAGCTGTTAACCCTTTATAGCTCTTTGGCAAGAGTATACTTAGCACTGTCAATAAAGTTGATTTTTTTAAAGAGTAAGCTATGCAGTTGAACCCTATTGGCATTTTAAGATTTTATAGATGTTCTCTGGTAAGTAGGCTATCCACATTTTGAAATTAGTGTGCAGTGACCATTTACTTCATGAGTTATACGAATGTGGTAAGGATTCATACCAGTTTACGCAACCATGTTGTTTTGTTGTTACTTTTCAAGTTTTTTATACAGGAAAGCAAGCATTCATGCTAATATAAAGCTGAGACAAGTTATTCTACATATTTTTCTGTTATATAGGACTGCAAGTTGTTTTAATAAGCATTTTACCACTAAATATTATGTGATTCCCATTTCAATTAACGTTCCTTGGTAAGTAAACTTACCTACCTGGGCTTAACATAAAAAAAGAAGAAATATCTTACTGTTCTGGCACTAGAAATACATTATTCAAGTCCCTATATGTTATAACATGTACATTTTCCGCGCAGTACTGCCCTGTAAAGGGTTTAACAGCTAACTTGTGGCAACAATTTTACCTCTAGACCTTACGTGTACGTTGCAATCTGTTCAATTGAGAACAATGAGCAACCCCATGACCCAACAAGATGAGGATGATGTGTATGATGTGTAAATGAAATGTAGTCTTGAACAGACCCAGGCCGACCATTCCTTGGAAAGTATGGTTAATTAAACCCCAACCATCAAAGTACACCGACAACCCTTGTCTAGCATTCAAAACCGTGTAAATATAACTACCTTTACTAGGATTTGAACCAGGAACCTTCATCTCCAAAAATCAGCTGATAAACAGCTGACTTTGGCGACGACTTTACCTCTAGACCAACCCGGTGGGTTTAAGCTTATTTATTAAAACAAAAATGAGATGATGATTTATGTATGACGTGTACTGTAGTCTTGTACAGACTCAGGCCGACAATTCCTGAGAGAGTATGGTTAATTGAACCAAAACCATTTAAGTACACCGGTAACCACTGTCTAGCAGTCAAATCCGTATAAAAGTAACTACCTTTACTAGGATTTGAACAAGGAACCTTCGTCTTCGAAGATCAGCTGTTAAATAGCTGATTTTGGTGACGACTTTACCTCTAGACCAACCTGGTGGGTTAAAGTTTATTTATTAAAACAAAAATTTAACTTGTTCCGTTATTTCACATCACATCATCCGTAACCTTAAAGTTGTCTCTTGTAAACGCATCTATACTATTATAACTAATGATTCCTACTCACTATAATTAATTATAGATATTGCTTGCATGTTTATTAGTACACATTCATCACTCGTTTGCTTCAAACGTGTTCTGTTGAATACATAACGAATCTTTTGGAATTGGCTCCTATTATTTCTGAAGAAATGGACACGATATGACACTGAACACCACTGGCCAGGATCGTTGGGTGTGTAATAAACCAATATGCAGACTTAGTAAACCTCTAAGAAGTGACATATTTCTCGCTAATACAAAGTTGGATTATCGAACAATCATTCTCTTCATTTACAGTTGGTGCATCAATTAAATGGTGCGAAGATGTAATTTTAAATAACTTGTGTTATTTTCTGTATTTTTAAATTTTAATGTTTTGTAATTGTTGGATCTTAATTGTTTTGTAATTTGTACAGTAAAGCTTGTAAATAATTTTTAAAACTTGTAAAAGATTAAAGGATAAACAAACGAAAATAAAAGAAACAGGTGATTACTAGGTTGAACAGTAAAGGTGCATTCACATAATCTTTTGATAATGTGAAACAATGGAATAGGTCTCATTTTTTTAATAAAAATCTTCTACTTTATTTTTGCCCTCCCCTGGAGAAAGTACTGACTATACTTCTATGATCATTTTATATGTGCTTTAGATTTATATAGCACTGTATTACTATTTATTTGTACAAAATCAACAGGGCTGTATAAAAATAAAGAGGTTTCTAATAACTCCATTCACTGTAATATTCTCACTGAATATTATGATCCGAATTAGAGGTTATGTTTTTTCCAGTAACAATAATTTATAGATATGGGTTGTAAACATCACACAGTTACCCTTGATACGTCCACGAAACACAATTCGAGTTTTTCCTTGATTAATGATGTTCTTCTATACATCAGAAATTCGTTAAGTTGAATGTTAAAAAATCCCTGTTAAGTTACACGAACAGAATTTACAATTAAAAAATAATAAGTTATTCTTCTATGAAGTAATATAACTCTTTAGTCTAAAATGGTTTTTTTAAATCCGTTCGGATACAGCAAATAGTTATAATATTATATTAGAACAGTTTTTACTGAACGTATCTTTTCTAATACCTGAGAATTTTGAGGTTAAGCCAATATTTACATCACTCTGCGATTCCGTGTGTTATTGTAATGCAGATACAAACATGCCATCATACTGAACTTTGACGTCATAGTATAACGTCCAGTATATTAAGAAACGTTAGGATTAAAAAAAACACCCAGTATTAAGGATTACGTACGATATCAACCTATCCGACATGTTCTTTGGGTATTCTAAAGGATACTTTAGAATTTACATTTATAGTATACTCAAAGGATGTTGTTATCCATGACATTTTGTACAGATTATGTTACCACCAGCAGAAAGTCATTAATGTTTCTATTATTTTTGTTTACTATTAGGTAGTGTAGTCATAATATAACTCAGCAAGTTCTTAATTTATAATGTCGACTGTTAATGTAAATAATTGATACGATTTAATTATTAAATGGAGTAAGCATTATTCTTTATTTACTAGAGAGCAGCTAATATAAACTACGCTTTTACTTCAGTTGTAAGTGCTAGCGATCGTGTAATATTGGTTTGGGTTTGATCGGTTGTTCAATATTCAGATAAATTCGTTTCGATTAAACAAATAGTGTAAGCGTATAATTGTGATTTAAACAGGTACAGGTTAAATAAGTGCAAATAATAAAAAACATTAAAGTAATCGTAAGTATGAATATAAATACTGTTGTAGTAATGGGCTGTACCAGTAGGCTGACTATCCGAGCTAATGTTTTTGGGACGATTCGTAATGCGAGGTGGCTTTGATGAAGTGCGGAAGGGAGGGGCCATTACCATTCCACGACTTTATCTAAATTCCAGTATGACCCACTTATCAAAATTGAGAGTTGCCACATTTTTATTCCGCCCTGTATTCCTCTTATATACCCATGCCCCTTCCTTCATCTACTTGTATGACTCACGCCTCCCAGTTGGTAGTTGTCCCCATGTTCCTATGCATAATCACTCCACTACGGTGAAAAGAGCCGCCATTTTAAATTATTAAACACTTAGAAAATAAAAGGCCGGTGATTATGCCAAACTCTACCCCTTCTGTCTCCTCTAAAATCATAAACTAACCCCCTACCTAAAATTGTACCATTTGTCCACGTTAAGTACGGTGCGTGCTTTCCCCTCCCCAAGACAATAAAACTCCCACATAACTGAAAAAGGCCACTGAAAAACAAAGTAAAAGAAAAGAGCCGCTCTTAAACCCACTTGTCCCTTAATATAAATTTTCATCCACGAGTAACTTCTTAAAATACATTACTTCCTTTGAAGTCCCAGTCCCAATCCCGCAAGAGCCAGAATCCTATTTCCTAATTTTAAACTATAAAATTCCCCCTAAATTTCATGAGGTTGCAATTATTCGGTAAAATTGTTCCCCGAGCGACCAGGTGTTCCTTAACACGATGTCGCCATCATAGGGCTTCTCAGCCCTCTCAACCAGGATTCAGGATTCAGGAAGGGAGGGAATCCAATTCGAAACTTTTCGGACAGTAAAATCGTCGCCGTGAGTCAGCTGTTTATAACAGCTGATTTTCGGAGACTATGGTTCCTGCTTCAAATCCTAGTGAATGCAATTACTTTTATACGGATCTGAATAATAGACAGTGGTTACCGATGTAATTTGATGGCTGTGCTTCAATAAACCATACTCTCTCAGGAATGGTCGGCCTTGATCTGTACAAGAGTAGACTATACCTCATTTACACGTCATCCTAATCTAATTGGGTGATGGGGTTGCTTATTGTTCTGAATTGAACAGATTGCAACGTATAAAAGTACACACATTAAGGATAAAAAAATAATGTTGTTATCAATCACCTTTAAATCCTAACTAGAAGTTATCAAAAATAAAATAAAACAATTATTATAATACCTAACTTACAACAAAAATGTTTTCTTACCTCTTTTAATTGAAGCGTTTACATAATTTCGATATGATAAAGTTTTAAAAATAGTTAACCACCGAATCTTATAAAGAAAAAATGATTGAGAAAAAGTTTAGGTAACGAAGTTTTAAGTTAAAATTACAAAACAGTAGGATGTAAAACCAGAAAGATAAACAATAAGAATAAAAACAAAAACCAACAGTATCTTACAACAACACATATGTTTCTATTTGACTAAAATTTTTGCTAAGTTATTAATGTTTACAGTGATTAATAATATGTAAAATATAAATGAATCTTTCAGCATTGAAATAAGTATGGAAGAAAACATTACAAATAAATTTGTTGCGGTTTACTGAACTCTGGAAGAGTGTGTTTGTACTACAGAGACCCGATGAACCAAACATTTTTGTTTATGATTTTACTTGGCTTGTGTATTTTTATTTATGTAATATATTTTATTTTATACGAAGATGAAACTTGTGAGGGTTAACCAGTTAGGGGTGATAAAATTAAAAATTACATAGGGAGAAAGCGGGGCAGAATGGGGTATTTAAGCTATATTATTTTTTTAAAGGAAAACCATGAACAGTAAAGACTTCGTAAAAATGTACATCAATCTTTAATGGACGCATTTATACAGTAAAATGTTTCTTAAATATTGTAAAAACTGTTTTTGGGTAAAGTAAACTGGACGAGGCCATCTACCTGAGGGACCGGAGGTTTAAGGAAATCTGCGTTTTATTCGTGTAGAAAGGGTCGCCTATTGTGTTTTATTACTGGTGAAAGGGTCGCCTGTTGTTATGATGCGATGGACTCGTCCAGTTGTCTAAAGGCACTTTTACAGTTAACCTATTTTATACCTATGCCATGCAAATGAATTGCAAAGATAATGCACTTTATTGTACATAAATTTTATAAAACATAATTATAATGTATTTTAAATTAACAAATAAAACTTAAAAGTAAAAATATAAATAGTGCAGTAGTGCAACAAGAGAAGATTTTATTTCTTGAGTTCTTCGTTTTCACTATTCATGCAGCCACTTTAGATAATATGGAAAATTATTAGTTTTTTTTCACAATAACCTCCTCATTTACCAAAAACAATCACAGATCTTTGCATGTTCATATGCATGGCATAGGTTTAAAACAGGTTAACTGTAAAAGTGGTTTTAGACAACTAGACGAGTCCATCGGATCATAACAACAGGCGACCCTTTCACAAGTAATAAAACACAATAAGCGACCCTTTCTACACGAATAAAACGCAGATTTCCTTAAACCTCCGGTCCCTCAGGTAGATGGCCTCGTCCAGTTTACTTCCCCTGTTTTTTTTATGATTTCTTTACAAACTATGTCAAGTACCCCGTAGGTGAGGCAGAAAGGGGCGGTATTTTAAAATGAGTAAAATTTAAGAGGAAATTAAGAAAAATTACAATTTAAGAGGAACAAAGTTGACAAACACAAGCTTATCATCTTCATTGTCAATGCATTTACAGGAGTTATGGGCCCATTGAATACACTGTTTGCAGGATATCCAACCTTCAATTTGAAGTCGAGTAAAAATCATCACAATTAAAACATTCATCTTCATCTCCACTTAAATCAAATCATTTCCATTAAAAGTTTATATTTTGTAATCACTTTCTTGAGTTTACTTTTACTTTTTTTACTTGTAATTTCTTCTTGTTTATGAATAATTAATTTAAATAATCTCTTTTTTGAGAAGCGGAACCCCGTTCCGCCCCTCAGTTAGGTTTTACTTGAGCGTCCTCTTTGGCCTACAAAATTTGTTAAACTGACTACCTAATTTACGCTAAATTAAACCTTAAAAAATGTACAATAATCCCTTGGTGTCCGCGGGTTTCGGTTATCCGCGGATTTTGTCCGTGGGCCTAAAACCTTAAAATACGTTCGTTTTCTCACCTTGTGTACACCGTAATTGGTTGGGAAGTCATACAATTCTGAAAAATCTGGTGTGAAACACTCACACAACTTTCTCTTGCCAATGCAAATAATTAACAATAAACCTAACATTATTAATAAAATATTAGAAATAAACAAAAAACTAACCTCAAAAAGATAACCTTATTTTAATCATGAGTGAATGATGCAAAATGAAAATCAACCTCAGTTTGGCTTAGAAATACGGAAAATCACTCTTTCTCTCTAAACTAGGCTCTGTAGAGAAAAATGCTTTAAATAAAAGTTGTAGATCTTTTAATTTTCTATAAATTAAATTATATACACTTTTGTCGTAAAATGCATACTAAGGCCGAAATCTTAAAAAAATCAATTTTTCACACATTTTCGTGAGAAAAAAAACAGAAAATCGCAAATTACCGCTAAACTAAGCGTTATACAAAAAATTGTTTGAAATAAAAGTTGTAGAATTTTTAATTCTCTACAACTTTTATTATATAACGTTTTGCGCTAAAATTTATATTAAAGCCGTAATCTTAAAAAAACAACGTTTTTACGTGGAAACAGCCTCACCGAGAATTTCAGCAAACATGGCGCCTACCCTATCTTGTAGAGAATACAAAATTGAGTAAAATAGGCGATTTTAAAAAAAATCGTAGGACCAGTTTTTGAGAAAATCGCAAAAAACTGAAAAATTATACGAATAAACTACTACTTCCGGTTGACCGATTTTGATGAAAATGTTCGTGTCGCGTTCCGTAGTGGTATGTAACTTAAGTTTCAAGTTTCAAGTTCGTACGATGTTCCGTTCTTGAGATATTCTGTTCACACACAGACACACACACAGACACACACACAGACCAATCGCTAAAAACATGTTTTTTGGGTTCAGGGGGTCTGAAAACGTATAGATCCGGTGAAAACTCGATTTCGAAAAATCGACATGAAAACAATACTTTCCTTCCTATAGGCCTATATTCATATAGGCAAGAGAAAGTAAAAAGTCAGCATGCGAGAAACTTTTCCGTATTTAAAGAAAACTGTAAAAATTTAGGAAATGATAGGCTATAAAGAGAAAATTTTTATTTTTTAATGCATGCAGTAAACTAACAAGCAAGATAACGGCTGTAGTATGTTTTCAGATTTGGATTATAACGGTAAAGACCTTTGAGCGCATGCGTTGTTATGCCACATAACTCCCTCTCACTCGCTCGGCTATGGGACATTAATTCGTCTGATACCTAAACGTAACTTTGATGTTAGTCTAATTTTTTAAGAAACACAAAAAACTGTATTATTTCTAAATTTATAATTTTTAGCTTTGTCTGAGATATGTAGACTAACACAATGGTATAACTACGTTATTAAATTTTTATTTTGCACATTATAAGCTATTTAACTGCCCAGAGCAGACAGGTGGAGTGTCAAATTATTTACACCCAATCTGTTCGTTGCAGGGCTAAAATAAATAGTTCTGTTTCTTATCACATGGTCAGCCAATTAAATGACTGAATCATTTAAGGACAGAAGAGGTAGAAGTGTAAAAGACACTAATCAGAGTTATCTCCTCTGAAAGTAATGAATTTCATTATACAGCCAGACCCTGTGGTGAATGAAGTGAAGGTGTCAATTGCAGAGTGAAAAATATGTGCTTTTCAGAGGGCCCGGCATGCTGATAAGTGTACTTTTCCACTCAGTGAGGAAGGCAATGGTAAACCACCTCACTCCTCGTTTTACTTAGTAAAACCTCTGTAGGTTCAAACCAGCCTTTCGGCTGTTGACCTAAACAACAACAACAAGCTATTTAAATCTCGTTTTAGTTCGTTTTGATTCAAACCTATTGTATGTAGTTCGTTTTGCAACAACTTTTGTATTTTTTCACTGATGTAATCCGTTTTGAAAATAACCTTTATGTGGGTGAAATTATTACTTTTGAAATAAAATTTCAAAAAAATGTTAAATATTTTTATTTACAGAAATCTTGTGTGAAACACTTGCACAACTTTATCTTTCCAATGCAAATAATCTAACATTAGTAAAAAAACATTAGAAATAAATAAAAAACTGACCTCAATAAACATAATCTTATTTTAATCATAAGTGAAAGACGCATAATGAAAATCAATTTCAGTTTGGCTTTAAAATACGAAAAATCACTCTTTCACGATAAACTAGGCTCTTTAGAGAAAATTCTCTAAATAAAAGTTGTAGCCTAGATCTTTTAATTTCCTATAAATTTTATTACATACACTTTTGTCGTAAAATGCATACTAAGGCCGAAATATTAAAGAATTCATTTTTTACACGTTTCCGTGAGAAAAAAACAGAAAATTGTTAATTACCGCTAAACTAAGCGTTAAACAAAAAATGTGTTAAATAAAAGTTGTAGGGTTTTTAATTGTCTACAGTTTTTATTATATAAATTTTTGCGCTAAAATGCATATTAAAGCCGCAATCTTAAAAGAAACAAATTTCGACGTGAAAACAGCCTCACCAAGAATTTTAGCTGACATGACGCCTAACCTATCCTGTAAAGCATAAACAATTTAGTACATGAGGCAATTTTTTAAAAAATCGTACGAGGCGCTTTTGAGTAAATCGCAAAAAAGTGAAAAAATTACACGAATAAACTACTACTTCCGGTTGACCGATTTTGATGAAAATGTTCGTGTCGGGTTTGGTAGTGGTGTCTACATTAAGTTTCAAGTTTCAAGTTTGTACGATGTTCCGATCTTGAGATATTCTGTTCACACACACACACACACACACACAGACCAATCGCTAAAATCATGTTTTTTGGGTTCAGGGGGTCTGAAAACGTGTAGATCAGGTGAAAACTCGATTTCTTAAAATTGACATGAAAACAAAATATTATTATTATATATTATATTATTATTATTATAAGCTATTTAACTGCCCAGAGCAGACAGGTGGAGTGTCAAATTATTTACACCCAATCTGTTCGTTGCAGGGCTAAAATAAATAGTTCTGTTTCTTATCACATGGTCAGCCAATTAAATGACTGAATCATTTAAGGACAGAAGAGGTAGAGGTGTTATATTATTATATTATAATATTATTATTATTATTATTATATTATTTATTTCTAATGTTTTTTTACTAATGTTAGATTATTTGCATTGGAAAGATAAAGTTGTGCAAGTGTTTCACACAAGATTTCTGTAAATAAAAATATTTAACATTCCTTCCTATATATTCATATAGGCAAGAGAAAGTAAAATAATATATAAAAGTAGGTAAACAAAAAGTCTATTAAGTCTAAAGTCTAGACTCTTGGTTCCATGTGGAAGTTGGGTAGGCTGTGTCAGCTCTGGGCATTGATGTTCTTTAGTTTTTACGGAGTGCTAGTCGTATGCAGGTTTCCTTCAATTATTGTTTCTGGTTTTTGGCCATGTATACTTTTAAAACGTTATTTTTTTCTGAGAGTGTCCTGTGACTGTCCCAGTAGGATCCGTGTTTTAAGTTTATGTCCAGCTTAAGGGTAAACGCCCAGTGAACGCTGGTCGCAGGTGCTGATTCACGCTGGCGAGTGCGCATAGTGGAAACATATACACATGCCCACATGTCATGTAACTACGCGCTTAATCTTCATTCAGTTGTCTGTATTCAACATGAGTTCCAATAGCAGCAGTCATGATGAGTTATTATTTCTAATTGAAAACGTTTACACGAAATTATTATCATTTAAAGACGATACCGTTAGTGACATTAATAACAAAAGCAAATTGTACAACGAGTATCATCATCTTGTTCCGCAATTATTACAAAAGATAGTCTGGTTTTTTAAATACATGAGAATGGCTCTGGAAACGTTTAATTTTATATTATCTGTCACCGTCGCCCCCTTTGATTAGGTACTGGACTGCCGGCTATCAACGCTTCCGATGTAGCGAAAGAGGGAGCCGCCAATATTTCCGAAAGGGGCGGTAGGCTTGTGGTGGCGTACCGACAGAGCCCTTTGTCATCAAGGCCAAACCAATAACTGCCCTCTACCATAGCGCTCTCAGCAACTATTTAAAGAGCGCTACACTGAGCCGAGGGATTCAATTCCGATCCAGACAGCAGACAAGACGTCCACCATGAGCACACGGCTACCGGACTCCAGCGAAGACTAATCGACGACCCCGCAAGAGAGAAGATGATGGTTTCGCTCGCCGACCCATCACCGTAAGCCGTCGACCGGACCGTCATCGCCCGCTGACGCGAGTGATGCCCACAGCGGTCCCTCGACCGAGCCTTACGCCCACCGGATCCGACAAAGCAGCCATCGACGCACTACTGCGAGGGAAGAAGATGACGTCTCCTCTGGACGACGACACGCCATGTCACCCAGCTCCTCGACCGCCATGACGACTACAACCGACGCTTCCCATCAAGACGAGCACCGCTTAAACGGCTCTTTGCAGCGCAATGGTTCAAATTTATTGGTACATTTGGAATCAAGTCATAAAAATAACATTTATTCTGCAAATAAAAAGAATTGAAAATAAAAATCAATCTGTCTTAAAGCAAAGAAGTAAAATTACAATTAATTTCGACTTAAATTAAGATAATCAACAAATTATCAGACCAAAATCTAATAGAAAACCAACCAACAGAAATTATTTGAACTAACAGGGCCACCAAAATGTAAAGGCTTCAAGTCACCACTTAATGTCGCCATCCGGTGACATATCTAAAGTAGAAATTCGTTTACAAAAACAATGGTGCAACTTGCACAAGCAACCAATATTACCAGAAAAAAGACTGCACCAATTCCGTTATTTTACATCATCATAAGATCGTGTGAATGCACCTTTACTTTTTGACCCAGCAATCGCCAGCAGATGCTCAGTACCGTTCGACTATAAATTCGATTTTGATTAGGTTTTTGATTTATAGCAAATTTTTAATGATTTCTTTACGGTTCGGTGACCCATATGCTAGAAATTCTCTGCCGGTCTAGATAAATGTTACTGCCGGCTGTAGCTTTAACTAATGGTAGAATTGCACGGTAGTAAAATATGGTGTCAAATTGTTGAGGTTGGTAGTACTGTCAGGTTTTTCTTCCTTTTCTCACAGCCCATTTATACACAAAAGACATTCTCGTGACTCACTTTCTATAATTACCTATCTATAATTCTATAATTACCTTTCTATTCTATTATTCTAATTCTTTCTATAAGTTAATTATTCTATTTTTCTATAATTAACACGTATGTCCTGTCAACGTTTAACAAATATTAATTTATAAATAGGGGTTAAAACCAATTAGGACTTACGGTATTCAGCTCTGAGGCTGTACAAAATCCAGATATATAAAAATAATACACAGATTCCAAAATAAAGTGTTATAGAAATACTCGATGATCCATGACAAATTCGGAATAACTTCCATCGGGGTTTGAACATTGATACTGCGTCTGAAGAAGAAATTCCCAAAGAATCAATATTAAAGTGCTGCATTCCTCGATAACTCAAACGTTACAAGAAGACTGCAGTGCCTGAAAACCTTCGTTTTAGTCTGATTTAATAAATAGTATTTTATTTATTATATATAAAGTATTTTATATAAAGTATTTTATTTTAGAAAATAAGAGAATTGTATTTAAAATATCTAGTGTGAAACACTTACACAATTTTCTCTTGCCAATGCAAATAATTAACAATATAACCTAACATTATTAATAAAACTTTAGAAATAAACAAAAAAACTAACCCCAATAAACATAACCTAATTTTCAGCATGAGTGAAAGATGCAATATGAAAACTAACCTCACTGTGGCTTAAAAATACGGAAAGTTAGGCTACTCTTCACGCTAAACTAGGCTCTTGTGAAAAAAATGGTTTAAATAATAGCACCTCCAATGGAAAAGTGACATAAGTGCAAAAATTTTTATTTTCATTTTATTGGTGTTTTCAGTCCCAAAATATGTTCTCATTCTGGTGGTAAACAGACTTTCAAGAGTTTCCACGTTTTGCCACTTTGAGTCGCTAGTGTCGGTTTTCTTTTGTGGACTTTTAGTTGCTTTACCTCACGGAAGAGTGGCGTTACTGCAGTAGTAGTTCGGTCTTTGTATAGTGGAGTGCAAACGTTTTGTTGAAAATTGGCATGTCTGTATAATCTGCCACCGGCCTGGTTTGTTTATGTGATGGTAAGTACACTTTTATGTCATATTAGTAATAATATGTCTTTTTTTCTTACAACTTTTATGATATATTATTTTGGCATAATTCTTTTTGTGTCAGTTTTCTATTTAAAAATGAATATATTTCAATTTATTTACATGGTCAGTTTGTGTTCACTAGCAAATGTATCTCTTTTCCACAAGAGACTATTTCTTGAAGTAAGTTTAAGAGTCAAATGTGTCTTTTTTCTTCTCGCGTAGCAACAATAGACCGAGCCGAAATCATCATTGCGCCACTTTTCCATTTTAAAATTGAACTATTTTGGATTTCATAATGAAGTTGAGACACTCATTACCTATTTATTAGTATCTGTATGGTTTCGTATATTTATTCCATGTGATAAATTTGCTTAAAAGCTATTCACTCACCTAAATCAAAATAGTGATTTAACAATTAATTCATTATTTTACCATAACAAGCGATACATATTAATCATATTTTATAGATTTACCACAATTACATTAACAGGCGATAAATAATAATAACATTACATTTTGTTTCAGAAACATGTTCTCACGAGGGGAAAAAATGGTCCAGTGATGGTGTTAGAGAAAACAGAGTCTGATAGTGAAACCGAGTTTAGTGTAAAACAGACAGTAAATAAAATTATTGACCCAATTAAAACTTCAACTAACGATGAAAGAGAAATGAACCAAACTGAAAATAATCCCACCCACATCACTACAGATATAATAATAATAATTTTATTTCTGTACATAATTTCATTTACAATATTAGTAGCTATTAATAACAGTTTAATTTATAATAATCTTAAAATATAATACAATAAAATTTTTTAAAATAATAAAATATTATACAGCACTTAGCCTACCATCCTATTTCTAAAAAATAAATATTATACCAATTTTTTTAACTTCTCAATTTTCAACAAAAGACTTACTTCATGTGATTTTGAATTAAAATTAAAATTAATTTCACCCAGAAATATTAAAATAAATTTTTATATTTTCATAAAAAAACAAGTGTAGTTTTATGAATAATTTTAATAAATTTATTTATTTAAATTTAAAATAACAAAATAACTTAATTTAAATTGAAATAATATTACTGTGACATCCTTTAGCCAGCTTCTTTAATAAAAACAAAAACAAAAAAATTTTTTACAGTTTGAAATTTTAAAAATAAGTTATTATTTTATAAAGTATCATGTAGGATCAGATGACCTTTACGCAGTGAGACATAACTGACGTAACTGATATGTTGAGACATAACTACTGGAATTAAAGAAAAAATTAATTTTCCGAAAAAATTTCCTTGAAATTACTTTCAGTACTAATATCGGAAAAGAAGACTCTGACTGAGATAATAGAACAACTGAGTAACAGGGTGAATGTCATGATGTCCTACAAACATTCTTTCACATAAAGAATAATTAATAATAATGTTGATGTCAGTGACAGAGATAAATTCGCATCCGAAAATAATAGCTGCCATGTAACCAATACCAATGTAACTGATGATCGAGAGGAGGTTTCAAAGAATAACTCAAACATTAGTATAAACGACGATAGTGATGAAACTATTGATGATACTGATAGTGATCCAAACTATGAAAACTCGTCGTCGTCTTGCTCATCTTGCTCATCTTGCTCATCTTGCTCTTCTTGCTCATCTTGCTCATCTTGCTCTTCTTGCTCATCTTCCGAAAGTGATACTGAAAATAGCATTACTCCTATACAAAATTGTCAAGCTGTCGATGTATCAGAAATAGATTTGAATGTTGACTTACCAAAAAACAGTAAGAAACGACAACGAAATCAATTGCTATGGAAAAAAGTAGCAGCTAAAAGATTAAGAAATATGGGCAAAAATACAAATCGTCTTCAAAAAGCGAAAGGACTTACGAAGAAAAAAACTATTACCTCTCTGTAGAATTAAATGTAAATTGAACTGTTATTTGAACTTTTTTGATGATTCTAGACAACAAATTTTTAAGAGTTATTGGGAGAAAGGAGATCTTCAAAGACAACGAGAATTTTATAGCGTCATGCATTGAAAACGTTGTACCACCATATCGATGAATATACACTATTCAAAGACAACCTAGACGTAATAATTCAGCATTTTTGTTTTGTGTTATGAAAATGTTAAACATCGAGTGTGTAAGCTTTTTTTAAAAAACACTCTTGCAGTAACTGATCGTGCTATTAGAACAGTTATTGAAAAAAAGGAAAAATACATAAATTTTCACGAAAGAAGGGGAAAACACGGTAATCATTCTTACAAACTTGAAGAAGAAATTAAAGTTTCAGTCAGAGATCACATTAATTGTGTGCCTAGAGTGGAAAGCCACTATTTACGAGCAAATACTTCCCGAGAATACATTGAAGGTAATGTCACCTCCCCCTCTATTCACAATAATAGGTTGGCTCAGGGGTTGACAAAAACACAAGGAAGCCAAAAAAAAAACAAGATGTTGTTGCATATGATTGTCATTACTTAAGAAAAACACAAAATTCAAAAAAATTAATTACACAATGAATCCAAGAAGTTTGGAAATACAGTAAAATTATTATATAGACATAGTTAAATTTGAGACAAACAAAATACCTAAATGGATTATCTTCAGGCAAAAATTATTTAAAAAAAAAATAAAAAAATAAAATATAAAATACAATGTTCAATGAATAACTAAATTTTAATAGCTATCGCTTTAAGTTCACTTAAAACTGATACTATTTATACTGAAAATTCATAGATACAGAAAATTTAAGGTAAAAAAATATTTAAAAAAAAAAAAAATAGAATTAGTTCATTGTCCTGTAGTAGCATAGCATCAAATTCTTATTTTAATATTATATTTATTTATATGTGCATACCATGGTAGCCTTTTAAATTATTAAAAAAAATTTTAGAAGAAAAACAATATTTTGTAAAAAAATTATATATATAAAAAAAACAAGATTCTAGATTAATGAAATTACTTATGAGAAAGAAAACTTGTTAACGGTTTTTTTTAATATTAATAAAAATTTTAATTTAAATTTTAAACAAGTTCATTCGTTGACCATTTTCATTTCGCGACATGCATAGTACAGGAAGCCCTACCTGACCTGCATAGACGCAGTCAAGTAGAAATCGTCGATATAGCCCGAAAAACACATTTTATAAAATATTTAATGACACATACCAGATTGCAGAAACAAAATTATAGAACAGAAAACGTCGAGAATCAAACCCAGGTGGCTCCAAACAAGCAGAATGGCACTGCTATCCAAGACTATCCGAAACAGTTATCCAAAACTAGAGTAGGCTTCTCATACAGTAGGATCTTCCATAACGGAAACGTTCCCAAAGCAGAATCTCACAGAATAGAACCCCAGAGTCGAACCCTGGACAAAAACGACCATTGTCAAAAGCGAAAAAGGTAACACTTCGAAAAGAAAAGCAACAAAATGAACCAAATCAAAAGAAAGAATTAGACCAAAGAATACTTCTACAGATTGCGGTCAACAAAGGTCAAAGGTAAAAAAAACAAAAGGTAAGTACAAAAGATTAAAATGCCCTACACCTTAACGGAAACCCACACAAGGTTAAAAGGTGTAGGCAAACAGTCAGACAAAAAAAACAAGGCAAGAATCGAACAAGGCCAAAACCAAAATAACTCGATTCAAAATTTAAAATTTACAGTTAAACAGAATTGACAAGCGCAATCTCCAGAAATATTCGACAGCAAAACAAAAGAGAACTTACCCAAAATAAATTTGGGGCTACGAAGCCAAAAAACTTGAACCATAATTAAACGCCGACCCGGAAAAGACTTAAAATAATTACGTATCATAATAAGTTTAAAGAAAAACAAAAGATAAACATAATTTAAGACAGTAGATAATGCAATTAAACTTCAGTAACCATCATAATGCAGCATTAAAGTATAAAAAACATTCTTTAAGTAAAAGAAAGAAATTTGCAAATCGGTAACATTTTAAAGGTCATAGACGACTACCGTACCATTTCACTTCACAAACAAGAGTGCACGTTTAAACCAGGAAGATAGTACAATTAGTCGACAGAAAAATATTAATTCAAATCAGGCCAGAATAGATAAACAGAAAAACGCCAGATAGCGACAGCTTACAGTGAACAAAGATAAGCATTAACACAAACCGAAATGCAGCGCCAGATATGAAACAAAAACCCACAGTAACGTAATTCAACTTAGACGTTACAGTAAGTAAGTAGTATAATCTAAAAAATCTGGTGTGAAACACTCACACAACTTTCTCTTGCCAATATAAATAATTAACAATAAACCTAACATTAGTAAGAAAACATTAGAAATAAACAAACAACTAACCTCAAAAATATAACCATATTTCAATCATGAGTGAAACACGCAAAATGAAAATCGACCTCAGTTTGGCTTAGAAATACGGAAAATCACTCTTTCTCTCTAAACTAGGCTCTGTAGAGAAAAATGCTCTTAATAAAAGTTGTAGATCTTTTAATTTTTTATATATTTAATTATATACACTTTTGTCGTAAAATGCATACTAAGGCCGAAATCTTAAAAAAAATCGATTTTTCACACGTGTTCGTGAGAAAAAAAACAGAAAATCGCTAATTACCGCTAAACTAAGCGTTTTACAAAAAAAGCTTGAAATAAAAGTTATAGGTTTTTAAATTCTCTACAACTTTTATTATATAACATTTTGCGTTAAAATGCATATTAAAGCCGCAATCTTAAAAAGAAAATGTTTTTACGTGAAAACAGCCTTACCCAGAATTTCAGCAAACGTGGCGCCTACCCTATCTTGTAGAGAATAAAAAGTTTAGTAAATGAGGCGATTTTTAAAAAAATCGTAGGACCAGTTTTTGAGAAAATCGCAAAAAAGTGAAAAATTACACGAATAAACTACTACTTCCGGTTGACCGATTTTGATGAAAATGTTCGTGTCGGGTTCGGTAGTGGTATGTAACTTAAGTTTCAAGTTTCAAGTCCGTACGATGTTCCGTTCTTGAGATATTCTGTTCACGCACACACACACACTCTCTCTCTCTCTCTCACACACACACACACACACACGCGCGCGCGCGCGCACACACACACACACATACACACACACACATACACACAGACACACACACAGACCAATCGCTAAAAACATATTTTTTGGGTTCAGGGGGTCTGAAAACGTATAGATCTGGTGAAAACTCGATTTCGAAAAATCGACATGAAAACAATACTTTCCTTCCTATATATTCATATAGGCAAGAGAAAGTAAAAAATGTAATACCTTGAATTTTAATTGTTTAAATATTGGTTCAGTACCTATTTACCAACCAACGATATTTTAATTTTCTAAAATGTCTTCTTTTTCTTTCCAGGAAATTTAAATATGGCTGAATTGCACAGAAATTACAAGCAAAGACGAGAATTAGAAAATAAACCTGCTGCTAGATATGCTGTTTATGCAGATATTTTTACAAAGGAATTTAATATCAGTTTTTTTAAGCCTAGAAAAGATCATTGCGATTTATGTGAAGGTTATAAGAACTCGACAAATGAAGGGAAAACTGAGATGAAAGATAAGTATGATAAACATATTGAAGAAAAAGATTTAAGCCGGACTGCAAAGATGCAAGACAAAGAAACAACAAATGAGAACATAATTGTTGCAAGTTACGATTTGCAAGCAGTTCTGCCGGCACCAATTGGAAATGCGTCTTTATTTGATTATAAATCGATACTTAACAGTTATAATTTTACAGTAAGTAAACCGTCTTCTTGTATGGCATGTAAAATTTATTATGAAAAATCTGGTGTGAAACACTCACACAACTTTCTCTTGCCAATGCAAATAATTAACAATAAACCTAACATTAATAATAAAATATTAGAAATAAACAAAAAACTAATCTCAACAAACATAACCTTATTTTAATCATGAGTGAATGATGCAAAATGAAAATCAACCTCAGTTTGGCTTAGAAATACGGAAAATCACTCTTTCTCTCTAAACTAGGCTCTGTAGAGAAAAATGCTTTAAATAAAAGTTGTAGATCTTTTAATTTTCTATAAATTAAATTATATACACTTTTGTCGTAAAATGCATACTAAGGCCGAAATGTTAAAAAAATCAATTTTTCACACATTTTCGTGAGAAAAAAAAAGAAAATCGCAAGTTACCGCTAAACTAAGCGTTATACAAAAAATTGTTTGAAATAAAAGTTGTAGAACTTTCAATTCTCTACAACTTTTATTATGTAAAGTTTTGCGCTAAATTGCATATTAAAGCTGTAATCTTTTAAAAACTATGTTTTTACGTAAAAACAGCCTCACCCAGAATTTCAGCAAACATGACGTGGCATCCCTATCTTGTAGAGAATAAAAAATTGAGTAAACCAGGCGATTTTTAAAAAAATCGTAGAACTAGTTTTTGAGAAAATCGCAAAAAAGTGAAAAATTATACGAATAAACTACCACTTCCGGTTGACCGATTTTGATGAAAATGTTCGTGTCGAGTCCGGTAGTGGTACGTAACTTAAGTTTCAAGTTTCAAGTTCGTACGATGTTCCGTTCTTGAGATATTCTGTTCACACACACACACACACACACACACACACACGAACACACATACACACACACACGCGCGCCCGCGCGCGCACACACACACACACACACACACACAGACCAATCGCTAAAAACATGTTTTTTGGGTTCAGGAGCTCTGAAAACGTATAGATCCGGTGAAAACTCGATTTCGAAAAATCGACGTGAAAACAATACTTTCCTTCCTATATATTCATATAGGCAAGAGAAAGTAAAAAGTAGTTTATTCATTTGACTGTAATTCATTCATAGTCTATTAAGTATAGTAATGAACAATAAATTTTTACTACTATATTTTCTTTTTCAGATACACGAACTTAAATCTGGAAAGACAGAATGCTACTTTTGGCACGAAGGAGAGGGACATAGAGGTGCTATCGAAATAGGATCGTGTGTGTTTAAATACCTTCAAAAAGACGTATCAATGGAGAAAAATTCTAATAATTTGGAGATCATATTTTATTCAGATAATTGTTGTGGCCAACAAAAAAAACAAGTAAGTAAAATAAATCTATTGTAAAAATTCAATACAAAATTCTTTGCGTTTTGTGACAGCTTTGTATTAGAAATTTTTTTAAAAATTAAGGGGGCCTTTTTTTAAAATTTAAGAGGATCAAAGTAACAGGCCAAGACACGTCTGCGGCGCGCAGCTACTGTACAAAGAGTTGAGACATAAAGGAGCCGGCACAACGTCAGTTGTCTACTATAATAACTTGTTAACAAACTCTACTAATATAGCAACCACATCAAAACTGGAATGTTGCATCGACTAATTGAGAATCCGATACTAAGTATAATAATTATTGAACGTGTACTGTCTACTGCTAAGGCGGAAACAAATCCTTCTCATTAGACTGCATTATTATTATTATTTACGTTATGGCCTACAAAGGACCGCGATTTCTCAGTTTTTCTTCTGTGCTTTCCTCTTCGCCCAGTATTCTTTCATTTTCTTGGAAAAGTCACGTTTTCGTTCTTCCGACCATTTAGGTCTTGATCTTTTACTGTCCTCTTCCTGGAGCACTAGTTTGAGTTTATGTCTGAGAGGTGTTCTTTGTATGATGTCCGTCTCCGTTATCTGGAGTTTGTTGCAGTCTGTTTTTATCTCTTTGAGCCATCCATCGGGATTTTTCAATTTTTCTTTGTAGTTCAGGATTTGTTTTGAGAGCCTATGCTCGTTCATTCTCACTGTGTGTGCGTAGAAAGCAATTCTTCGTTTCTTCATGATGGATGTGATTTTTTCTGTGTGTTGGTAGACTTCTTCATTGCTGCGGAGTTTATATTCTCCTTCTTTGTATTTGGGCCCTAAAATCTTGCGGATGATCCTTCTTTCTTTACGGATTAGTTTTTCTAATGGATTAGACTGCATTATTATATTCTAAAATAATTTTTATAATAACAAAATAAAATACGGTATTGAACATAAACTAAATGGAATGTTTTGTTGCACGTTCTTTAGGGTGATTCACGAAGATATACAGAAATTTTGGGTGCTCATTGTACATGTAAAAATAATGAAAAAATTTTATATAAACATGGGTCCGGAAATGCTTCGTTTCCGAGTTACGGCTAGCGAAAGATTTCCCCCGGATTTCAGCTCACCAGGTGAAATGAGGTCTTCCTGAAATTCTGGAATTCTCGAATTCAATTGTTTCTTATGGTTTTTGACCTGATAAATTGAATAAAACAGGTCCCAGAACTGTAAGTTAAATAGTCTTTGAGAAAAACAGTGTCAAATGCAAAAAATAGCGTGAAAAACACACATTTTTTCATCTTTGTTTTTCCGGTTATTTTTACTTTGTACTGTTATGAATAAAAATTCATTTTATCAAACATCTATTCGCTTTCTGTGTACTTCATTTACACCGGTTTGTTCAGAATAAAATTTTCTACATGTTTGATTCAAAAATTTTAACTGTTTCTTGGTAAAATAACAAAGTTATTCTTGCCCAAAGATGAAAAAATGTGTTTTTCACTCCATTTTTTGCATTTGACACTGGTTTTCTTAAAAACTATTTAACTTACAGTTCTGGAACCTGTTTTATTCAATTTATCAGATCAAAAACCATATGAAATGATTAAATTCGCCTCTTAATCTACCTTACAAGAATTTCAGAAAGACCTCATTTCACCTGGTGAGCTGAAATCCGGGCGAAACTTTCGCTAGCCGTAACTCGGAAACGAAGCATTTCCGGACCCATGTTTATATAAACTTTTTTCATTATTTTTACATGTACAATGAGCTCCTAAAGTTTCTGCATATCTTCGAGAATCACCCTGTATCAATGTACTTGTATGCAGTCTCGATATTGCCTATTAAGTCCATAACACACAAGTTTTTAGTCCGAGGTCACACACAAAATGAGGACTACAATGTTCACGCAGTTAAACAGAAAGCAGTAACAAAGTCAAGAAAATCGGGTCCTATTTACACGCCAGACCAATACATTACCATCATTCGCAATGCAAAAAAAAACTGGCCATCCATACTTGTCAACGAACTCTGTCATATTGATTTCTACGATTTGAAACTTCTAGCCAACCAAATGGGAAATAATTATAGCGTTAGTGAAAACAACGAAAATATAAAAATCTGGTGTGAAACACTCACACAACTTTCTCTTGCCAATGCAAATAATGACCAATATAACCTAACATTAGTAATAAAACATTAGAAATAAACAAAAAACAAACCACAATAAACATAACCTAATTTTAATCATGAGTGAAAGACGGAAAATGAAAATCGACCTCAGTTTGCCTTAAAAATACGGAAAATCACTCTTTCACGCTAAACTAGGCTCTGTAGAGAAAAGTACGTTAAATAAAAGTTGTAAATCTTTTTATTTACTATAAAATTTATTATATACACTTTTGTCCTAAAATGCATTCTAATGCCGAAATCTTAAAAAAATCGATTTTTCACTCGTTTTCGTGAGAAAAATCAGAAAATTGCTAATTACTGCTAAACTAAGCGTTGCACAAAAAAATGTTAGAAATAAAAGTTGTAGGATTTTTAATTCTTTACAACTTTTATTATGTAAAGTTTTGCGCTAAATTGAATATTAAAGCTGTAATCTTTAAAAAACTATGTTTTTTCGTAAAAATAGCCTCACCCAGAATTTCAGCAAACATGACGCCTACCCTATCTTGTAGAGAATAAAAAATTGAGTAAACCAGGCGATTTTAAAAAAAATCGTAGGACCAGTTTTTCAGAAAATCGCAAAAAAGTGAAAAATTATACGAATAAACTACTACTTCCTGTTAACCGATTTTGACGAAAATGTTCGTGTCGGGTCCGGTAGTGGTATGTAACTTAAGTTTCAAGTTTCAAGTTCGTACGATGTTCCGTTCTTGAGATATTCTGTTCACATACACACACACACACACACAGACCAATCACTAAAAACATGTTTTTTGGGTTCAGGGGGTCTGAAAACGTATAGATCCGGTGAAAACTCGATTTCGAAAAATCGACATGAAAACAATACTTTCCTTCCTATATATTCATTTAGGCAAGAGAAAGTAAAAAACATTGTAAATGAGATTTTTAAAAAATCGTAGAAGCCGTTTTTAAAATAAATGGTAAAGTGAAAAATGACACGAATAAACTACTTCTTCCGGTTGACCGATTTTGATGAAAATGCTCGTGTCGAGTTTTCTAGTAATACGTAACTTAAGTTTCAAGTTTCAACTTCGTACAATGTTCCGTTCTTGAGATATTTTGTTTACACACAGACCAATCGCTAAAAACATGTTTTTTGGGTTCAGGGGGTCTAAAAACGTATAGATCCGGTGAAAACTCGATTTCGAAAAATCGACATGAAAACAATACTTGGGATGGGAGTGGCGCACGACAAAATATTACTTGCCGTGTTTCCAAACAAGTCACCCCTCACGTCATTCTCCTGAAACCTACGGAATTGTGAATTATACGTGTGCAGATAAAATTATACTTTACAAATGGTTTTTCACAAGTGGAATCTACTACAGTTCAGCCTCTCTAAGTTTGCTCCTAATGTAAACAAATAATGACGTCACTGAGCATGCGCATTATATCAAAATGTGTACACGCTGATTAAAAAGTAACAACAAAATACTTTCAAAAGTATTTAAATACAAAATACTTTTAAAGATATTTTCTAAATGAAATTGTTAGGCCTACATCATATCATGACTGATGTTTTTAATTCTTTAAGTACTTATAATTTAAAAAATCTGGTGTGAAACACTCACACAACTTTCTCTTGCCAATGCAAATAATTAACAATAAACCTAACATTAGTATTAAAACATTAGAAATGAACAAAAACTAACCTCAAAAACATAACCTTATTTTAATCATGAGTGAATGACGCAAAATGACAATCGAACTCAGTTTGGCTTAAAAATACGGGAAATCACGCTTTCACGCTAAACTAGGCTCTGTAGAGAAAAATGCTCTAAACAAAAGTTGTAGATCTTTTAATTTTCTATAAATTTAATTATATACACTTTTGTCGTAAAATGCATACTAAGACCGAAATGTTAAAAAAATCAATTTTTCTCACGTTTTCGTGAGAAAAAAAAACAGAAAATCGCAAATTACCGCTAAACTAAGCGTTATACAAAAAAATGTTTGAAACAGAAGTTGTAGGTTTTTAAATTCTCTACAACTTTTATTATATAAGTTTTTGCGCTAAAATTTATATTAATGCCGTAATCTTAAAAAAACAACGTTTTTACGTGAAAACAGCCTCACCGAGAATTTCAGCAAACATGGCGCCTACCCTATCTTGTAGAGAATAAAAAATTGAGTAAAATAGGCGATTTTAAAAAAAATCGTAGGACCAGTTTTTGAGAAAATCGCAAAAAACTGAAAAATTATACGAATAAACTACTACTTCCGGTTGACCGATTTTGATGAAAATGTTCGTGTCGCGTCCGGTAGTGGTATGTAACATAAGTTTCAAGTTTCAAGTTCGTACGATGTTCCGTTCTTGAGATATTCTGTTCACACACAGACACACAGACACACACACACACACACACACATACACAGACACAGACCAATCGCTAAAAACATGTTTTTTGGGTTCAGGGGGTCTGAAAACGTATAGATCCGGTGAAAACTCGATTTCGAAAAATCGACATGAAAACAATACTTTCCTTCCTATATATTCATATAGGCAAGAGAAAGTAAAAATAGCTAACTTAATAGGAATACGACATCCATAAACTGGTGGACTCTAGCGTGCACCCTGTAGTAGGTGGCTTTTGTTTGTTGACAGTAGGAGCAAACTTAGAACGGCTGTACTATATAAATGTGTGTGTGACGTCATGGGAAAGGAATGTAATACAGCCGCTGTGTATTAGAAGCGATACAGTATGGAATTAATTTTTTATTTTTAATTTCAATATGTCTGCTATGAAAAAATTAATTTAGATAAATAATATAAATTAATCTTACCTTAAAAGTTTCAATAAAACACAATTTATAGTAAAATGATAACAATACAAGATTTTTTATTATTCATTATAACAATACCACGTTTTAATTATAACACTTAGGTGTGCTCAATTCAATTCAAACTTAACACTAATTTAACAACCAAAATAAATGCAATAATAAAGTTAAAAAAAATCAAATTAATTGCTATTATCTTATCAGTAATATTAAAAAATTTTTGTTTTATTTGAATAAGATATCTCCAACTAGTGGCAAATATTGTTAACAATATAATTGGATTCATAGAAATGCGAGCTGACACATCAAAGCTGTCGTTGTCACACTTAAGAGGTGTGGCTATTATTTAACGAGACTGACATTGTAAAAAACTGTATTTTTATTTTATACATAATAACTTATTGTCACCTTTAATATACACTCCTTCTCTATCCCTACAACCATGCGAATTTTCCATTGTTGGAAACAGTGCTGGAATTCATCTTCTGTCAGCTCCTTCAGGACACATGCCGCTTTTTCTTTTACAGCTTCCACAGACTCAAACCTTATCCCTTTTAATGCAGATTTCACCTTAGGGAACAGGTAGAAGATAATAACATGTGATGAAACGTGGTTTTTTACTTATGATCCGGAAACGAAGAGCCATACACTGGAAGAGCCGAACTTCACCGAGAGCCAAAAAAGTTTGAATGAGCAAGTCAAAATTTATAACAATTCCGCGTTATCTGTCAAGAGGTTCCTGGCCAAGTAGAGCATCTCATTGTTTGAACATCCACCTTATTCACCAGATCTTGCACCATGTGACGTCTACCTGTTCCCTTAGGTGAAATCTGCATTAAAAGGGACAAGATTTGTGCTCTTGTCTGTGGAAGCTGTAAAAGAGAAAGCGGCACGTGTCCTGAAGGAGCTGACAGAAAATGACTTCCAGCACTGTTTCCAACAATAGAAAATTCGCATGGAACGTTGTAGGGATAGAGAAGGAGTGTATATTTAAGGTGACGATAAGTTATTATATATAAAATTAAAATTAAATTTTTTACAACGTCAGTCTCGTTATTTAATAGCCACACTTCGTATAACGTTGTTTCAAAAATGACACAACCTAATATTATAACGCCTCGTTTATGCACGCGATAACTGTTTGTGCGACATGATTTTACGACGTGTTTCAATCGCTTCCTTTAGAAAAACACCGAGGGGGTATCAGTTCTGCCATAAGAAATCATTGTCTATAAAAAATCACATTTTAAGGCCAGTGATATATTCAGCGGTTTTAATAAAAGATGTAGGATTTTGAATTGTCTACAACTTTGATTATAAACACTTTTGGCCTTAAATGCATATTAAGGCCGCAATCTTAAGAAACCATTTTTGTCTACGAGAGCACAGCCTTCCCAAGAATTTCAGCAGATATGGTGCCTACCCTATCATGTAAAGCATACAAAATGTAGCAAATAAGGCGATTTAAAAGAAATCGTAGGAGCCGTTTTTGAGCAAATCGCAAAAAAGTGAAAAATTACACGAATAAACTAGTACTTTCGGTGGACCGATTTTGATGAAAATTTTCGTGTCGGGTCCTCTAGTGGTACTTAACTTAAGTTTCAAGTTTTAATTTCGTACGATGTTCCGTTCTTGAGATTGAAATGCATATTAAGGCCGCAATCTTAAAAAATTATTTTTGTCTACGAGAGCACAGCCTTCCCAAGAATTTCAGCAGATATGGTGCCTACCCTATCATGTAAAGCATACAAAATGTAGTAAATAAGGCGATTTAAAAGAAATTGTAGGAGCCGTTTTTGAGCAAATCGCAAAAAAGTGAAAAATTACATGAATAAACAAGTACTTTCGGTGGACCGATTTTGATAAAATTGTTCGTGTCGGGTCCTCTAGTGGTACTTAACTTAAGTTTCAAGTTTTAATTTCGTACGATGTTCCGTTCTTGAGATATTCTGTTCACATACAGACCAATCGCTAAAAAAAATATTTTGTTGGGTTCAGGGGGGTCGGAAAACGTATATATCCGGTGAAAACTCGATTTAAAAAAATTGACATGAAAACTTTATACTTTCCTTTCTATATATATCCTGTAGGGAAGAGAAAGTAAAATATACTGAAACTGAATCGTTTGGCGAGCCGTGGGTTGAAGAACACTGATATAGGGAAGCGGAAGTAAAATTAAATTATTTATTGAAAAATGAAAAAGGATATAATAGTTTCACGTGAGCTATATTTGGTGTGACTATTTTTTATCAACAATTCAGAAAATACCGATTTCCGTGAATATTAATAAAGTGAAGTTAAAAACTTTTACTTTCATGACAATATGTCACGCAACTAGGAATGATGCGTGACGAAAAGATTAATAATGGATGTTTATAACAAATCCCTTTCGAGAATATCTATTTTCATTTGAATATTTATTAAAAATTTACAAGAATAACAAACTACTTATATCTTGCATTTATAAGATAGATTTGAACACTCTATTTTAGTAAAACTTGTAGAAGTACGATAGGCATTTTTGTATCGATATTTAACTGAAAAATATGAAATATTTTTTTATGTAGCTTAACTTGACTTGAATTAATCTTTATATTAAACGCAAACTTGAACTATCGAATTGACTACTCATTTTTAGTTCAGTATTTTAATAAAACGTAAGTAATTTTCACATTTTTTGTTGCCTGGATTTTTCTTGATATTCACTTTTTACTTTCTCTTGTCTTCAGTATGCTATTGAATTTTGGGGAGGTACTCATGATAAACAAATAAATAAATTGTTTGTAACTCAAAAATATTTCATTAAAATATTATTATTTAAACGTCAGAGAGACAGTACTGTTAATGATTTTAAAAATTTACGTATCTTGCCCATTAAAAACTTATTTATTTTTAAAGTTTTAAAACTATTTTATAAAAAAGTGGCAACATAGGTACTGAAAACTTATATCACAGAACTAGAGGTTCAAGCCAACAACTTTTTGTAAGACCGAAAGTTAACCCTTAACCCGAAGTATATAAAATTTTTCATTAATCGGAAGTATAGGTCTACCAGACCTAGATCGATCAGAAGTATAGGTCTATGAGACCTAGGCTTTTAACGCTTCAAATACAGTGATATACTTCAATTTATATTTTTCAAAGATACAGTAAAACATTATATAAAGCACTAAAAAGTTATTTAAGTAATGTATATCATTAAAAGTAATGTCAACAAAAGTTACGCGAAAAGTTATTAATAATTAATATTTTAATGTAAAGTTAGTTACTATGATAAACTTATACTATAAAGTGATGGGCGCAGAAAGGCAAATAATGAGAAGTATATTGGGGCCTAGGAAACTAGATGCAGAGTACAATAGACCCCGAACAAATAAGGAAATATATAGCAGAGTTGAAAACATTATTCACACAATGAGGAAAAGAAGACTTATGTTTTTTGGTCATATAGGGAGAATGGACAATAATCGGCTGGCAAAACAGGTCTATGAGAGGATAATGAAACTTAAGATTAAGCCAGCATGGTTCACCGAAACGCTGTCAGATTGCTTAACGGCAGGGATTACCACAGAAGATATATGCAATAGAGAGGTTTTTCGGGGTAAAGTTGAGAGAGTGACCTTTAGGGAGGAAAGTGAGAGGAGGAGGTGTGAACCTCACAATATGGACCAGCTGAGGATGGACAGATCGAGAAGGATGAGGGAGGTGTGGGTGAGGAAGAGAATGGAACAGCGTAGGACATGAAGAAACACCCCAAATATTGATTTAGCGTGCTCTCGTTAAAGAGCTATTCGAAAAAAAAAGAAAAAGTGAAGAATGATTTGAACAAAAAATGAAATTGCACACATGTATAGGCTACAATTTGTAGCCAAAAATATGTAACATATTTTATGCAAACACACGCATAAACAATAAAATTTTCTTTCCCTTGACCATAAAAATATTGTGGTATATGTGAATCATTTCCAGAACCATCTTTGTCTTGAACCGCACACGAGTCATCTGAATCAGAAGAAACTAAATTTTGTAGGCCATCATGTTCACTAGACGTATCCATTTCTTCATCACTTGCATCGTCTAGTACAAAGTCTGGATCCTTGTCTTCATCGTCAACTGATTCATAATTATCGCCAAAGTTTAACTCAGCACACCTAAACCCTCTTTCTTCAGGATTATAATTCTGTTTAGAAGTGCTTAACTGATTTTCCGGATCCATAGTAGCACAAATATTGGTTAAATTATTTGTAAATGAAAATGCAGGAGCAATATAACTTATTACATAAATTCATAAAAGTTTTCGTTACCAGCAGTATAGGCCTCGTACACCTACAGTAATCAGTTTTTTAACAGTAGTATAGGCTTCTAGTACCTACACTAAAATGTACATTATCAGTTGTATAGGTTTCAAGTACCTACACTAAAATGTACATTATCAGTAGTATAGGTTTCAAGTACCTACACTAAAATGTACATTATCAGTAGTATAGGTTTCAAGTACCTACACTAAAATGTACATTATCAGTAGTATAGGTTTCAAGTACCTACACTAAAATGTACATTATCAGTAGTATAGGTTTCAAGTACCTACACTAAAATGTACATTATCAGTAGTATAGGTCTCACATACCTGGTAACTACGACGCAAAATACTCCTACACAATATCTCGCACAAAAGAAAACTAACCTTCTATTTCACACAAGTCCAAAAGTACTAAAGGAAAGGTACTCAAGCTCCCAGCCCCAGATTATTACCAGTGTATGCAATATACTCAAACAAAAAAATTGTATGGGTCTGACGGACCTATACTTCGGGTTAAGGGTTAATAAATCCTTTTTTGCTAAAACTTTTGTTTTTTTAGGTCCGAAGTGTTTTAATCTGTTGCCTATTGAAATTAAAAAATAGCTTAAACATGTTAATATTTTCAATAAAGGTTAAAGATTGGCTCAATGACACAACTGGTGTTGATTTACTTGTAAGAATTGTTGGTTAGTGTTGGTGTTTTACCGTTGCTGATTTGCAGTGCTTGCTATTCAGTCTTTGTAAAAATTTACTGATCTTGGTAAACAATATAACAATAATAACTGATTTTAGTGTTAGTCATGTACGGGTGAATATCTGCTATGAACACTGACGGCTTGGTTAATATTGTTGTTAAAAATATAGTTAACATGCGCTGTAGCTGCCGCTACAATTTGAATTGTCATTTGTAGTGGATGGCGACATTTAATTTGTAATTCATTTTCATAATTCATTTGTAAACTTGTTTTTATGTATTTTTTTTATAGGTCTACATATAACCACCGTTTACTTGAGTTGGTGGTTATTTATTCCTAGTAGATAAGATATAATTTTGCATTTGTGTAAAGTGGAATAAATAAATATTATTATTATTATTATATGAATATAGGTCTATAGGAAGGAAAGTAATGTTTTCATGTCGATTTTTCGAAATCGAGTTTTCACCGGATCTACACGTTTTCAGACCCCCTGAACCCAACAAAATATGTTATTAGCTATTGGTCTGTGTGTGTGTGTGTGTGTGTGTGTGTGTGCGCGCGCGCGCGCGCGTGTGTGTGTGCGTGTGCGTGCAGAATATTTAAAAAACGGAACAACGTACGAACTTGAAACTTGAAACTTAAGTTACTACTAGAGGACCCGACACGAATATTTTCATGAAAATCGGTCAACCGGAAGTGGTAGTTAGTATTCGTGTAATTTTTCACTTTTTTGCGATTTTCTCAAAAACGACTCCTGTTTTTTTTAAAAATCGCCTCATATAATAAATTTTGTATGCTCTACAAGATAGGGTAGATGCCATGTCTGCTGAAATTATTGGGGAGGTTGTGTTCTCGTAAAAAAATTGTTTTTTTCAGATTGCGACTTTAATATGCATTTAGCGCAAAAATTTATATAATTAAAGTTGTAGAGAATTTAAAATCCTACAACTTTTATTTCAAAAATTTTTTGTATAACGCTTAGTTTAGCGGTAATTAGCGATTTTCTGTTTTTTTCTCACGAAAACGTGTAAAAATAATCGATTTATTTTTAAAGATTTTAACCTTAGTATGCATTTTACGACAAAAGTGTATAATAAAATTTGTAGGAAATTAAAAGATCTACAACTTTTATTTACAGCATTCTTCTCTACAGAGCCTAGTTTAGCGTAAAAGATTAATTTCCCGTATTTTTAAACCAAACTGAAGTCGATTATTATTTTGCGTCTTTCACTCATGATTAAAATAAGGTTATGTTTTTTGAGGTTAGTTTTTTCTTTATTTCTAATGTTTTATTACTATTGTTAGGTTATATTGTTAATTATTTGCATTGGCAAGAGAATATTGTGTGAGTTTTTTAGACCAGATTTTTATATAAAGTATTCAGATGAACTGAAGTCCCCTAACCGTGGGAGTGACAGATTGCATAACGCCCTCTTGCACAAGCCATACGCGCTATTCCAATAACATTGTCCTATAATTTTACTGATAGTTGTGAGCAAGCGTTTATGCATGCAGTAAACTAAAAAGCAAGATAACGACTGTACGAGGTGTGGCTATTAAATTACGAGACTGACGTTGTAAAAAATTTTATTTTTATTTATACATAGTCACTTATTGTCACCTTCAATATACACTCCTTCTCTATCCCTACAACGCTCCATGCGAATTTACCTTCTTCTTACTATCAAGGATTAGGCATAAGCCTGTTCCGAACTCACAAACCATTCTGTACGTCTACAGAAACATCGTACATCTCGACTATTACCATCTTCTTCGAGGTCTTCCCACCTCCCTTCTTTCAATTGAAACATATTCCATCAAAATATAGGCCTATTCCATCGCCGAATTTACCATTGTTGTTAATATTGCCGCGCACTGCTTGGAATTTGCCAACTTTCTTTTCTATATCCAAATCTTGACCAAAGCTGATGTCACAACCTAAATAATTGCATTGTGATACTTGTTTGAACACTACATCATTACTATTACAATTTTAACCTGGTAAGATATTTACCAGTAAATGCCATTATAGATACTGAAATCACGAGATTGCCTTTTGCGTATGTATGGGCTGTGAGGAAGGGAAATAATATATGTGTAGTGCTGCCAACCTCAACAGTGAGACACTACTCGTACATTTCACTACCGTCCAGTTTCTACATAGCTACATTTTTTAAGCTGTGGTTTATTCCGAAAAAATGTCGTCGTCGTCGTCTTCATGGATTAGGCTGTGCGTTAGCCTGTTCCGGCGTCCATCTCTTCCTCGGTCTACCAATACATCTTTTACCTGTCGGATTATGGATCAATGCATTTAATGGAAGGTGATCTTGGGACAAAAAATGTTTTCTTCATAAACCTTGTAAAAAATAAATATTACCTGTAATATTGCATACAGCTTAATTACATGACTAGAAATGTTTGATTTGCTGTAATTACGCATGAATCGCCTTCTTTACTATCGCTGTCACCGCCGTTTACATTATCAGTCTCTCTAGTATATACCTAACCGTTTCCTTTTTTTACTTTCTCTTGCCTATATGAATATATAGGAAGGAAAGTATTGTTTTCATGTCGATTTTTCGAAATCGAGTTTTCACCGGATCTATACGTTTTCAGACCCCCTGAACCCAAAAAACATGTTTTTAGCGATTGGTCTGTATGTGTGTGTGTGTGTGTGTGTGTGTGTGTGTGTGTGTGTGTGTGTGTGTGTGTGTGTGTGTGTGTGTGTGTGTGTGTGTGTGTGTGTGTGTGTGTGTGTGTGAACTAAATATCTCAAGAACTGAACATTGTACGAACTTGAAACTTGAAACTTAAGTTACATATCACTACCGGACACGACACGAACATTTTCATCAAAATCGGTCAACCGGAAGTAGTAGTTTATTCGTATAATTTTTCACTTTTTTGCGATTTTCTCAAAAACTAGTCCTACGATTTTTTTTAAAATCGCCTGGTTTACTACATTTTTTATGCTCTACAATATAGGGTAGGCGCCATGTTTGCTGAAATTCTGCTTGAGGCTGTTTTTACGTAAAAACATTTTCTTTTTAAGATTGCGGCTTTAATATGCATTTTAGCTCAAAACGTTATATAATAAAAGTTGTAGAGAATGTAAAATTCTACAACTTTTATTTCAAACAATGTTTTGCATAACGCTTAGTTTAGCGGTAATTAGCGATTTTCTGTTTTTTTTCTCACGAAAACGTGAGAAAAATCGATTTTTTTAACATTTCGGTCTTAGTATGCATTTTACGACAAAAGTGTATATAATTAAATTTATAGAAAATTAAAAGATCTACAACTTTTGTTTAAAGCATTTTTCTCTACAGAGCCTAGTTTAGCGTGAAAGCGTGATTTTCCGTATTTTTAAGCCAAACTGAGTTTGATATCATTTTGCGTCATTCACTCATGATTAAAATAAGGTTATGTTTTTGAGGTTAGTTTTTGTTTATTTCTAATATTTTATTAATAATGTTAGGTTTATTATTAATTATTTGCATTGGCAAGAGAAAGTTGTGTGAGTGTTTCACACCAGATTTTTACCAAATGTCAACAAAACTGTTAAAGAATAGCTTCTTCACGGCCTTAATTTCCTTCTTTATTTTTAGAATTGTGGAAAGAGAAACATCACAGTAGTTAGCCGCTCGCTCACGGCTTTTGTTAAGAGACACGGATAGGCACTTTTGTTTAGCTTCAACTTAACATTTTATTACATTGCATTCAGCACTGTGAATAGTTTGACCACGTTTTCAAGAAACTGACATTTCTGTTTGCGGTAACAAACAGTTATATTCGTACAGTTAACCTACAAAATGTTTCGCAATATATTGTGTATGCTCTGGGTTTGGTATAAGTTGTCATGTTTGTCGTATTGAAAAAAAGTAGTCGCGCATGCGCACTGATGCTGTTCCCCCTTTACCCCTCGTTGCAAACAAGGGCAAACTCATGACTCAAGTGACAAAGTGACTTTGTCTTTTTTACGGAAATATTGAAATTATATTTTTGTGTCACCGGATGGCGACATTAAGTGGCCAATTGAAACCTTTACATTTTGGTGGCGCTGAAAAGGATCGTTTAAGGGGAGACTGTACTTTGTATCCCACCAATGTTACATTTTATATTTTTAGGTACATTTTTCATAGGATTGGTAAAAGTTACGAAAATGAAACTTTACACACTTATAGTGGTCGGATGGTTTTAGCTACTGACATTTTTTCAATTTAATCATTTGGGTCATAAAGTTTTTAAAAGGATAACGAATAACATAAAATGTTTACAATTTTTTTTGAGCACCTGAGGAAGTAAAAACAATTTCGGTGAATGTGCATGTTGCCTACATGATAATTAACTGGTAAAAATTTCAGCCTGGTAGGTTAAATGGTTTCTGAGAAAAACGTAAGTGTTAAAAATCTAAATTTACGGAAAACGGCACAAATGAGAAACAAAATGTACACAAACAAGTTTAATTTCCCATCAACAGTTGATTAGAAAGCTGCACCAACAGTGAGAATATTAAAAATAGTGAAGCAGGTATTTAAAATAACTAAAAGTTCGTTTTGCACTAAAACGAGCAATATAAACATATGAAAAATATTTGTTCTTGGCGACATGTTAATTTTTTTGGACAAACCTGATAAAAACTTAAGTTTTTTTCATTAAAATAATTTTTTGTTGTAATTTAATGGTTTGTGGTAGGTCAAGGTCTAAACTACTGAAAAACATAAAAAATCAAAAATCAAAATTTTCTGTCAAAACCATCATACAGTGTGCCCTTTTAAGCGTCGGTCGTGGCGTTCGAGGGGCTGGGTGACACGTTCAGCGGAGACGTCATCTTCTACCCTCCCAGTAGTGCATCGATGACTGCTTCGTCGGACCCGGTTAGCGCAAGGCTCAGTTGAGGGACCACTGTGGGCATCGCTGGTGTCAGCGGCCGATGACGGTCCCTGTCGACGGTTTACGGTGTCGGGTTCGTGAGCGGAAGCATCATCTTCTCTCTTGCGGGGTCATCGATTAGTCTTCGCTGGAGTACGGTAACCGTGTGCTGATATAGGACGTCTCGTCGACGCTATAGAGTGGCGTGGAATCGAATCTCATCGGTGAATCGAATCGAATCATTAAGAAATGGATTGGGAAACCCATAATGGGCGATATCATGAAAGGATCAACTGATCGCTTGGGGAACAAGATTACAGAATTTTGGGTTTCTTTATTTATTTGAAGGAAGGAGTAGCTGGAGTTATAACATGATTCGAGTTCGTTAGGGCCGAGGAAAGGACTTTGGGATTTTGAAGAATTTAATTACGATATTAAGGAGAGGAATTTGTTAGAGTGGATTGACAGCTTTTTTCTTTTCTTTTTTAGCTGTATAATATTTGTGGTCTTTTTTTGGGAGGAAGTTTAAAATAATAATATTAAGGGAGTGTTTATTAAAGGAAATCGTGAAACGGGAGTACGCATTTTCTTCGGGCGGGGGGTTTACCTCGTACAGGTTTCTGATGATGGGATGTTCTGAGAGTTTTGCAGCATCGTGTAGTCTCCTTGAAGTATTATAGATATAGTCCTCAAGGGACGGGAAGAGGAGATTTTCTTGAACAGTTGTATTGGGGAAAAGATAGTGGAAGTTTGATATGATGCGGAGGATTTTATTTTGAAAGGAGATAATTTTTCGTTTGTTGGATTTAGATAGGATGGGCTACCAGATTGGAGACCCATAGAGGAGAGATGAGCGGATAATGGCAGCGTATACACGGAGTTTAAGGGACTTAGTAAATGATTTTGAACGGGGGATAGGGGTTAGAGTGTATTGCAGGATTCTGCCCTTACGTATTTTTTTCTTGACGTGGTTACTGAAGTTAAGTCGACTGTCTAGGTTGACACCAAGGTAGCGGACGTTCCGTTTCCATGGTAGCTGGACTTGCTCAATGGTTAGCGAAGTTGGCATTTTCTTTTTCTTGAAAAGTTAATCACTTCACACTTATTAGGATTAAGGGGAAGTTTCCATTTTCTGCACCAAGCAGTGGTTAGTGGGAGTTGGTGTTGTAATTTTTTGGCGCTTAGTCGGAGACTCCTGCTGTGACAATAAAGTATAGTGTCGTCAGCATAGAGGCCGATATTAACTGATGGGTGAACTGGAAAGTCATTAGTGTAGAGCAGATAAAGTAAAAGGCCAAGAACTGAGCCCTGTGGTGCACCAGCTGAGAGCTGGATGAGACGTAAAATTGTCTATCAGACAAGTAAGAGTGAAGCAGTCTGACTAGCGGAGGTGGAAGAAAGAGTGAGAACTTATGGAGGAGCCCTAAATGCCATACACGATCAAATGCCGCTTGAAAGTCAAGCAGCACAGCCGTGGTGTTATGATGAGAATTTTTGGCATCTATTAATGCCGTAACGATTCTAAGGAGTTGTAGTGTAGTTGAGTGTCCTTGACGGAAGCCAAATTCTCCTCGGCTCAGTGGAGCGCTCGTTATAATAGTCGTCGAGAGCGCTGTGGTAGGGGGCGGATTTTGGCTCGACTTTGGCGACAAAAGCCTCTGTCGGTACGCCGCCACAGACCTACCGCCCCTTTCGGAACTATTGGCGGTTCCCTCTATAACTGAGTCGAAAGCTTTGATAGCCGGCAGCACAGTACCTAATCAAAAGGGACGACGGTGATATTTGCATTATTCATTCATTTAAAAGATAACGTGCTCGCAACGTGCTCGCCTCTCATCATGCGTTCTTGGGTTTGAGTCCCATTCAGGCACGGAATTTTTTCATACGTTACAAAAAAAATCATTTCATCCTTCACTGTCTGCATTAGAAGTAATTGCAAAACAGTTGGACGTTAAACCAAAAAAAAATCACTCTCTTGCACAATCCACAAATTATCCGCAAACAGTAAAGCATTAAAAAAAATACATAATGAATACCATATATTTCTTCCATATATATGCATACAGAGCAAGGGGAAATAAAAATAGTAATTTTGTTTTTCAGGTATAGTTTACGAGTGAAATTTAAAAATGTTAGCCACTGAATTACTACAACAAAGTTTATTTCATATAGCAAACAATAAAATGATAAAATTATCACAAATAATACTGAATATACTAATGATATTTTTAGCAACCGGTGCTTTAAAGTTTGTTATAAATAATTGGGAAGAAAAAGAGAAGAGAATATTTGTATTTATGGCAATAAAAGATTTTGATACATGGATAAGTATTATTAGCATGTCAGTCGATTATTTAATATCCAGAAATAAATCTACAAGATTACTAGAAATAATCAATAAAAACTTTATCATATTTAATGATAAATTATCGATTAAAAATAAAATGATTATTGATAAACATAAATTACAATTAAATAATCAATTAACCATAATTGTATACACTGTTAGTACACTTGTATCAGCCTTAATTATATTACCAGCTGTGATAGATTTAAATATGTTTTTATTTAAAAGTGAAAAAGATGAGATAAAAATTAGAAATTTAATGTTACCAACTTTATTTTGGTACCCGACAAATTATGATACATTTAATATGTTTATATTTGTGTATTTAATTCAAGCAATTTGTTTAATGCATACCATTGGAATTGGTTTTATCCTCTATGGTTCCGTTTATAGTTCTTTGCAATGCATATCCACTGATTCTAAACTTTTATGTAATGATTTAAAGGAAATTGATGTAGCAATATGTAAACATACAAATAATAGTAAATATTTAAATGAAACGGTATTTTTAAAAGAATACATCAAGCATTTGATTATATCTCATCAATCAATATGTAGGTAAGTTATAAAAAATCCCGTTCATGAGACAGATGTCTCCTATCTGTAACCGTAACGCGGTATAAGTTGACGATCGTCAGCGAGTGTAAGAGTAGACTATACGTAGGGGTGCAAGTGCTACTATCCATGTTGCCAGTTTCTGTACGTGACATCCTGTCGGACTGTCTACCTGAGTTGACAGACTGCATTGTCAATCCAGGTAGACAGTCAGATTCAGACAACATGGATAGTAGCACCCCCAACCTACATTACTCAGTCTATTTTTAAAAATTTTAAAAACTCTACCACAACATTGGCCAATCAATATTTCGTGTTATTTACATATCTGTACTAAGTTTTTTACGCTGAATAAAACGATAATTTGCCCGTGCCGAACGATCAAGCGGTTACTGTGATAGCAAGGGTTGAGAATATTGTTAATAAATCAAAATATAAATAACTTACAATTATGAAATTTCGAACACGCTGTAAGAATATAATTTTCTATGTTCTGGTAAAATTTCAAACTTTTCGGTCGAATACTTATCGAGTTACACGCCTCTGAACGCATGAAATTTGTTGCGGTATAAAGAAAACCCGGTCTTTTTGTCTTCCAACCTGGATATAGCAATTTTTGAACAACATTAAAATAAAGGACTATTGTAGGTCAACGCAAAATAAAATGAGATCAATTTTGATGTAAAATATAATTATTGAGATCCGACTCATAGTTTTGGAGATACGAGGGGGTACCCAAAAGAAACCGGAATTATTTTTTAAAACTATTTATTTTTAATTTTTTACAAAAGAACCTTATCCCCTTCAAAATACTCTCCATTACAACTAATACATTTGTCCCACCGGTGCTTCCACTGTTCAAAACATTTTTTGTACTCCTCTTCAGTGATGGCTGCCAGCTCATCCGTCGTTTTTTTCTTGACATCAACGTTGTTAAATCGGAGACCTTTTATGCCCCTTTTCATGCGTGAGAACAAGAAAAAATCACACGGAGCCAGATCGGGTGAGTACGGTGCGTGTGGTAGCAAAACCATGCCGTTTTTCGCCAAAAACTGGGTAACCGAGATTGCCGTGGTGCAGGCGCGTTGTCGTGGTGGAAAAACCAGTCCCCTGTCTGCCACAAATTAGGTCTTTTACGACGAATGCTGTTTCGTAGTCTTCTTAACACTTCAAGATAAAAAGCTTGATTTACCGTCTGGCCTGGTGGAACGAACTCTGAATGGACAATTCCCCTCACATCAAAAAAACAAATCAGCTATGTTCTGATGTTCGATCTGACTTGACGACTTTTTTTTGGTCGGGGTGATAATGAAGTCTTCCATTGACTGGACTGTTGTTTGGTTTCTGGGTCGTACCCATAGCACCAAGACTCGTCACCCGTAATAATCTTTGACATGAAATCTGGATCAGTTTCAAGCTGTTGTTTCAAATCACTACACGTTTCAATTCGACGTTCCTTTTGAGTGTCTGTCAGAACCCGAGGCACAAACTTGGCAGCGACTCTTTTCATTGTCAAGTCTTCTGTTAAAATGCGTTGGACTGAGCTCCAAGAGAGCCCACTAACCTGTGATATTTGGTCAATGGTCTGTCGTCGGTCTGTTCGTACAATTTCTTTCACTTTCACAACATTTTCGTCTGTTCGGGAAGTCGACGGTCGTCCAGAACGAGGTTTGTTCTCAATCGACATGTCGCCATTTTTAAAGCGCAAAAACCACTCGTACACTTGGGTTTTTCCAATAGCGTCGTCTTTGTAAGCTGTGTTCAACATTACAACTGTTTCCGCGGCGTTTTTACCGAGCAAGAAGCAAAATTTCACAGCCGCACGTTGTTCATTAAAACTTGCCATCATGAAAAACGACACGAGCACAAAACAGCACTAGCGAGAACAATCACTGCACGAGAACAGAACAAGCTAGATCAACGAACAAAATGGCATTGAACTGGCAATGAGTAGCGCTACAAGCAGCCTAGTGGCGGGAATTTGTACTGCACAAGCTCCGCCCACAGCAGAGCTATTCCGGATACTTTTGGGTACCCCCTCGTAGATCTAGGGTTCAAACTCAGGTGTCTATGATTTAGAAACCGATAGTAGTTAGTGAGTTTCACGCTTGATACGTCTTACGCTACAAGTACAAGTACTTTTGTTTTCATTTTGGCTGATGTTGGTAGGATGAATAGTATACTGCCTCTGCACAATTGGAGTTTTCGTCAACTTATAGCGCGTTACCAGCATTGTGCGGTTCCAAGCACCGTGTAGTTGCGGGGTGAAGGGTGCGGGTGAGGTATAATGAAGAGTGACGCATGCTGGGAGAACGATTGTTGTATTACTCTAATACAAAACATTCGTTTTCAAACTTTCCGTATTTAACATATTTGTTTGTATTTATTACATTTATTTATTTATATATTTTGATATAATTTAGCAAGTTAAATATTATTTATGAATCCGACCAAGTTAATAACCCGGTAGGTATTTGTTAAATTAATGCGCCAGATGATAAGAATATTTTTTTAGTCTAGTTAGTACACGCTACCATTACAAATGCATCAGCTGTGAAACACTAATAACTCTTTCATTCTCCCTCTACTATAACAACGCACTGCATTCCTTCCAACTAAACGGAGCCGAGACTCAAGCAATAGATGTGTGGAACTTCTGCTCGGCGCACAGCGGCCGTCGCCATACTCTCCGAAAACATTGACTCCACTTAATACGAACGCCTAACTATTTACTCAAACATATCGCTTTAAACTAATGTATTTATATTCTCTTCTTCTTCTTACTATCAAGGATTAGGCATAAGTCTGTTCCAAACTTACAAACCATCCTGTACGTCTACACAAACACCGTACATCTCGACTACTGCCATCTTCTTCGAGGTCTTCCCACCTCCCTTCTTCCAACTGGAACATATTCCATCACTTTTAGAGGTATTCTCTCCTCTGGCATTCGTTCCAAATGTTGCCTCCATTGATTCCGGTACTCCTCCACTTTTTCATTCAAGCTAAATACACCCAACTCGGATCTAATTTCCTCGTTATATATTAGATCCAGCCTCGAGCAGCCCTTCACTCTTCTTAAAAACCTCATTTCAGCTGCTTGGATCCTACTTTCTTGGCGTTTTGTGGTAACCCATGACTCACTTCCATGAAGAAGGACTGGGGCTGCCATTACTTTGTAGTACTTCAGTACTGTCTCTGTTCTAGCTCTGTTAGCCAGTGTCCTGTTAATAGTACCACAAATAGCTTGAAATTTATTTATTTTATTTTCGACATCCAAGTCCCTATCAAAGCTCACACGCAGCCCAGATAGTTATAGTCTAATGGATTTATTTGCATTTTATTGTCATAGGCGACAATCCGTCTCCCTGTCTTAGTCCGGTTTTTACTTCGAATCGATTTATTTTAACAAAAAATAACCAAGCGTAGGTATTAAAGTAAGTGAAACAAATAAATGCATTAGTTTCATTTACTTTAATACCTACGCTTAGTTATTTTTTTGTTAAAATAAATCGATTCGAAGTAAAAACCGGACTAAGACAGGGAGACGGATTGTCGCCTATGATGTTCGGCTGCGCTCTTGAATATATAATAAAAGAATGGAGGAAAACAAACCCAGAAAACGTAAAAGTGGGCAAAGAAATCAAAATAAACTGCCTGGGCTTTGCGGAGGATCTAGCTCGCCTTGCAAACAACATAAAAGAAACAAGAACCCAATTAGAGTCCCTCGAGAAACTTTCGGAAAAGATCGGTCTAAGAATATCCAACGAAAAGACGAAAATCATTATCAGAGATCCACTCTGTATAAGTTGCGTAATGGTTAACGAACGCCAACTAGAACTTGTGGAAAAATTTAAAAATTTCGGAGAAATCATAACCAATTGTCTCAATGAAAGACCCATATGGCAAGAAAAAATTAATACACTCAAGAAATCTCTGATAACCACTCAAAATATCTACAACAAGAAATGTCTGTCAACCAAAACTAAACTAAGACACTACCAAACAGTGGTTCTCCCAGGAATCCACTATTTCAGCGAAACGTTATTCGGGCCATATCGCTTAGGAGACACCGATAAAATTGAGAAAATAGAAGGAAAAATACTTAGGAAGTGCATGAACAAATGGCAGATGGTGGAAAAACAGTGGCGGTTAATCCCACACAAAGAAATCTACAAACTAATCTCTCACTAACAAAATTTGTGATTTAATAACTTTAGAAAGAAAAGAATATCATTCCTAGGACACATACCCAGAGCCGAAAACTTTCACAACTCAAGCTTTTAACGTTAAAACTTCAATCACTAAAACTTCAAATGAAACATCAAAGTTCAAACTTTAATATTTGAAACTTCGAACTTATAAAACCGTTAAACCCCAGGTTGAAACGTTTATAGGTTAAAACTTCTAATTTTCAAATTTCAAAATTAAAAACGATTATAATTTTAAATAATTTCATTACAGAGAGAAATGTGAGCAAGCACTTCCATGTTTCTGACCTACTTATAAGTTCAGATCCACCGAATCCTTTCGGTGGCCGAACTTCGCGCACGCACTTTTATGGCACTGATCCGCTTATGTATTCTGATCCACCTACCCCTACAGTGATGCGAGACACGGAAACGGCGCGAAGCGCAGCTGGAGTGGCGAGTTATAATTATTAACGAATGAACATTTTATTGTTGTAGGAATATAAAAGTAATAAATGAATCAGTTTCATTTGTGGTAACGTCAGCCAATCAATGCATTTCCATTCAGATGTGCTTTCTTCTGTTCTGCATGGTAGAGGTAAGACAATTATTGACTAAGGTAAGTTTAATGTCAGTTTTAAATTACCCAAGCGCATTACAGGTTCGTTTACGCAACCTGTAGTTTATTCCTCATAGTGCCAGCACCCTAATGTTAGGACGTAAGCAGTTCAAACAAAAAATGCCGCCGTCCAAAAATTAATAGAATTTGTAATTTTTGCTCAAATTTTATAAATAATGTATGAAAATAATCAGTAAGATTATGATGTTTAGGTCAGCAGCCGAAAGGCTAGTTTCATCCACTAGAGGATTGAGTCTGTCGTATTTTTACTAATTTCGTTCAGTTACCATTATAAAATATTTGTTATATGAAAAGTGTATGCCCAAAACAGGCAGGTGGAGTGTTATTTTAATTGCACTCTATCTGTTTGGTCCAGGGCTAAAAAAAAATAGTTCTGTTTCTTATCACATAGTCAGCCACTTATATGACTGAACTATTTAAGAGCAGAAGAGGTAGAGGTGTAAAAGACACTAATCAGAGTCATCTCCTCTGAGAGTAATGAATTTCACTATGCAGCCAGACCCTGTGGTGAATGAAGTGAAGGTGTCGTTTGCAGGGTGGAAAGTGAGTGCTTTTCGGAGGGCCTGGCATGCTGATTAGCGTACTCTTTCAACTCAGTGAGGAAGGCAATGGTAAACCACCTTACTCCTCGTTTTTACTTAGTAAAACCTCTAGAGGTTCAAACCAGCCTTTCGGCTGCTGACCTAAACAACACATGAAAAGTGTATTAATATATTTACCTGGATGCTATAGTCTAAGTAAATTTAACAAATTTTATATTTCTGAATAGTTAGAAAGTAATAAAATGTCAGCTGTAAAGGAACCGCCCACTCGCGTACCAGTGGATGTACAAAATGGCCTCTCGTTTGCCTTAACGGGATCGTAGCATACAACTGCCTTTCATCAGGATGCAAAATTAACATTTATAAAAATAACAGAACTGTTTGTTATAAATCTAGATTTTATAATAATTGAAAAAGGTTTATTTTCGTTTTCAATGCTTGGATGTGTGCTATCGTTCACAATGGATCGGTTTCCGCAGGTTCTAAGAACGAAATGTCCTGGTCTATAATTTCTTTACTAATTTCGTTCAGTTAAAGTATAAAATATCTGTTTCATAAAAAGTGTATTAATATATTTAACTGGATCCTATAGTGAACGTAAATTTATGAAATTTTATATTTCGGAATAGTTAGAAAGTAATAAAGTGTCCGCTGTATCGGAACCACCCACTCGCGTACCGTTAGATCAACAAGATGGCCTCCTGGTCACCTCTACGGGATAGTAGCCTACAGCTGCCTTTGAACTGGATGCAGAATTATTATTAATAAAAATGACCGAACGGTACGTTATAAAAATATATTTTATAGGAATTGGTAAAGGTTTATTTTTGTTTTTAAAGCTTGGACGTGACCTATCGCCCGCAATAGATCAATTTCCGCAGGTCTCAAAAACGAAATGTTCAGGTCTGTCAATTCTTTACTAATTTCCTTCAGTTAACATTATAAAACATTTATTTTATAAAAAGCGGATTAATATATTTAAATGGGTCCTATAGAGTAAAGTGGGGCAAGAGTACGCGGCGGGTAAGAGTACGCAATGCGGGAAATTCGGGTTTAAAGAACTTCTCTTTGGCACGACTGTGGGTCATTGCTAGTCTAAATAAAATTACCAAATTTTATACTTCTGAGTAGTTGGAAAGTAATAAAATGTCCGCTGTATCGGAACCGCCTACTCGCGTACCGTTAGATCTACAAGATGGCCTCCCGGGCGCCTCTACGGAATCGTAACCTACATTTGCCTTTGATCAGAATGCAAAATTATTATTTATAAAAATAACAGAACGATACGTTATAAAATTAAATTTTATAAAAATTGAAAAAAATTATTATCGTTTTCAACGCTTGGACTTGACCTACCGTCAACAATAGCTCGATTTTCTACAGGTTTTGAGAACGAGATGTTTTGGTCTGTCGTTTCTTTACTAATTTCGTTTAGTTAACAGTATAAAATATTTGTTTAATTAAAAGTGTATTAATATACTAATATATTACTGGATGCTATAATCCAAGTAAAGTTACCAAATTTTATATTTTGGAATAGTTGGAAAGTTATAGAATTTCCGCTGTATCGAAACCTCCCACTCGCGTACTGGTGGATGTACAAGATGGCCTCTCGGTTGCCTTAACGGGATCGTAGCGTACAACTGCCTTTCATCAGGATGCAAAATTAACATTTATAAAAATAACAGAACAGTTCGTTGTAAAATTATATTTTATAAAAATTGAAAAAGGTTTATTTTCGGTTTCAATGCTTGGACGTGACCTATTGTCCGTAATAGATCGGTTTCCGCAGGTCTCGACGACGAGGTGTTCTAGTCGGTCGTTCTTTACTAATTTCGTTCAAGTATAATTATAAAATATTTCTTTTATAAAAAGAGTATTAATATATTTAAATGGGTTCTATAGTCTAAATAAAATTACCAAATTTTATACTTCTGAGTATTTCGAAAGTAATAAAATGTCCGCTGTGTAGGAACTGCCCATTCGCCTACCGGTGGATCTACAAGATGGCCTCCCAGTCGCCTTTACGGGATGAGGATGCAAAATTAATATTATTTATAAAAATTACTGAACAGTTCGTTATAAACCTAGATTTTATAAAAATTGAAAAAGGGGTTATTTTCGTTTTCAATGCTTGGACGTGTCCTTTTGTCCGCAGTAGATCAATGTCCGCAGGTCTGGAAGACGAAATGTTCAGGTCTATCGTTTCTTTGCTAATTTCCTTCAGTTAGCATTATAAAACATTTATTTTATAAAAATTATATTAATATATTATTTTAACAGGATGCTATAGTGAACGCCACTTTACGAAATTTTATATTTCGGAATAGTTGGAAAGTAATGAAGTGCCCGCTGTATCGGAACCGCCCACTCGCGTACCGATGGATCTACAAGATGGCGTCCGGGTCGCCTTTACGGGATCGTAGCCTAAAACTGCCTTTGATCGGAATGCAAAGTTATTATTTATAAAAATTACAGAACGATTCGTTATAAAATTAGATTTTATAAAATAGGAAAAATTTATTATCGATTTTAATGCTTGGACGTGACGTATCGTCCGCAATAGCTCTATTTCCACAGGTCTTCAGAACGAGATGTTCTGGTCTGTCATTTCTTTACTAATTTCTTTCAGTTAACATTATAAAACATTTCTTTTAGTAGTCAGCGGGCGATGACGGTCTGGTAGACGGTTACGGTGACGGGTCGGCGAGTGGAAGCATCATCTTCTCTCTTGCGGGGTCGTCGATTAGTCTTGGCTGGAGTCCGGTAGCCGTGTGCCGATGGTGGACGTCTTGTCTGCTGTCTGGATCGGAATTGAATCTCTCGGATCAGTGTGACGCTCTTTACATAGTTACCGAGAGCGCTGTGGTAGAGGGCGTTTATTGGTCTTGGCCTTGATGACAAAGGCCTCTGTCGGTACATCGCCACAAACCTACTCTCGGAACTATTGGCGGCTCCCTCTGTCGCTAAGTCGGAAGCTTTGATAGTCGGCAGCACAAAACCTAATCAAACGGGACGACGGGTGACACGCTTATGATTAAAATTAGGTTATGTTTTTTGAGGTTATTTTTTTGTTAATTTTTAATGTTTTAATACTAATGTTAGGTTATATTGTTTATTATTTGCATTGCCAAGAGAAAGTTGTGTGAGTGTTTCACACCAGATTTTTGAGTAAAATTCGTTTAAGAAAAATACTTTAATGTTATTGTTTCAGATTGATAACAAGATTATGAAAATTACGTTTGGTTACATGGTTGTTTGCCAATTGTGCATACTGTTTATATATTGTAATAATGGACAACTAGTAATGAATGAGGTAATTTATAATTTTATTCATTTTTTCCAAAATTTATGTACCTCATGTAAAATTTATGCAATTTATGTGGAGATATGACTTGAATTTGCCCATAACAGACAGGTGGAGTGTCAAATTATTTACACTTGATCTGTTAGTTGTAGGGCTAAAATAAATAGTTCTGTTTCTTATCACATGGTCAGCCAATTAAATGACTGAATCATTTAAGAACAGAAGAGGTAGAGCTGTAAAAGACACTAATCAGAGTTATCTCCTCTGAAAGTAATGAATTTCATTATACAGCCAGACCCTGTGGTGAATGAAGTGAAGGTGTCATTTACAGAGTGGAAAATATGTGCTTTTCAGAGGGCCCGGCATGCTAATAAGCGTACTTTTTCACTCAGTGAGGAAGGCATTAGGTAAAACACCTCACTCCTCGTTTTACGATGGCGAATCAAATATAAACGGTAATTTTGCTGTTGACTGTACCAAACACGTTCGGACCAGATGTGGCGGTGAGCAGTTGTTGTTTTGTTTAATAGGAGTGGGGGGAACAGCTTACTTCGCAGTATTGTTGCATTCTGCCATCAGTACAGCCATAACCGAGCGAGAGGTACATCCATCTGTTGCGCAACGAATCGTCATAAAATGTGTAGCAAATGAACGTGTTAAGCCTTCGGAAATTTTTACTCGTTTGCGGGCACAGTTTGGGGACACTACTCTGTCTAAGAATCAAGTGTATACGTGGGCCAGAGAATTTAGGGGTGGGCGAGAACGTGTTGAAAACGAAAGTCACCGTCAACGCCCAAGGTCAAGTCTCACAGATGACAACATTAGTGCCGTTCGAGAGCTTATTGAAGGTGATCGCCGGTTAACTGTTCAAGAAATCTCGTCAGAAATTGGTATCAGCTACGAGAGTGTTCAGTCTGCAATCACAGACCACCTTGGCTTCAGAAAGATTAGTGCTTGATGGGTTCCGAGGTTGCTGTCCGGAAATCAAAAACAGGTCCGGTCGGAGATCGCCGGGAGACTTCTGCATCGATTTCAAGAAGAAGGTGAAGATTTTTTGAGGCCTATCGTCACATGTGATGAGACGTGGGTCCACCATTACACTCCCGAATCGAAAATGGCAAGTAAGTGGTGGCGAAGGAAGGATGAAGGCTGCCCAGTGAAAGCCAAAACTCGTCTCTCAGCCGGAAAAGTTCTTGCAACAATTTTTTTTGACTCAAGGGGAGTTCTACTCATTGATTTTCTTCACGATCAACAAACAGTGAATGCGGCTTACTACTGCCAGGTGCTACAGTCGGCAAAAACCAGTTACCGAAACAAAAGACGAGGTGTGCCCATTAGAGATGTCATCCTTCTCCATGACAACGCAAGGCCTCACACCGCATTGTTGACAAGGGATAAATTGGAAGAAATGAGCTGGGAAACTCTCGAACACCCTCCTTACAGTCCAGACTTGTCCCCTTGTGACTACTTTTTGTTTGCGCCTCTGAAAGAATCACTTGGAGGAAAACGATTTGAAAGCAATGAAGATGTCGAGAAGCACGTACGCGATTGGTTGACAACTCTCCCTCAATCTTTTTATGAACAGGCAATATTCAAGCTTCCAAATCGGTGGCAGAAGTGTGTTGATAATGCAGGAGACTATATTGAAAAATGTTGAAGGCATAGTTTTTGTATAATATTATTCAATAAATATAATTTTAAAAATTACCGTTTATATTTGATTCGCCCTCGTACTTAGTAAAACCTCTAGAGGTTCAAACCAGCCTTTTGGCTGAAGACCAGAACAACAACAATGACTTGAATATAGATACTCAAGTCACGAGATTGCCTTTTGCGTATGTATGGTCTATGAGTAAGGGAAGTGAAATATTTGCAGAGCTGCCAACTTCAACAGTGAGAAACTACTCGTACATTTCAATACCGTGCAGTTTCTAGATACATTTTGTAAGCTGTAATTTATTCTGAGAAAATGTTTTCTTCATAAACTTTATAAGAAATAAATGTGACCTGTAATATTGCCTAAATTTTAATTACATGACTAGAAATGTTTGATTAACTGTAATTACGAATGAATCGCCTTCTATACTATTGCTGTCATCGGCGTTTTCATTATCAGTTTCTCTAGTATCTACCTAACCTTTTTTCTTTTTTTACCAGTTGTCAACAAATTTATTGAAGAATAGCTTCTTCACGTCCTTATTTTCCTTTTATATTTTTTGAATTGTGCAAAGAGAAACATCACAGTAATTAGCCGCTCGCTCACGGTTTTAGTTGAGAGGCATGGATAGGCATTTTTGTTTAGCTTCAATTTTACAACATATTGTTACATTGCGTTCAGCTCTGTGAATAGTTCGACCTCGTTTTCGAGAAACCAACATTTGTGTTTACGGTAACAAACAGTTATATTCATACAGTTAACCTACAAAACGTTCCGTGATTTACTGTATATGCTCTGGGTATAGTATACGAGTTATGTTTTTCATACTGAAATTAAAGCAGTTGCGCATGCGCACTGATGCTGTTCCCCCTTTACCCCTCGTTGCAAACAAGGGCAAACTCGTGACTCAAGTGACTATACTAGTGCGAGCATGGTTACTATACTAGACGGTAGCGGTCATGCGCAGATGCTCTAAGATAAAAGATGACGTAGTCTGGTCCCCAATAACTCGGCCGGTGCGTAGTGACGGTATAATTCAGCCGCTCTAAGTTTGCTCCTGCTGTCAACAAACCAAAACCAGCTACTACAGGGTGCACGCTAGAGTCCGTAACTTTATAGATGTCGTATTCCTATTAAGATAACTATTTTTTAAATTATAAGTACTTAAAGTTCTAAAAACATCAGTCGTGATATGATGTAGGCCTAACAATTTCATTTGTAAAAATACTTTTAAAAGTATTTTGTATTTAAATACTTTTGAAAGTATTTTGTATTTAAATACTTTTGAAAGTATTTTGTTGTTACTTTTTAATCAGCGTGTACACATTTTTACATAATGCGCATGCTCAGTGACGTCATTATTTGTTTACATTAGGAGCAAACTTAGAGAGGCTGGACTGTAGAATTTTTGCACTGTTTTTAAATGTTTACGCGGGATATTGATTTTAATTTTAATAATTCTTTTTTGACAACTTTTACGAATATAATTAACCATATAAACACTATTTAAATCAAAAAAACTATCAGAGCTACTAAAATACGTCTTCGTGTATTTATTCCGATCAGCTGTTCAGCTATATTCTTAACGATAAAACAAAAACTTTATAATTTTTAACTTTCTCTTGCCTGTAAGAATATGTAGGGAGGAAAGTATTGTTTTCATGTCGATTTTTCGAAATCGAGTTTTCACCGGATCTACACGTTTTCAGATTCCCTGAACCCAAAAACACGTTTTTAGCGATTGGTCTGTGTGTGTGTGTGTGTGTGAACAAAATATTTCAAGAACGGAACATCGTACGAGCTTGAAACTTAAAACTTAAGTTACATACCTATACCGGACCCGACACGAACATTTTCATCAAAATCGGTTAACCGGAAGTAGTAGTTTATTCGTGTAGGTAATTTTTCACTTTTTGCGATTTTCTCAAAAACGAGTCCAATTTTTTCAAAATCGCATGTTTTACTAAATGTTTTATGCTCTATAAGATAGGGTAGGCGCCATATTTGCTGAAATTTTTGGTGAGGCTGTTTCCATGTAAAAAAATTGTTTTTTTTTAAGTTTGCGGCTTTATTATGCATTTTACCGCAAATATTTATATAATTAAGGTTGTAGAGAATTTAAAATTCTACAACGTTTATTTCAAACATTTTTTTTATATAAAGCTTAGTTTAGCGATAATTAGCAATTTTCTGTTTTCTTCTCACGAAAACGTGTGAAAAATCGATTTCTTTAAGATTTCGGCCTTAGTAGGCATTTTACGATAAAAGTGTATATAATAAAATTTATAGGAAATTAAACATCTACAATTTTTATGTGAAGCATTTTTTTGTACAGTGCCTAGTTTAGCGTGAAAGAGTGATTTTCTGTATTTTTAAGCCAAACTGAGGTTGATTTTTATTTTGCGTCTTTTACTCATAATTAAAATTAGGTTATGTATATTGAGGTTAGTTTTTTCGTTTATTTCTAATGTTAGGTTATATTGTTCATTATTTACATTTACATGAGAAAGTCGTGTGCATGTTTCACACCAGTTTTTTTATTTTTTCATTCCACACTCCCCTTAACTATGTACTCAAACAAATTAACTTTTGCGGGCCGAAAGTTATGAAGGTATTTCTATTAGAAGCGTCACGAAAATACGAGAAGGCGTTAAAACACGAAAAACCTTGTGGTGAATGAATTGAAGGTGTCATTTGCAGGGTGGAAAGTAGATGCTTTTCAGACGGCCTGGTATGCTGATAAGCTGATTTTTTCACTTATTGAGGAAGGCAATTGTAAATCTTTTCAATCCTCGTTTTATTTAAAATTGAAAAATTGTTTTGAAAAATCTAAGAAGAGCTGTTTCACAATGCAACAAACAAAGTGAGAATTGCTATTTTGGCCGCCAACAGTCGGAACGGATTGGAGAAGGAGGAGGTAGGGAAAAGGAGGAGGAGGAGGAGGTGGAGGAAAAGGAAGAGGAGAAGATTAGGATGAGAAGGAGAAGCAGCCTATAAAATGGCGCAAAGTAAATCAATAATTAAAAATCAGACATTCTATTTTTTTTATAACTTTTTAGGCTTCTCATCATTACAATTTTACTTTTCTTTGCTTGAATGATACAAGAAAAGAAGGATTTACTTTAATACTAAATTTAATTTATTTTAATTTTAATTATGTTTTAAAATTTTAATATTTAATTCAAAAAGAGGAAATTATCTTATGCTTGTGTAATGTTGGAGCACCATTGAGTGATACAATTCCAGGCTTTTAGGAATCAAAGAAACTTTTTTTTTTATTTCATTTATTTAACTTCGCATCAACTACAACGGTCATTAGCGACGACGTTGGGGTGTAACTATTGTACAATGGAGGATGAGGTGATTTTTTGTAACGTATGAAAATATGCCGTGCCTAAGTGGGATTCGAACCCAGGACCGCATGATGAGAGGCGAGCACGTTACCAACTGCGCCAATGCGGCCGGCTGGAATTTTTTAAATCCCTTAATAATAATATTTCGTAAATAAACGTCTTTTGCGTATAAAAACCTACCAGTGTACATTAACATTACTTTTTACTTTCTCTTGCCTATATGAATATATAGGAAGGAAAGTATTGTTTTCATGTGTATTTTTCGAAATCGATTTTTCACCGGATCTACACGTTTTCAGACCCCCTGAGCCCACACAAACATGTTTTTATCTGTGTGGTCTGTGTGTGTGTGTGTGTGTGTGTGTGTGTGTGTGTGTGTGTGTGTGTGTGTGTGTGTGTGTGTGTGTGTGTGTGTGTGTGTGTTTGAACAGAATATCTCAAGAAGGGAACATCTTACGAACTTGAAATTTGAAACTTAAGTTAGATACCACTACCAAACCCGACACGAACATTTTCATCAAAATCGGTCAACCGGAAGTAGTAGTTTATCGTGTAATTTTTCACTTTTTTGCGATTTTCTTAAAAACCGATTCTAAGTTTTTTTTAATCGCTTGGTTTTCTAAATTTTTTATGCTCTACAAGATAGGGTAGGCGCCATGTTTGCTGAAATTCTTGGTGAGGCTGTTTTCACGTAAAAAAATTGTTTTTTTAAGATTGCGGCTTTAATATGCATTTTAGCGCAAAAATTTATATAATAAAAAATGTAGAGAATTAAAAATCCCACAAATTTTTTTTAAACATTTTTTTTTATAATGCTTAGTTTAGCGGTAATTAGCGATTTTCGGTTTTTTTCTCACGAAAACGTGTGAAAAATCGATTTTTTTTAAAGATTTCGGCCTTAGTATTACCATTTTACGACAAAAACTTATATATTCAAATTTATAGAAAATTAAAAGATCTAAAACTTTTATTGAAAGCATTTTTCTCTACAGAGCCTAGTTTAGCGTAAAAGAGTGATTTTCCGTATTATTTAGCTAAACTAAGGTTGGTTTTCATTTTGCATCATTCACTCATGATTAAAATAAGGTTATGTTTATTGAGGTTAGTTTTTTGTTTATTTCTAATGCTTTATAACTAATGTTTGGTTGTATTAATTATTTGCAATGGTAAGAGAGAGTTGTGTGAGTAATTCACATCAGATTAAGCTACGATCTAATTTTGAGATTGTGTTGTTGTTTAGGTCATCAGCCTGTAGGCTGGTTTGAACCTGTAGAGGTTTTACTAAGTAAAACGAGGAGTGAGGTGGTTTACCATTACCTTCCTTACTGAGTGGAAAAGTACGCTTATCAGCATGCCGGGCCCTCTGAAAAGCACATATTTTTCACTCTGCAAATGACACCTTCACTTCATTCACCACAGGGTCTGGCTGTAAAATAAAATTCATTACTTTCAGAGGAGATAACTCTGATTAGTGTCTTTTACACCTCTACCTCATCTGTTCTTAAATGATTCAGTCACTTAATTGGCTGACCATGTGATAAGAAACAGAACTATTTATTTTACCCCTACAAGGAACAGATTGAGTGTAAATAATTTGACACTTTACCTGTCTGTTATGGGCAGAATTTTGAGATTACGTTAATAAAATTTATAATTATTTTTTTTTGCAGAACGATGAAATTAGAAGATGTCTGGCCCAATGTTCGTGGTTGAACAAAGCACAATGGTTTAAAAAGATGTTATTGATAATGATCACCAGAACAAACGCACCATTGCACATACAACCATTTGGACTTTATGTACTCAACTTAAAAAATTTTGCCGCGGTAAGCCAACTAATATAAATATCTGGTGTTAAACACACGCATAATTTTATCTTGCCAGTGTAGACTGTATAATATAACATTATCGAATGTCCCGAAGAAAGCTGTTCTACTATCGGTTTCATAATTGAATCGGTGAGTGGAAAAAGGGTAATATTCCAAAAAAAAAAATGCAAAATTGAACGAAGATAGCAGTTTTGTTATGCCCAAAATGGGCAGGTGGAGTGTTATTTTAATTGCACTCTATCTGTTTGGTCCAGGGCTAAAAAAAATAGTTCTGTTTCTTATCACATAGTCAGCCACTTATATGACTGAACTATTTAAGAACAGAAGAGGTAGAGGTGTAAAAGACACTAGTCAGAGTTATCTCCTCTGAGAGTAATGAATTTCACTATGCAGCCAGACCCTGTGGTGAATGAAGTGAAGGTGTCGTTTGCAGGGTGGAAAGTGAGTGCTTTTCGGAGGGCCTGGCATGCTGATAAGCATACTCTTTAAACTCAGTGAGGAAGGCAATGGTAAACCACCTTACTCCTCGTTTTTACTTAGTAAAACCTCTAGAGGTTCAAACCAGCCTTTTGGCTGTTGACCTAAACAACAACAGCAGTTTTGTTAAGTTTACTTCGGCGCATGCATTGGTTGATAAAAGGGAAATATTCCTTGTATCTAAAAGCAGCTAAGCTACATTAAAAATTTAGTAGAGTGGATAAAGAATAATATTCCAGGAATATTACCCTTCTTCCATTCAATTGCGAACAGCAGTTGGACCATTGGTTTCTGTGTTATTATTTTAAAAATGTAGCTGTAAATTATTTTAAAATTAAAATAAAGTTTTGTAGCATATTGGCACATTATATTGTTTTTTCAACTTAATTTTTCCCATTCGGTCTTGGGTTCGAATCCCATTCAGGCACGGCATTTTTTCATACGTTACAAAAAATCATTTCATCATTCACCGTCTGCATTAGCAGTATTTGCAGAACAGTCGGACGTTAAACAAAAAAAAAAAAAAATAGAAAAAGGTGAATAGTCAACATATTAATAATCAAAAATCAATCCCATGATTATTGTAAAACAAATTCTAAAGTCACCATTAAAAAGCTTCAATATACGAGGGTAGGCTGATAAGTAATGCACACATGCTTGTAGAAGACGAACAAAAAGAAATAGCAAGATGGGGTAAATAACAAATTAAAGTACAAATCTTAACCTACCAAATTATCTATTTATTTTTCAATATAGTCACCGTTAAGCATTACACATTTCTCCCAACGTTTAACAAGTTTTTTCATTCCGTCACTGAAAAATTCTTCCGACTTTCCTCGAACCCAGGACGCAATAGCTGCCTTCACCTCATTGTCCGAGCTGTAATGATTACCCTTAAGGTCTCTCTTCAGTAGAGGAAAAAAATAAAAATCGCAAGGCGCAAGGTCGGGAGAATACGGAGGGTGTAAAATTGGTTGAAACTTCAGGTTTCTCAGAGCCTCTCCAGTTGCACGCGAAGTGTGTGGACGAGCATTGTCGTGTTGCAAAATTATTGGCGCCAGGTTGCCTCTAACACGACAAACTCGACGTCGGAGGTGTTTCAGAGTCTGTATATACTGAGCAGAATTTACCGTTGCCCCTCGTTCCAGATAATCAGTCACATAAACTCGGCGAGCATCCCAAAACACAGTCAAAAGAATTTTTTTTTCGGACGGTTGTGTTTTGAACTTTTTCACAACAGGAGAATGTGGATGACGATATTCAGCGCTCTGCCTTTTTTCTTCGGGATCGTAATGATGAACCCATGACTCGTCCCCCGTCACAATATTCAAAAGAAAGTCGTCTCCTTCGTCACGGTAGCGCTTCAAAAGTTGTTCACAGCATTCCAATCGACGCTGTTTATTCTCGTCTGTCAGACGGCGTGGTACCCATCGTGCACAGATTTTACGGTATCCCAATTGTTCAATAATGAAGCCAACACTTTCCTTAGATATTCCAATTTGGTTTGCGATACGCTGTTGAGTGATTCGCCGGTCATTTTGAATCAAATCATCGATGAGTTTGCGACGATTATCGTCTGAGGCAGTGATTGGTCGTCCACTGCGTGTTTTGTCAACAATTAAGGCTTTTCCAGGTTGGCAATCACGAAATTTTATTACCCAACGATTCACAGTAGACCTATCAACAGTATCGTCACAATAAACAGCCTTTAAACGACGATAAATCTCACTAGGATTCACTTTCTCAGCAGTTAAAAATTCGATAACAGCGCGTTGTTTAATTCTCGTTGACATAGCACCAGAACACGACGCCATACTTCCACTACTCAAAACAAACTGAATGAAAGCAACGCCTTCAAACTGCGCAGGCTTGTAGAGGAGAAATAGTACTTCCACATGCCACCAGGCGCGCTACTGAAGTTTATTTAGTTGTCTTCTACAAGCATGTGTGCATTACTTATCAGCCTACCCTCGTAACTAGTACTGCAAATGACCAATTGAACATTTTACCATTAAACAAAAAGCAAAGTCACAAAACAGTTTTTTTCAATTTCTCGAAAATAAGGATTTTGGAATATTACCCTTTTTCCACTCACCGATTCAATTATAGACGCGAGTTTGAACCCTTGCATCTTCAAAACTATGAGTCGAATTTTAATATAAGAGGTGCGGCTTTTAAATAACGAGACTGACGTTGCAAAAAATTTAATTTTAATTTTATACATAATCACTTATTGTCACCTTCAATATACACTCCTTCTCTATCCCTACAACGCTCTATGCGAATTTTTCATTGTTGGAAACAGTGCTGGAAGTCATCTTCTGTCAGCTCCTTCAGGACACGTGCCGCTTTCTCTTTTACAGCTTCCACAGACTCACATCTTGTCCCATTTAATACAGATTTCACCTCAGGGAACAGGTAGAAGATAATAACATGTGATGAAACGTGGTTTTTAACTTATGATCCGGAAACGAAGCGCCAATCCATGCACTGGAAGAGCCGAACTTCACCGAGAGCCAAAAAAGCTTGAATGAGCAAGTCAAAATTTAAAGCAATGATGATTGTTTTTTTTATATCCATGGGATTGTTCCGTCACTGGGTTCCTGAAGGTCAAACAATTAATCAATATTACTACTTTGAGGTACTTTCTAAACTACGTCAAAGAGTAAAAAAACGCCCCGAAATGTGGAAGAATAAATCATGGGTTCTCCACCAAGACAATGCGCCAGCTCATTCCGCTTTTTCTGTCAAAAGGTTTTTAGCCAAGTACAGCATCTCAGTATTAGAACATCCACCTTATTCACCAGATCTTGCACCATGTAACTTCTACCTGTTCCCTAAGGTGAAATCTGCTTTAGATTTCACGAATCTAAAAAGGGACAAGATTTGAGTTTGTAGATGCTGTAAAAGAGAAAGCACCACGTGTCCTGAAGGAGCTGACAGAAGATGACTTCCAGCACTGTTTCCAACAATGGAAAATTCGCATAGAGCTTTGTAGGGATAGAGAAGGAGTGTATATTGAAGGTGACAATAAGTGATGACGTATAAAATAAAAATAAAATTTTTTACAATGTCAGTCTCGTTTTTAATAGCCACACCTCGTATGTTAACATATAAAACCAACCAAATTTTTTATTTTCATACGTTATTACCAGCTTTTATTACAACCGACTTCGTTATAACCGAGTTTTATTGTAGTATTAGAGAATTTTTTGACATTTTTGATAATTTGTACTTCATTTGGGTTTGTTTCAGCTAACAAATGCTGCATATTCGTTCTATAATACTCTCAGGACTTTGAAAAAATAATGAAAAAATATTCAGATGAAAGAAAATTATCAAGAATTTTTACTTTGAATTCATGGAGTTGTTAAAATTATATTATAAATTGTTCTCAAAATTGAGCTGCGTTTTAATATGCAATATCTTTATAGAAGCTAGGCTTATTTAAGTTTTTACTCTCTGTTTCATAAAAAGTCCATTTATGAAATTATAATAATTATAATGTTATAATAATGTAAATGCTTCTCAAGCATTTTTACTTTCTCTTGCCTGTATGAATATAGGAACAAATGTATTGTTTTCATGTCGATTTTTTGAAATTGAATTTTCACCGGATATACACGTTCTCAGACCCCCTGAACCCAAAAATCATGTTTTTAGCAACTGGTCTATGTGTGAAAATAAATCTCAATAACGGAACATCGTACAAACTTAAAACTTGAAACTTAAGTTAGGTACCACAAGAGGACCCGACACGAATATTTTCATTAAAATCGGTCAACCGAAAGTAGTAGTTTATTCGTGTCATTTTTCACTTTTTTGCGATTTTCTCATAAACGGCTCCTACGATTTTTTAAATTTTTTCTACACAGCTTAATTTAACGTCAAAGATTGATTTTCCGTATTATTAAGCCAACCAAGGGTAAGCGCACAGTGAATGCTGGTCGCTGGTCGCTGGTCGCAAGTGCTGATTCACGGTGGCGAACGCGCATGCGCACAGTGGGAGCATGTAACTACGGGCTTCACCGTCATTCAGTTGTCCACATTCAACATGAGTTTCAGTAGCAGCAAAGATGATGAATTATTTCTTATGGAAAACGTTTCCACGAAATTATTATCATTTAAAGACGATACCGTTAGTGACATTAATAAGAACAGAAAATTGTTTGGCTTAATCATATTTTTCCGCAATTAAAAAAAGATAGAGACAGGTTTTTTAAATGCATGAAAATTATAAAAAAATGCATGCATGAGCATGCAACTTACGCAAGCAATCAATATTACCGGAAGAAAGATTTGTGATTTCTTTGAACATTTTAAACGTATTTTGAACTTTTTGACTACCGATATTCAATATTATAAAGCATTGTTTGGCCAGTAATAATCTTTTAAAGTTAGTTTTATAAGCCTATGTTATTAATTATTAAGTTGTTATTATTTATGAATACGTATTATACGACGCCAAGTAGACCTACACTTAGCAACCTGCTAGCAAGCAGCAGGCAGGTTTATGCAAAACAAACCAATGAGCTGATATGCGCAGATGACCAGGGCGCAGCATTCTTTACCAGCGTTTACTGAGAGACGTCCGATTATAATATAATGGCCTATTCCTACTAGCAGGCTCCCGCTTGTAAGCGACCAGCGACCAGCAACCTACGACCAGCGTTACTGTTCGCTTACCCTAAGGTTGATTTCATTTTGCATCATTCACTCATAATTAAAATTAGATTATATTTTTTGAGGTTAAATTTTTTGTTTATTTAAAGTCGCGTAACAGCTTGGTTATTGACGTCTACGGTGTGTTAAGAAACTTTAATGATCGGTTTTGGCACGTAATAATTTCCAGGCCCTAGTTGAAATCGAACCCGGGATTTCCGCTTAGCGCGCTCTCCACTACGTCACGGAGGCGGCCATTTCCCGTTTTTTTTACTTGTTCACTAATGTTAGATTATATTGGTTGTTATTTGCATTGGCAAGAGAAAGTCGTGTGCGTGTTTCACATCAGATTGTTATTTGTTGTGTTCATAAAATGGATGGATCGTTCTGATAACACTAAAATAGCTATTCAAAATACATTATACCATTAATTTTGATTAAAAAAATGGTTTTTGTAAACGCCCGATTATCCGGACGTTTATGTATAAATTACGGACGTCTGGTAGACCGGACGTAGGTATTAAACAAGTTAATTATTATTTCTTTCAATAATATTAAGAGAAATATTTTAGCATAGATATCCTACTATACCTTGGACAATTTGAATTGGCACAAGCAGCTTCGGTGTTTATCTATTCCACTCTTCGCCCCTCGCCATGCAACGACGGTACAGTCACAAAAGTATACAATCACTACTGTAATGTGCGACTCACGCACGCACGGTCACTACGCTGTCTTTTTACTGTTGTTATTAATAATCTGTCACATATAATGATGTAACTAATTCTGTTTTCATATAAAATATTAGTCAATACAGGTGATAAACGACTAGATGAAATCACGATCAACCAAGGTGTTAGACAAGGGTGTAGTTTATCGCCCACCTTATTTAATATATATGTGGACCACATTTTCCGAAAATAGAAATGTAGAGTAGATTTAGGAATCAATCTTGGTAAAGACGTTTACCTAAATGCACTGTTGTTTGCTGATGATTTGTGTGTGATACAGGAAAACGAAGATGACCTCCAAAAATCTGTGCATATCCTCCACGAAATTTGTAAAGAATATAATCTCAAAATATCAAAGGAGAAAACAAAAATCATGGCTTTTAAAGGAAAGTACCCAATACGATCTAAAATTGTGATAGACAACAAAGTATTGGAGCAAGTGTCTCAATTCACATATCTGGGCTGTGACATAAGTTACAAAGATGAAATGGATGTGGAGAAGAAAATAGGAAAGTTCCAAATGATTTGTGGAAGTATCAGTAGGACATTGGCGAAAAAAGCTACCACAAACACAATAATGACATTCTATAAAACAATGGCAGCTCCAATACTCCTCTATGGTAGTGAATCTTGGGTCACATCAAAAACACTTGAGAGTAAAGTGCAGGCAGCGGAGATGAAATTTCTTCGCAGAACTAAGGGCTGTGACAGGAGAGATCACATCAGGAATGAGGAAATAAGGAGGGAGCTGAACATCTTCTGCCTGAATGAGAGAGTTGCATCGTATCGCCAACAGTGGAAAGAACATGTTGAACGAATGTCAGCCGATAGGCTTCCACTAAAAATTTACAAGTATCAACCGGTAGGCAAAAGAGGTATAGGCAGGCCACGGAAAAGGTGGCAATGATTGTACCATAAGGAAAAAAAACAAATGTTATAAGATAGACTTAAATTTATCATTGATAAAATATGAATTACATATTTAATATAGATGTTTCCTAAAATTATTAATATAAGCTGAATGTGAGTCGGAACAGGCCATGGCCTAATCCCTGTTTGAAAGAAGAAGAAGAAGAAGATATAAAATATTATGATTTTCTGTTCATTATTTATTAGACCAATTTGTTTAGTTAGTTGCGTGCGTCTGTAGTTTAGTTCTTGCAATTTATAATTTAAATTTTTACTGGGACAAATTAAATACATTTATTTTAAAATGAAATAATTATTTGTATGTTTGTAAATTGAAATAAGGTTGTAGCCATTTGCGTACATTAAAATTAGTAGACCTAATTGAAAGAATAGGTTATGGATATACTTTATGAGGAACTGTGTGTACACGTAGAGCAAGAGTTATGCCAGTTCCAATTTTCCACAGTATATCAAAATGATTACTCTGAATTTAATTTTAATAAAATTATAAACGTTAAAAATCAATACCATTTCAATTTATCATGTAATATATTTTTGTAGCGTATAATAAATTAATACATTTCAACAGTTTACTTGTACTGGTAAGAAAGATAACATTGACAAATAAATTTTGATTTTTTTTAATGAAAAATAAGTTTTTATGTTCTTAAAAATGGAAAAAATTAAATCTAAACTTTCAAATATATTTTATACAAGGGATACAAATAAATTTAAAATAGATTCTTATTATTTAAATTTAATAATGAGAATAAACGGAATAATTCCATTTGATTTGAATAAAAATTCAAAATTTAAATTTTATTTAAATTTTTATACTCATGTTATAATGCCAGTTATAATAATGGTTATATTAATATTGGATTTTTTTAGTAGAAATTTTAAAAACCATAAAACTTTAGTTTCTACATTTGAGTTACGTTTACTTGTTGCATTGAGTACAGTATTTGAAGTATTTGAACATGTTAATAAATTTAAATATAATGTTTACATCGATACAATCGACAATTACGATTCACTTTTTCATAATTCATCGATTCTGAATAAAAGATTTAAAATAATGAAATTAAGGAATTATATTTGGTATTTATTTTTTATAATTGGTGAACGATATATCATATTAGGATTTTTGTCGATTATATTTCCTAATCGAAATTTACATTATGGATTAGGACACGCTGGAAGTGCCGAGCTTACATATTTAGTTAGTGTATTAAATACATATTTAAATTTAAAAATGATTTATTACACTTATTTACTTTACGAATTAAAAATACGAATAAAATATTTTAAGAAAAATTCAAAATTTATTGAATATTATTTTAAAGAATCTGTTGATATGATGAAAATTGATAAACTTGAAATTTTGCGAATAATTCATTCAAAATTAACAAATTGTGTAAAAATATTTAATGATGTACATGGAGAATATTTTGTCAGATTTTCAGTAAGAATTTCAGTTCTTGTATTGGGAATGATTGCGTTAGCAAATCAACAGAGTTATGTTAAAGTATTGGTGGATCTTCGGGTTATATTGTTTTATTTGATATTTTTAGTAAATTCTGATTCAACGAATACATTTAAAACTACTGTAAGTAGGCTACATATTTTTATTTTATTCTCTTGATATGTATGAAATACCGGGTGTTCGTAAATGAATGTCCCAGTTTAATTGTTTATTATAAGAGTTTAATTTTGACTATTTACAACAAATCATACGAGGTGTGGCTATTAACTAACGAGACTGACGTTGTAAAATATTTTATTTTTATTTTATACATAATCACTTATTGTCACCTTCAATATACACTCCTTCTCTATCCCTACAACGCTCCATGTGAATTTTCCATTGTTGGAAACAGTGCTGGTAGTCATCTTCTGTCAGCTCCTTCAGGACACGTGCCACTCTCTCTTTTACCGCTTCCGCAGACTTAAATCTTGTTCTTTTAATGCAGATTTCATCTTAGGGAACAGGTAGATATAATAACATGTGATGAAACGTAGTTTCTTACTTATGATCTGAAAACGAAGCGTCAATCCATGCACTGGAAGAGCCGAACTTCACTGAGAGCCTAAAAAGCTCGAATGAGCAAGTCAAAATTTAAAGCAATCATGATTGTTTTTTTTGATATCCATGGGATTGTGTACCTTCACTGAATTCCTGAAGGTCAAACAATCAATCAATATTACTACCGTGAGGTATTTTCTAAACCACGTCAAAGAGTAAGGAAAAAACGCCCCGAAATGTGGAAGGACAAATTATAGGTTCTGGACCAAGGCAATGCGCCAGCTCATTCCGCGTTATCTATCAAGAGGTTCCTAGCCAAGTACAGCATCTCAGTGTTAGAACATCCACCTTATTCACCAGTTCTTGCACCATGTGACTTCTAGCTGTTCCTTAAGGTGAAATCGGCATTAAAAGAGACAAGATTTGAGTCTGTGGAAGCTGTAAAAGAGAAAGTGGCGCGTGTCCTGAAGAAGCTGACAGAAGTTGACTTCCAGCACTGTTTGCAACAATGGAAAACTCGCCTGGATTGTTGTAGGGATAGAAAAGAAGTGTATATTGAAGGTGACAATAAATGATTATTTAATAAATAAAAAAAACGGTTTTTTACAACGTCAGTCTCGTTATTTAATAGCCACACATTGTACTTGCCACTGGCAGTAAGGTCGATTTTTGAAAGAATACACTATGTAGTTTAACCTTATCGGCATTTTATGGTTTTATAAAATGTTCTCTGTTAAGTAGGCTATCTACATTTTGAAATTAGTACGCAGAGACCATTTGCTTCGTGAGTTACACGAATGTGGTAAGGATTCATGACAACGTACGCTACCGCTTTGTTTTGTTGTTACTTATGTACAGTGCTTAAACACTTCTTGTTTTTTACAGGAAAGCAAGCATTTATGCTAATATAAAGTTATGATAAGTTATTTTACGTATTTGTTTGTTATTATAGTACTACAAGTTGTTTTAATAAGAATTCTGACTACTAAACATTTTGTGATTCCCATTTCAATAAACGTTCCTTGGTAAGTATACTTACCTGCCAGGGCTTAACATAAAAAAGAAGATTTATATTACTGTTCTGGCACTAGAAATATATTATTCAAGTTCCTATAAAACAAAATTTATTATTTTACAATATGTTCTATGTACGCTACATTAGTTGTTTTATATGTGTTACATACGTGCACTATGTATATGTAATCTTTTAATTTTTTACTTACGGGAGTCTCGCGGATACGTATTATAGTGTCGCCGACAACCCCACCAATATCAGCGCCTGCAGATGGTCCCAGAACCTGCTTGCCGCGTGAAGTGCAGCCAGCAGTGCCTCCCCTCCACTATGAAGTGGACTCGCCGGAGGGGTATTTAAGCCACCGCACTGGTCCGCAAGTCGCATTAGTAAACAATTCTTCCCAAAAACTCATTATCCCGATTAATAAAAATATATGTTCCCCGTCAAACACTGTTCTTTCCCAAAAATTACAAATAAATCTCCTGGCTAGAAAAGCATTCCTTCCCGGTCACATGCTCTCTCCCCTTCTCGTGTTCGAGTCAATCTCTCCTTAAATGTTCCTCAGATATCGTAAATAAAGAAAAATAATCATAAAGTTCCTTTATCCAATTCCCCGAACGACAAGGTAGCCTAGCTACGACGTCGTCGTCCTGAGCGTAAGCTCATTCTTCCTGAACTCGAACTCGAACTCGCAAGTCGCATTCGCCATCTGACATTCGACCGAAGAAGAGGAAAGAAGAGAGCTAGCAAGGAAGAAGGGGTATTTTCTCTTATTCCTTCGCCTCAGTATAACTACTAAATTTTAGTGTCTTATCTTATCTGAATTGTTCTACTGAATTGTAGTATTTTATCCTAATGTATAATAAAAAAATCTGGTGTGAAACACTCACACAACTTTCTCTTGCCAATGCAAATAATTAACAATAAACCTAACATTAGTATTAAAACATTAGAAATGAACAAAAACTAACCTCAAAAACATAACCTTATTTTAATCATGAGTGAATGACGCAAAATGACAATCGAACTCAGTTTGGCTTAAAAATACGGAAAATCACGCTTTCACGCTAAACTAGGCTCTGTAGAGAAAAATGCTCTAAACAAAAGTTGTAGATCGTTTAATTTTCTATAAATTTAATTATATACACTTTTGTCGTAAAATGCATACTAAGACCGAAATGTTAAAAAAATCGATTTTTCTCACGTGTTCGTGAGAAAAAAAACAGAAAATCGCAAATTACCGCTAAACTAAGCGTTATACAAAAAATTGTTTGAAATAAAAGTTGTAGGTTTTTAAATTCTCTACAACTTTTATTATATAACGTTTTGCGCTAAAATGCATATTAAAGCCGTAATCTTAAAAAAACAAAGTTTTTACGTGAAAACAGCCTCACCGAGAATTTCAGCAAACATGCCGCCTACCCTATCTTGTAGAGAATAAAAAATTGAGTAAAATAGGCGATTTTAAAAAAAATCGTAGGACCAGTTTTTGAGAAAATCGCAAAAAACTGAAAAATTATACGAATAAACTACTACTTCCGGTTGACCGATTTTGATGAAAATGTTCGTGTCGCGTCCGGTAGTGGTATGTAACTTAAGTTTCAAGTTTCAAGTTCGTACGATGTTCCGTTCTTGAGATATTCTGTTCACACACAGACACACACACAGACCAATCGCTAAAAACATGTTTTTTGGGTTCAGGGGGTCTGAAAACGTATAGATCCGGTGAAAACTCGATTTCGAAAAATCGACATGAAAACAATACTTTCCTTCCTATATTCATATAGGCAAGAGAAAGTAAAACTAATGGAACGGGTTTTTTATTTAGAACGCAACCCTGATTATAAGAAGATAGAAGTAATACATCGGTAAATTTTCTGTCCCCCAATCGGTATATTGGCAACAGTGTACTCAAGGCCAACTGCTTAAGACAGTTAAAATGTTCCAGTCAAGCATTAGTGTGGTGACAGCAGTCGTTTCGTTATATTGTGTCAGCAATGGTTTTTTCCGAGGAAGAACCGGGTGTTTTATTAATGATGCAACCCTGATTATAAGAAGTAGAAGTAAAACAATGTTTTCATTGCAATTTGCTATTTATTTGTAAAATAATAATTAAGATTAATTAATAATTTGTAAAGTACGGAAAATAAAAATATGCCGTAGATTGTAGCTTTTAACATAGAGTTGCGTTCTTAATAAAACACCCGGATCTTCCTTGGAAAAATTCCATTGCTGACACAATATAACGAAACGACTGCTGTCACCACACTAATGCTTGACTGGAACATTTTAACTGTCTTAGGTAGTTGGCCTTGAGTACACTGTTGCCAATATACTGATTGGGGGACAGAAAATTTACCGATGTAGTACTTCTATCTTCTTATAATAAGGGATGCGTCCTTAATAAAACACCTGTTATAATAATAAAACTATATAACAAAGGTATTTCTGCTATTAGCGCCCAAACTGCTCAATCTGCTAGAGATTTAATCGGCTTGCAAGCATTTATCCACTTCAATCTATTTCCACTGATGTTAGGAAAATGGCAAAACTTAATGCCAAACTCCTTTTTTTGTCTATGGTGATTAGAACACCCGGCAGTCACACTAAACACCATAATTAAAGCCTATCTAGTAAACATCACTGACCAACACCGTACGCACTGTGTGTACGTCAGCGTGCGTCGGCTGTCGCTGGTGACCAGATGACGTCAGGAGGTTGGGCTTGTCACTGCGCATGTCATTCATGATTACCGTCTAGTAAAGTAACGGTGGGCTATAATCATTTTGATTATGTCCAAAATCTAAATATCAAAATTCATTGAATATAGTTCAGCGGTTCTTGCGTGATGCCGAAATATACAGACAAAAATTCAGCTGAATGTTTTTCTCGTGAGGAAAAAAAATTTAAGGCATTTTGAAAAATTATACAGACAAAATCACATTTTATTTTTATAGATAGGGCTAGAACCAAAAAATTTATTAGGTCCCAACAAACAACTAAAGACACTTATAAAAAAAAGTATGGTGTGAAACACTAATACAACTTTCTTACCAATGCAAATAATTAACAATATAACCTAACATTAGTAATAGAACTTTAAAAATAAACAAAAAACCAACCTCAAAAAACATAACCTTATTTTAATCATGAGTGAAGAACGCAAATGAAAATCGACCTCAGTTTGGCTTAAAAATACGGAAAATCACTCGTTCACGCTAAACTAGGCTCTATAGAGAAAAATGCTTTAATTTAAATTGTAGATCTTTTAATTTTCAATAAATTTTATTATATACACTTTTGTCGTAAAATGCATACTAAGGCCGAAATCTTAAAAAAATCGATTTCTCACACGTTTTCATGAGAAAAAACAGAAATCGCTAATTATCGCTAAACTAAGTACAAAAAGTTTACAAAAAAATGTTTGAACTAGAAGTTGTAGGATTTTAAATTGTCTACAACTTCATTATATAAATTTCTGCGCTAAAACGCTTAAAGCCGTAATCTTAAAAAACAATTTTGTTACGTGAAAACAGCTTCACCATGAATTTCAGCAAACATGGCGCCTACCCTATTCTGTAGAGCACAAAAATTTAGTAAACCAAGTGATTTTTAAAAAAATCGTAGGTCCAGTTTTGGAGAAAATCGTAAAAAAGTTAAAAATTACACGAATAAACTACTACTTCCGGTTGACCGATTTTGATGAAAATGTTTGTGTCGGGTCCAGTAGTGGTATGTTACTTAATTTTCAACTTTCAAGTTAGTACGATGTTCCGTTCTTGAGATATTTTGTTCACACACACACAGACCAATCGCTAAAAACAAGTTTTTTGGTTCAGGGGGTCTGAAAACGAGTAGATCCGGTGAAAACTCAAATTCTAAACATCGACATGAAAACAATACTTTTCTTTTTATATATTTGTATAGGCAAGAGAAAGTAAAAATGTCTATCAATCCAAACTAAGCTCAGACATTATAATAAAGTTGTCAAACCAGAAATTATGTAAAGCTCCGAAACTTTATTTAAACTTTTTTTTTTTTGTCATCAGTCTCTCGACTGGTTTGATGCAGTTCTCCAACCTGTTCTATCTTGCGCAAGTCGTTTCATATCTACATACCTGTAACACCCTACATCTTTTGTAATTTGCTTTATATATTCTAATCTTTGCCTCCCTCTACAATTTACTCCCTCAATATTACCCTCCATTATTGATAGCCCAATACCTGGATGTCTTAGGATATGCCCCACTAGCCTATCCCTTCTTTTGGTAAGATGCTTCCATATACTTCTTTTTTCATCCACTCGCCTAAGAACCTCTAAATTACTTATTTTGTCCACCCACCTAATCTTTAACATTTTCCTATAACACCACATTTCAAAAGCTTCTATCCTCTTCCGTTCTACAGCCCCTATCACCCACGTTTCACTTCCGTATAATGCTACACTCCAAACATAATGTTTTAAGAAATTTTTCCTAATCTGTAAATCAATGTTTGTAGTCAGTAAGCTGTTTTTCATTTCAAAGGCTTTTCTAGCTTGAGCAATTCTACTCTTGATATCACTCGTGCTTCTACCATCCTTTGTTATTTTACTCCCTAGATAGCAGAATTCCCTAACTTCCTGTATGTTTTCGTTGCCTACTTTTAAATTTCCTATCTCTTCTAAACCACTCTTGCTGCTGCACAACACTTTCGTTTTGTTCTTATTAATTTTCATGAAGTAATCCTTTCTCAAGATCTCATCCATTCCATTTAAGGCATCCCCTAGTTCTTTCTTTGCCTCGGCTAATACTACTATATCATCGGCGAATCGCAGCATTTTTATTGTTTCTCCTTGAATTTTTATTCCTGCGTCAAATTTCTCCTTCACTTCATTTATAGCCTCTTCTATATACAAGTTAAAAAGTAGTGGTGACAAAGAACAACCTTGTCGTATACCTTTTCTTACAGCAGCCTCTTTTTCGTACCCCTCGATTCTCAAAACAGCCGTTTGATTCTTATACAGACTGTAGATAACTTTCCTTTCTTTGTATTTAATTCCTAGCCTTTTCAAAGTTTTAAACATTTTACTCCAGTCCAAATTGTCAAATGCTTTCTCTAAATCTACAAATGCCATAAAAGTAGTTTTATTTTTCTTCATCCTTTTCTCAATAATCAGTCTCAGAGCCAATATTGCATCTCGAGTTCCCATTCTCCTTCTAAATCCAAATTGGTCATCGTCCAATACTTCTTCTACTCGGTGTTCTATTCTCCTGTATATAATTCTTGTCAGTATCTTAGATGCATGGCATGTTAGGCTGATGGTTCTGTAATGTTCACACTTCTCCGCTCCTGACTTTTTTGGTATTGGAATCATAATGTTTTTTTTAAAGTCCGATGGTACCTCTCCACTCTCATACATTCTGCACACAAGTTTGTATAATTTGTTTTGAGCAACTTCGCCACATCGTAATAATAATTCCGATGGTATGTTATCTATTCCTGGTGTCTTATTCATATTCATATCCTTAAGTGCCCGATCGAATTCTTCTCGTAGTATAGGGTCCCCTCTTTGATCTTCTTCAACATCAGTTTCTTGTTCTATCGCATCATGTTCTAATTCGTTTCCCCTGTAGAGTTGGTTTACGTATTCCTTCCATCTTTCAGCTCTCTCTTGGCCATTCAACAATGGTTTGCCACCTGCGCTTTGTAAATTAACAGCTTTCATCTTTCGTTCTCCAAAGTTTTCCTTTATTTTTCTGTAAGCTGCGTCCACTTTACCAACTGCCATTTTACTTTCAATGTCTGTACATTTCGCTCTGATCCACTCTTCCTTCGCTTTCTTACACCTTTTGTTTATGGTATTTCTCAAGTAGCAATATTGCCTTTTACCTCTCTCGTCCTTTGCGTTTTTATATTTTCTTCGCTCATCCATCAGTTCTAAAATATCATTAGTAATCCACGGTTTCCTACCTCTTCTTTTTGTATGTCCTAACCATTCTTCCGCTGCTTTCACTACCACCTCCTTGAAGTTTATCCACTCCTCCTCTACACTTCTTGCGTCATTACCTCTTTCTTCTATCCCTTTTTGAATACTCTCCTGGAAACCTACCTGGTTGTCTTGTTCTCTTAGTTTGTCTACATCCCACCTAGCATTTCCCTGTCCCTTCTTCAGTTTTTTAAGTTTAAGCCTGCTATCCATTACTACTAAGTTATGATCACTTCCTATGTCTGCACCTGGATAGGCTTTACAGTTCATAATCTGGTTTCTGAATCTTTGTCTAACCATTATGTAATCTATTTGGTATCTTCCCTTGTCACCTGGCATCACCCAAGTGTATAACCTCCTTTTGTGATTCTTAAAAAGAGTATTGCCTATCACTAAATTATATTTGGAGCAGAAATCTACCAGCCGACTCCCTCTGTCATTTCTTTTCCCTAGACCATATTCTCCGACTATCTTTCCTTCTTTTCCTTCTCCAACTACTGCATTCCAGTCTCCCATAACTATCAAATTTTCATCACCCTTGACATATTTTATTACTTCATCTAATTCCTCATATACTTGTTCTATTTCTTCCTCTCTGTGTGAAGACGTAGGCATGTAGACCTGCACTATCGTGGTGGGCTTTGGTTTCGTATCTACTCTAACCATGATAATCCTATCACTACACTGCTTATAGTAAGTCACTCTTTGTCCAATTTTTTTTATTCTTTACTAGACCCACTCCGCCCTGCCCTCCGATGGCTTTAGTGTTAATAACACTATAATCCCCTGACCAAAAGTCTTGATCATCATCCCAGCGTACCTCACCAATGCCTACAATATCTAACTTCAACCTATCCATTTCCCTTTTTAAATTCTCTAACCTACCAGTTTGTTTTAAACTCCTATCATTCCATGTTCCAATTCGCAGAATTTCAGAAACTTTTATTTTTTTGATGAAGTCCCCTCTGATAGTCCTCGCCCGGAGATCCGAATGGAGGACTAGTTTATCTCCGGAATGTTTTACCAGAGAAGACGCCATCATAATTTTTCATATTTTGAAGTTCTCGAAGCTCTTGAAGATCTGCATATACTAAGTAAGCCTAACCAGAATCATACATGAAGGAGTTTCCTTACAATAATTCTAGTCAGACAGAAAAACAGAAAAAGCTGTAGTTTACTGTTGCTTTCAGCTTTTTGGTTGGCAGACTGAGTGCCCCAAGCCACCGTCTGCCAGGGTGGAATGGGCAGCCCTTCCAGTTCCGTTCACCATGAGCCGGTTATCGTGCTGATGAGCGGTCACATGGTTACTAACACGCCACACAACGTGAATGTATGGATAGGACACTAGCCTTCTATCCCGTCTGGTTCCCTTAAGCCTTTTGTAAAAGGAATTAAGGGGTCTCCTTCCAGTTGATGACCGAAGCCCTTTATAGCCCATCTTAGGCATATAGACCTGAAATTATTATATTTTTATGTTTTGAGTTAAGAAAATATTACGTTTAGTTTTTAAAAACGTTCGTAAGTATAAACTTACACAAAAATCACATAAACAAAAATAATAAACTGTTTAAATATTTGAATAATGTAAGATAATATAAAATAACATAATATTTCTTTTTTTGGGGGGGCTCCCAAACTCCCCTAAACTCCGCCGTCTCCACCCACTACTATGGCTGGTCACAAGGATACGAGGTGGTACAGTAGAACAGCAATAGAATATCGCCTTGGTATACTGCACCGTTGTTATTTAGGTCAACAGCCGAAGGGCTGGTTTGTATCTCTAGAGATTTTACTAAGTAAAAATGAGGAGTGAGGTGGTTTAATATTGCCACAACTCACCGAGTTAAAAGAGTATGCTTATCAGCATGCCCGGCCCTCCGGAAAGAATCTACTCTGCACCCTGCAAATGATACCTTACTTCATTCACTACAGGGTCTGGCTGTATAACGAAATTTATTACTTTCAGAGGAGATAACTCTGACTAGTGTCTTTTACACCTCTACCTCGTCTGTTCTTAAATAGTTCAGTCACATAATTGGCTGACTATGTGATAAGAAATAGAACTATTTTTGGTGCCCTGGAACCAGCAGATCGAGTGAAATTAATTTGATACTCCACCTGCCCGTTATGGGCAAATACTGCACCATTATAAACTTAATATTGTCATTTTTTTCTCTCACCAGAAAACAGTCAGCCGCTGAGCCCAACACTTACCACATAGACACGAAGAACATAAAATGTATAAAACAACATAAAGATCACGCAATATTTATAGCCTTCTTCCACAGTATCCAGTATAGTTTTTCTTTAAATTTGGTGTCTCTGTGAAACAAATCTACCTCTCCATTTATTTCATTTGCTGTAGCTATACATCTGTTAAATATACATCATTAACTGGAGCTACTTCTTGTGGCTCCAGCAAACAACCTGAAACTTCTTAAAGTTGTGCAAGGCACCCTCAGAAATATCTTTGAGATAGCCGGAAGATCAACCCGTGAATGCAGAATATTGTAAATGTAAATTATATTACTTCATGTAACCAAAAATTAATGGAACTCCTTACATAGATTGATTTAGGAATTATTCTGGAAGAAATCGTCCATCACCTTAATATCAATAGATCATTAAGTAATTTTTAAAGTCATACACAAAATTTGGTATTGGAATCTGTCCGAGTTCCTGAAGAATTAATTAATTAAATTATATTCCTCACTCATTGCAAAGCAGTATTAACGACTTATCACAAAAAGTTCCGATGGAAGTTTATTAGTAGAAATCTATATTTAATTGTTAAACGTTATTTGATCAATAGTTTATAAAAAGTTAAAAATGAGCACTAAAGTAAGATCGCAGCACATTAAAAAAATTATTGCCTCAACGGCTCAATTTACAAGTCGTTGCCATGGTAATTCAAAGTTCCCGGTTACAATTATGGACAAGGATCTACAATTTAAACTCAGTTTTATACGGTTCCAACAACGTGTGCCGGTGTAATAACTTAAAAACGGATACTATGTTAATAAACAAAAAATTAAAATGTTAAGGTAGTTAATTAAGTTAAAACGAAACTTGGACGATGATATGTAATGAAAGATGAAAAATATTAAATCTAAATTAGTACAAGCATAAGATATAAGGCCAAAAAATAAAAAAAACAGTATAAAATACGGAAATAATTAAATTTCAACTCTTATGAAATGAAAAAACACACAAATGTTTATTTACAAATTTAAAACTGTTTATTCATAGCAACATAGTTTTTACAACCAAGTAAAAGCAAAAACATAAAAATTCCGTTCTGTTCCACGAAAATATACTGTAAAAACATTTTAAATATTAAACAAATTGAATAAAATATAACCGCAATTTAATTCATTTTAAAAAGAGCATTACCATTAATTTAACATTAACTTGTTATTTCTGTATAAAGAGGTACTAATCAATAAAATAAAAACGTAGAATAAGAAATAAAATTATTTAAACTTAACTAGAAGAATAGAACGGACAAGATGAAGACTCTCACTCAACAGAATTATCTACCAAGATAATGAACCAATAATATACTTCATGAAAAAGAAAAGGATATCTTTTTTTGGCCAATTAATTATAACATCAGAAGACAATATTACCAACAGAATTATAAGGAACTTGTTTGCCAAAAAAGCACCAATCTGGATCAAGAAATCAAAGAGGATATGGAAGAACTAGGTTTAACTTTTAAGGATCTCGAGGTCAAGAGAGTTAAGACAGATATACAGACTTTAGATTTAAAACCAAACCAAAAACAGAGTTACTAAAACGGTTGTTTCAGATGCAAAAGAGACAGGCCAGATCGGTCAGAATGACCGAATATTGGCAAAAAAAAGAGAAAATAATGCAAAAAAGCTTCTAAATAACTGACTAAAGTGATTCTTTGCGGCCTCAAAAGTAAAAAAAAGACAAGAGAAGGTAAGTATGGATTGGAAATTGTAAAAACAAGTTTATGCACTTTCAATTATTATATTTTTTTGATTATATTACAGCAGTTGTGTATCTGTTCTTTCCGTCAACCAACTACATTTCCCAATCTACTGAATACTACCCTCCCTCTTCAAACTTCACCACGTACCGCATGTACTTTAACGAAATCAGTCAGTAATGATATTATGTAGGCACTTTTTAATATCATTTAAAACAACGAAGACAATTAATTTATAGTACATTAATATAAATATAGAGTAAAGTATTTTATTAAAACACTTTTAATATATTATCAACGAACCCAAAAATTGACATTTTAATATTAAAATACCGACTGTTATGTTAAAAATAATATTTTTATAAATTTTAAACAAGTAATAAATGAAAATATGAAATCACTCTCAAATTTGTTTTATGTTAAACATAGAAATTTTTTTTCAATAGATTCATATTATGTAAATTTGATTATGAGATTAAACGGAATATTACCATTTGAAAATTTTAATTCAAAATTTAAATTGTATACAAACAAATATACAATTTCAATAATATTTGTAATAATAGTTTCAACGGGGTTTGTTGAAGCAATATTTCATATGTATATAACTGGGTTGAATGCAGTTAAATCGATATTAATCTTTAGTTTATTTTCGGTTGGTTCTTTTGATACAGTTAAACATATATCGAATTTATTAAAATATAATACATTTTTACATTCAATTGACAGTTATGATAAACTACTAGAAAATTCAAAAAGAATAAATAAAATTGAAACAATTAAAGTAAGAAATATTATTTGGATTTTAGTTTTGATATATTGTGACAAATATATACTTTTGGCCCTTACATCTGCGTTAGTTCCAAATTGGAGATTTCAATTGTCTTTCACACCAGAATATTCTTCCATGTTTGAGTTAGTAAAATCAGTTAGTAGAACATGGGCTGGTTTGCATGTGACATATTTTATTTACCTGGTATACGAACTAAAAATTAGAACAAATAATTTAAATGTTATCTGTAAAAATGATTTATCATCTGAGGATTGGGTACATATTAACAAATATATGTTAGAGGATATACGTTTAGTTCAAATAAATTTGAATAATTGTTTTAAATTTTTGAATAATACTCACGGATATTATTTTGCCCAAAATTTGATCCGTATGTCTTTAGTTATGTTTTTAGTAGTTTTAAAAATATATAACTTTACATTATTTGGTCATTCCATATTTGGGTTCTTTTGCGTCATGATAATCACTTCAAATTTTTCAAATTCTATTAAAAAATGTGTAAGTAAATTTTATGAATTAATTATTATTATTATTATTATTATTATTATTAATTTTTACTTTCTCTTGCCTATATTAAATGTAAAGGAAGGAAAGTATTATTTTCATGTTGATTTTTTAAAATCGAGTTTTCACCGGATATACACGTTTTCAGCCTCCCTGAACCCAAAAATCATGTTTTTAGTAATTGGTTTTGTGTGTGTGTGTGTGTGTGTGTGTGTGTGTGTGTGTGTGTGTGTGTGTGTGTGTGTGAACAGAATATCTCAAGAACGGAATATCGTACGAACTTGAAACTTAAGTTAGATACCACTAGAGGACCCGACATGAACATTTGCATCAAAATTGGTTCACCAGAAGTGGTAGTTTATTCGTATATTTTTTTACTTTTTTGCGATTTTCTCAAAAACAGCCATTCGATTTTTTAAAAAAATCGCCTTGTTTACTACATTTTTATCATCTATAATATAAGTCCATGATATAGCGCCATGTCTGCTGAAATTCTTGGGGAGGCTGTTCTGTTGTGGAAAAAACGGTGTTTTTAAGATTGCGGCCTTAATATAAATTTTAGGGCAAACATGTATTTAATTAAAGTTATAGAAAATTTAAAACTCTACAACTTTTATATCAAACATTTATTTTTTTATACCGCTTAGTTGAGCGGTATTATGTAATTTTCTGTTTTGCTTTCATAAATATCCGTAAAATTTTTTTTTTTAAGATTTCAGCCTTAGTATGCATTTTAAAACAAAAGTGTCCATAATCAAATTTATGGAGAATAGAAGACCGACAACTATTTTTGAGCGTTTCTGTCTACAGAGTCTAGTTTAATATTTATCATAATAGTTTCGACGGGGTTGGTTGAAGCAATGTTTCGTATGTATAGGGTGATTCAAAAAGAGCGCCGGTTTTGATATATCAAATTAAGAGATTTATTTTATTGAAAAACTGAAAATAAATACATCAACAAGTTCATCTTACCTTCCGATTTTATGTATGAAAAATGATGTCATGCATGTGTCCTCCTCTACTGCGCTGGCACGCATCAACTCTGTCCATGAAATTGGATATTACTGCACGACAAGTTTCGACTATGTGGGACAAGTTTCCGTATGTGGGGTTTTCTAAACCCCACGTACGGCAGTTCTGTTTATTAACAAAACCGTTTAAGTGGAAGTGCGCCTCATCACTGAAAATGATTTTGTTTGCGAAGGTGTCATCATCCTGCCGTTTTCTCAATACCCAGTCAACAAACTGTCATCTCTTCTGGTGGTCTGCCACTTTCAAATGTTGCGTCAACTGAATTTTATACGGGTGATATTGGAGATCGTACCGAAGAATTCTCCGTACAGAAGAACATCTTAAACCCAATTGTTGAGAACGGCGACGTATTGATTTTGCTGGGCTAACAGCCACACTGTCACGAACCAACGCAACGTTCTGCTCAGTTCGGCCAGAACGACGACGTCCACAACTTTTAAGGTCGACTGTTGAACCCGTCTCAAAAAAACTTTATCATGAGCCTGCGAACTGTTGATTCATTCGGTGCTTCATACGTCCTAGAGTACCGCGAAGTCGCCTAACAGTAGCCGCATAACTCTCTCCACTCTGGTAAAATGTTTTGACGATTAACACTCGTTGCGCAATAGTAAACTTCTCCATGGTCAGACAGAGACTGCGAGAGTATTACACTGCGAACAAGAGAAACTACAACTGAATCGTCAATCGGAATGTTCTCCGAAATAGAAATGAGGTCAAACAATGTTGCCAACCGATAAACAAAAATTTACCAGCCGTTTAAAAACCGGCGCTCTTTTTGAATCACCCTATATATGACTGGAATGAATGCAGTTAAATCGGTATTAATCTTTAGTTTATTGTTGTTTGGTTCTTTTGATACAATTAAACATATATCATATTTATCAAAACATAATACATTTTTACATCCAAATTGACAGTTATGATAAGCTACTGGAAAATTCAAAAAGAATAAATAAAATTGAAAAAATTAACGTAAGAAATAATTATTATTTGGATTTTAATTCAGATATATTGAAACAAAAATATTTATACTTTTGGCCATTGCATCTGCGATAGTTCCAAATTAGAGCATTAAATTGTCTTTCACACAAGAATATTTTACCATTTTTATTTTCTTTTGTCTATTCGAACACATACGAAGAAAAGTATTATTTTCATGTCGATTTTTCGAAATCGAGTTTCCCCGATCTACACGTTTTCAGACTCCCTGTACCCAAAACAGTGTTTTCAGCGATTGGTGTGTGTGTGTGTATGTGTGTGTGTGTGTGTGTGTGTGTGTGTGTGTGTGTGTGTACGTGCGCGCGTGCGTGCGTGCGTGCGTGTGTGTGTGTGTGTGTGTGTGTGTGTGTGTGTGTGTGTGTGTGCGTGTGTGTGTGTGTGTGTGTGTATGTGTGTGTGTGTGTGTGTGTGTGTGTGTGTGTGTGTGTGTGTGTGTGTGTGTGTGTGTGTGTGTGTGCGCGTGCGTGTGTGTGTGTGTGAACAGAATATCTCAAAAACGGAACCTCGTACAAACTTGAAACTTGCAACTTAAGTTACATACTACTAGAGGACCCGACACGAACATTTTCATCAAAATCGGTCAACCGGAAGTAGTAGTTTATTCATGTCATTTTTTACGTTTTTGCGATTTTCTCAAAAACGAGTCCTAAGATTTATTTTAAAATTACCTGGTTTACTACATTTTTTATGCTGTACAATATAGTGTAGGTGCCATGTCATCTGAAATTCTTTGGGAAGTTGTTTTTGCGTAAAAACGTAGTTTTTTTAAGATTGCGACTTTATTATGCATTTTAGTGTAAAAATGTATAAATAAACGTTGAAGAAAATTTAAAATTCCACAACTTTTTTTGTATTTTTTTTTGTATAACGCTTAGTTTAGCGGTAATTAGCAATTTTCTGTTTTTCTCACGTGTGAAAAATTGATTTTTTTAAAGATTCCGGCTCTAGTATGCATTTTACCCTACGACAAGAGTGTATAGGCCTATAATCACATTTACAAAAAATTAAAAGCTCTACAACTTTTAGTTAAAGCATTTTTCTCTACAGAGCCTAGTTTATTCTTTTTAATTCTATATTTACGACAAGCAAATGTGATGATTAAGATAATAATGTAAATGACATAATAGGCATGAGAGGGGTAGGGCCCCAATTTGTGCCTCCCCAAGAATGAAATTTGTATTTCAAATTAGCAGATCTCTACTCCAGCATCTTTTAATGCGTCTAGGGGGTTTTTCAGGTAAATGGAAGGTGGAAAGTGAACGCAACAGTGGGTTCTCGTGTTCGTGTAACTTGTCGTGAAAGCGTTTGTATAGGTATTCGATGGAAGTTTTTACAAGTGGTGCCTAGTTTAGCGTGAAAGAATGATTTTCAGTATTTTAAAGCCAATCTGTGGTTATTTTCATTTTCGTTTTTCACTCATGATTAAAATAAGGTTAGGTTTATTTGAGGTTAGTTTTTAGTTTATTTGGTATTGTTTTATTACTTAGGTTATATTTTTCATTTGTTGCATTGGCAAGAGAAAGTTGTGTGAATGTTTCACACCAGATTTTTGATTATATTACAGCAGTTGCGTATCTGTTCCTTTCCGTCAACCAACTACACTTCCCAATCTACTGAATACTACCCTCCCTCTTCAAACTTCACCACATTCCGCATGTACTATTATGAAATCATTCAGTAATGATATTATGTAGGCACTTTTTAATATCAGTTAAAACAAGGAAGACAATTTATAATACATTAATAAAAATATCGAGTAAAATATTATATTAAAACACTTTAATATATTATCAATGAACACGAAAATTGACATTTTAATATCAAAATACCGATTGTTATGTTAAAAAATAATATTTTAATAAAATTTTTAAACAAGTGATAAATGAAAACATGAAATCATTCTCAAATTTATTTTATGTTAAACATAGAAATTTGTTTTCAATAGATTCATATTATATAAATCTGATTATGAGATTAAATGGAATATTACCATTTGAAAATTTTAATTCAAAATTTAAATTGTATAAAAATAAATATAAAATTTCAATGATATTTATAATAATAGTTTTAACGGGGTTGGTTGAAGCAATGTTTCGTATGTATATGACGGGAATGAATGCAGTTAAATCGATATTAATTTTCAGTTTTTTTTTGCTTGGTTTTTTCGGTACAATTAAACATATATCGAATTTATCAAAATATAATAAATTTTTACATTCAATTGACAGTTATGATAAACTACTGGAAAATTCAAAAGGAATAAATAAATTTGAAAATATTAAATTAAGAAATATTATTTGGATTTTAATTTTTATAACTTGTGACAGATATATACTTTTGGCTATTACATCTGCGTTAGTTCCAAATTGGAGCATTAAATTCTCTTTCACACCAGAATACTCTACCATATTTGAGCTATTAAAATCAGTTAGTGGAACATGGGGTAGTTTGCATATGACATATTTTATTTATCTGGTATACGAACTAAAAATCAGAACAAATAATTTAAAAATTATTTGTAAAAATGATTTATCATCTGAGGATTGGATACATATCAATAAATATATTTTAGAAGATTTACGTTTAGTTCAAATAAATTTGAATAATTGTTTAAAACTTTTGAATAATACGCACGGATATTATTTTGTCCTAAATTTGATCCGTATGTCTATAATTATGTTTTTAATAATTTTAAGAATATATAACTTCACATATTTTAGTTCTACCATATTTGGGTTTTTTTGCGTCATCATAATCACTTCAAATTTTTCAAATTCTATTAAAAAGTGTGTAAGTAAATTTTATAAATAAATTATTATTATTATTAATAATAATCCCACCCACATACAGGCCGGCAAGATCCAAACGAATTTCGAGTTGCGCAGAACAACTGAGTGAGAAAGAAATATTTAGAAAGAGAGGGGTATATTGCTCTCCACACTTGTCAGTGCGGAACAGCCTGCCTACAAAGTTCTGTGTGCTGTTTATCACATACACAGACACACACATTATTGTTATACTTCTAGTTACAAATAGACGTAATTTTCTCTTGTACTATTACGCTCATAGTGCTGTTAATAAAATATTATGCTGTTATTTTAAATACACTAAAACACTATTTTAAATAAACACACAATTACACTGTTTTAAATAAACTAACAGTGAACATGAGTTTTTCTCGCCGCCGCGGATAAAAAAAAACTAACACTGAAACACTATTTTAAATAGTAGATCTATACACAATTACACTATTTTAATTAAACTGGTTTTCGATAACGCATAAAAGAAAATCACGTCTTATAGTATGTAAGGTACTATTCTAAAGAAACCGGCTGGACTACAAAACCGAAACACTACTTTTTTGACCCACTGTACGGATGTTCACTCTTTGGTGACTGGGAACGGACTGGCTCTGAAACCCCCCACTACTTCCTTTGCTACTGCGCATACGCGACTCACATCTCATTTGGAATGAGTTGGCCTATACACTCCATGCTTCGTACGCGGATGATACTGTAATATTGTACTCCGCCGACAACCCCGCTCAAGTATCGTATGTCCTTCAACAGCATATTTCTCGCCTAGAATCATGGCTTACCAAATAGCGGATCAAAGTCAACACTACAAAAATGTGTCACGTTATATTTACCCTGCGTACACGAGTTTGTCCTCCTTTGTATCTTTATGACACGCAACTTCACACTTCTGAATCTATCCGTTATCTAGGTTTATATCTAGATCTTACGTGAAATGTACACGTGGATAAACGAGAAAGGCACTCTAGGACAGGTTCAAACAGTTGTACAGACTTCTTTCACGCAAATTCAAGTTACCAATTACTTCTAAATTAACCATTTACAACTCCTACCTTCAACCAATATGGAGCTACGCCAGTCAGCTTTACTGCTATGCAAAACCATCGGTATTAGCAAAAATTCAGCGTTTCCAATCAATGCTTTTACGGAGGATAGTTTTCGCCCCCTATTATGTAACTAATAAAAAGCTACACTCGGACCTAAAACGTACTCTAAATAAATGACGTTTACAAAATTTAGGAAGAAACTCGTGAACCACCATAACCCATTGATCTCAAATCTGGCTACGCAGACTCTCCCAAACAATCCAATAAGACGTCTGAATCGTCGATGAAGCCGGGACCTCATCTATTAACGTAGTACTGTAATTAATTATCCATTACAGTGTTCTAAATGCTCCACTTATCTATTCACGTCGGAGTTCTGTCACTGGACTGTGTCTCCACTCACGTTTATTTATCATGTTAATTTTTTCCAAATTTTGTGTTATCACATTCACTGATTGTTTTCAACAGATTGTGAATTTCCTAAATAGGGGGAAAAATTATAATTATTATTAATTTTCACTTTCTCTTGACTATATGAATATAAAGGAAGGAAAGTATTGTTTTCATGTCGATTTTTCGAAATCGAGTTTTCACCGAATACACCCGTTTTCAGACCCCCAAACCCAAAAACATGTTTTTAGCGTTTGGTCTGTGTGTGTGTGTGTGTGTGAACAGAATATCTCAAGAACAAAACATCGTCCGACCTTGAAACTTAAAACTTAAGTTAGATACCACTACGGAACTCGACCCGAACATTTTCATTAAAATCGGTCAACCAGAAGTAGTAGTTTATTCGTGTAATTTTTCATTGTTTTACGATTTTCTCAAAAACTGGTTCTACGATTTTTTTAAATAATCGCCTCATTTAGTCTACTACATTTTTTATGCTCTACAAGATAGGGTAGGCGCCATGTCTTCTGAAATTCTTGGTGAGGCTTTTTTTGCGTAAAAACGTAGTTTTTTTTAAAGATTGCGACTTTAAAATGCATTTCACCGCAAAAATGAACGTTGTAGGAAATTTAAAATTCTACAACTTTTATTGGCAACATGTTTTGTATAACGCTTAGTTTAGCGGTAATAAGCGATTTTCTGTTTTTTCTTACGTGTGAAAAATTTATTTGTTAAAATTTCGGCCTTAGTATGCATTTTAGCTTACGACAAAAATGTATATAATCAATTTTATACGAAATTAAAAGATTTAAAACTTTGTATAGAGCATTTTTCTCTACAAAGCATATTTTAGCGTGAAACAGTGATTTTTCGTATTTTAAAGCCAATCTGATGTTGATTTTCAATTTGTATTTTTCACTCATGATTAAAATCTGGTTAGGTTTATTTGAGGTTAGTTTTTTGCTTATTTCTATTATTTGGTTATATTGTTAATTATTTGCATTGGCAAGAGAAAGTTGCGTGAATGTTCCACACCAGATTTTTGATTATATTACAGCAGTTGCGTATCTGTTCCTTTCCGTCAACCAACTACTCTTCCCAATCTACTCACGCGGTCTTGGGTTCGAATCCCACTCGGGTAAGGCATATTTTCATACGTTACAAAAAATTCATTTCATTCTTCACCGTCTGCATTAGCAGCAATTTGCAAAACAGTCGGACGTTAAACCAAAAAAAAAAAAAAAAAAAAAAAAATTCCCAATCTACCGAGTACTATCCTCCCTCTTGTAATTTCACCACGTTCCGCATGTACTATAACGAAATCAGTCAGTAGGATGTTATTTAGGCACTTTTTAATATCATTTAAAACAACGAAGACAATAATTTATAGCACATTAATAAAAATATAGAGTAAAATATTTTATTAAAACACTTTAATATATTATCAATGAACACCATTATTGACCTTTTCATATTAAAATACCGATTGCTACGTTAAAAAAAATATTTTAATAAAATTTTTAAACAAGTGATAAATGAAAAAATATGAAATCATTCTCAAATTTGTTTTATGTTAAACATAGAGATTTTTTTTCAATAGATTCATATTATGTAAATTTGATTATGAGATTAAACGGGATATTACCATTTGAAAATTTCAATTCAAAATTTAAATTATATAAAAACAAATATAAAATTTCAATAATATTTATAATAATAGTTTCAACGGCGTTGGTTGACGCAATGTTACATATGTATATGTCTGGAATGAATGCAGTTAAATCGATATTAATCTTTAGTTTACTTGTGGTTGGTTTTTTCGATAATATTAAACATATATCAATTTTATCAAAATATAATAAACTTTTACATTCGATTGACAGTTATGATAAACTACTGGAAAATTCAAAAGGAATAAATAAATTTGAAAATATTAAATTAAGAAATATTATTTGGATTTTAATTTTTATATCTTGTGACACATTTATACTTTTGGGCATTACATCTGCGTTAGCTCCAAATTGGAGCATTAAATTGTCTTTCAAACAAGAAAATTCTACCAGATTTGAGCTATTAAAATCAGTTAGTAGAACATGGGCTAATTTGCGCATGACATATTTTATTTATCTGGTATACGAACTCAAAATTAGAACAAATAATTTAAAAATTATCTGTAAAAATGATTTATCATCTGAGGATTGGGTACATATTAATAAATATATATTAGAGGATATACGTTTAGTTCAAATAAATTTGAATAATTGTTTAAAACTTTTGAATAATATTCATGGAGATTTTTTTTTCCAAAATTCGATCCGTATATCTGTAGTTATGTTTTTAATAATTTTAAGAATATATAACTTTACATATTTTGGTTCTACCATAATTGGGTTTTTTTGCGTCATGATAATCTCTTCAAATTTTTCAAATTCTATTAAAAAATGTGTAAGTAAATTTCATGAATTAATTATTATTATTAATAAATTTTACTTTCTCTTACCTATATGAATATTTATAGGGACGAAAGTAGGCTATTATTTTCATGTTGATTTTTCAAAATCGAGTTTTCACCGGATATACACGTTTTCTGACCCCCTGAACCCAAAAAACATGTTTTTAGCGATTGGTCTGCGTGTGTGTTTGTGTGTGTGATTGTGGGTTTGTGTGTGTGTGTGTGTGTGCGCGCGCGCGCGCGTGTGTATGAACAGAATATGTCAAGAACGGAATATCGTATGAACTTGAATCTTAAGTTAGATACCATTTGAGGACCCGACACAAAAATTTGCATCAAAATCGGTTAACTGGAAGTGGTAGTATATTCGTGTAATTTTTCACTTTTTTACGATTTTCTCAAAAACACCCTGACGAGTTTTTTTTAAATGTTGCCTTATTTAGGCCTACTGTATTTTTGTGTTCTATAATATAGGGCCATGATTTTAGCGCGATGTCTGCTGAAATTCTTGGGAAGTCTGCCCTCTCGTGGAAAATTTTTTTTTAAGATTGCGACCTAGATACGCATTTTAAGGAAAAATGTAAATAATTAAAGTTATAGACGAATTAAAACTCTACAACTTTTATTTCAAACATTTATTTTTTATACCGCTTAGGTTAGCGGACCTAGTAATTTTCTGTTTTGCTTTCATCAAAATCTGTAATAATATTTTTTTTAAGATTTCCGTCTTAGTATGCATTTTATAACAAAAGTGTACATTATCAAATTTATAGGAAATTAGAAGAACTACAACTTTTTTGAGCATCTGTCTCTTCAGAGCCTAGTTTAGCGTGAAAGAGTGATTTTCCGTATTATTACATAACTAAGGTTAGTTTTCATGTGCAATATTCACTCATGATTAAAATAAGGTTATGTTTTTTGAGGTTAGCAACATGTATTAGAAATATTTGGCTACTTTTTTTTATAAGTTTTTCACCAACACGTCTTACATACAGGGTGATTTTTAAGTATGGAACAGCTTTATATTGCGTAACTGAGACGTATTTGGCGAAAGAAGCTTATGGGAATCTGCATATTTTTAAAAATCCAACTTTTTTCGGTTTTAAAATGTTTGTCCGCCATCTTAGATCCGCTATATTAGATTCAACTATCTTTTTTTAAATGGGGGTGTTGGTCGTGTGATACGTCACTTCAATGTGAAATTTTAAGAAAAAAACAATGGCGGAAACCGTTTTTCAATAGATGCCTTCGTGTTTTAGTTATAAGCATTCAAAGTTGCAATTTTGGAAAATTGTGTTAGCAACAAAAAAGGTAGAACACACTGCATAAACCATTTTATTTCATTTTTGAATCATAAAGTGTCTACTTTATAATTGAATAATGAAATAAAATTTAATAAAAATGAAATAAAATGAAACTTAGGAATAAAAAAGGTAGAACGCACTGCATAAACCATTTTATTTCATTTTTCAATCATAAAGATAAATAATTATCTACATTATGATCTATTTAGTATCTACTTTAAGCACCTATTGAAAACGGTTTGCGCCATTGTTTGTTTCTTAAAATTTCACGTTGAAATGAAATAAAATGGTTTATGCAGTGCGTTCTACCTTTTTTAATGCTAACACAATTTTCCCAAAACTTTTCCAACTTTTATTGGAATATTTTGTTGGATTTTTAAAAATCCAACTGTTTTTGGTATTAAAATTTTTGCCCCCTATAAATCATAAGTTATGATTGAAAAATGAAATAAAATGGTTCATGCAGTGCTACCTTTTTTTATTGCCAACACAATTTTCCAAAATTGCAACTTTGAATACTTATAGGGCTAACTAAAACACGAAGGCATCTATTGAAAAACGGTTTCACCATTGTTTTTTTCTTAAAATTTCACGTTGAAATGACGTATCATACGACCAACATCCCATTTAAAAAAATAAAGTTAAATCCAATATGGCGGACAAAAATTTCAAAACCAAAAAAAGTTGGATTTTTAAAAATATGCAGATCCACATATTTAAGCTTCTTTCGCCAAATTCGTCTCAGTTACGCACTATAAAGCTGTTACTATACTTAAAAATCACTCTGTATATCAGTACTGCAAAAAATGTATAAGTATATCATGTCATCTGACGCGTCGTGGCTTCGATTGAACACCTTCCATCATGCATGAGTTACTACACGTACTATATCCACCCGTCCCTCGAAAAGTGTTATAGACTGTTTACAAAACTAATGTAAATATTTTTACAAAACTAATGTAAATATTTTTACAAAACTAATGTAAATATTTTTCTACATTTCATAAGAGACCATAACATTTCTTGCCCATAACAGACAGGTGGAGTGTCAAATTATTTACACTCAATCTGTTAGTTGCAGGGCTAAAATAAATAGTACTGTTTCTTATCAGATGGTCAGCCAATTAAATGACTGAATCATTTAAGAACAGAAGAGGTAGAGGTGTAAAAGACACTAATCAGAGTTATCTCCTCTGAAAGTAATGGATTTCATTATACAGCCAGACCCTGTGGTGAATGAAGTGACGGTGTCTTTTGCAGAGTGGAAAATATATGCTTTTCAGAGGGCCTGGCATGCTGATAAGTGTACTTTTCCACTCAGTGAGGAAGGCAATGGTAAACCACCTCACTCCTCGATTTACTTACTAAAACCTCTACAGGTTCAAACCAGCCTTTCGGCTGATGACCTAAACAACATTTCATAGTAAAATACGTTTATTATAACCACAGCAATGCGAATGGGGAGTGATGTTAAGTATTATAATTAATTAATCATCAGTTCAGTTATTATTGTTATTATTCGCGTACAGCAATAGACTTATTAATAGGCACAGTTTATTCACAAATAATATTGGTTTTGACAGCAAATATTATCAACTATAGGGTGATTCAAAAAGAGCGCCGGTTTTGATATATCAAATTAAGAGATTTATTTTATTGAAAAACTGAAAATAAATACTTCAACAAGTTCATCTTTCCTTCCGATTTTATGTATGAAAAATGATATCATGCACGTGTCCTCCTCTACTGCGCTGGCACGCATCAACTCTGTCCATGAAATTGGATATTACTGCACGACAAGTTTCGACTTCCATTTGCCCGATAACCCGTTGAATTTCCTCCTTCAAGTCATTGATGTTTCGGGGTTTATTGGCATACACCAATGACTTCAGATGACCCCAAAGAGGAAAGTCACAAGGCGTCAAGTCACACGACCTTGGTGGCCATTGATGGTCGGAATTACGAGAAATGATGCGATCCTGGAACCGTTCACGGAGCAACAATATTGTTTCTCGTGCAGCGTGACAGGTGGCACCATCCTGCTGAAACCACAACTCGTCAATGTCCATTCCATCCAAATGACGCCACAAAAACTCCCTAATCATCGTACGGTATCGGTCTCCATTTACTGTCACGGCTTGTCCTTCTTGATTTTCAAAAAAGTAAGGGCCGATGACACCGCCCGACCAAAAGCCGCACCAAACTGTCACTCGCTGTGCATACAAGTGAAACTACAACTGAATCGTCAATCGGAATGTTCTCCAAAATAGAAATGAGGTCAAACAATGTTGCCAACCGATAAACAAAAATTTACCAGCCGTTTAAAAACCGGCGCTCTTTTTGAATCACCCTTTACTTACGCCTAACCAGCGAATGAAACGCACAGTAAAAATTTTCCCCCCCAGCACAACACAAGGCCCCCAAAGGGAGACGGACGCAGTGCCAAGCACCCTTATAACGCTAGAATCCGCAGCCAACCCGTGGGTTATACCCCATCACATAGGGGCCTATATGTCTGTGTACAAAGTGCCGGGAAAACTCAACTGCGTCAGACGTACGAAGCTCAGGCACCGAACCATTCTCTGGCTCGCATTGCACCAGGATGTTACCGCTGATGGACCGGCCGGCTCAAGAGTGCCAAGGGAACATCGTGGGATCCCAACGACACAACCCGGGGCAGGATAGGAGCAATCTATAGAATAGTGTTCAATCAATTGTCGTTTAGTGCGATCATTACAGTTAAAGAGTGTTGAGATTTTTTTGATGTACGAGTACCGAATTTATCGAATACCAAGTGTAGTGTTTATTATTTTATTATTTACTATTTTACGGTACCTACTAGTCTACTAATTAATTTTACTAGTTGTACTAGAAAAAGAACCCTTTTTCTAATGTGTTTTTAGAAACTATTAGCTACAAATTATTTTTAGATAAACAAACAGTAAGAATATCGTTGATATTCGTAACAGTGCGTAACAGTGTTCTTGAAATATTGGCGAATATTAAAAATTAATTATTAAAAAATTAAAGTAGCGCTGTTTCAAAATTGTTAATAAAGTTTTGTTAAGGAAAGATATTTATGTATTGTTGTATAAATGTAGCTTTATAGAAAACTGTATCGTGTATTTTGTTTTAGAGTCGGTAATTTTTTTTTTCGGTTTGTATTATTACAGGCTAAACTCTCTGCGCGCTAAGTGAGACCCCCAATATAATACCATGCCGCGGGAACAACAACAACAACAACTGACTATCGCCAGGTGAAGCAAAGAAGGCGCGACATAAACTTCGACCAATCAGAGAACGAGTTTGATCCCCTTCTCCCCATTGATTGCTGTAAAATCAAGTGCAGTTAAACAAGAAAACACAATTGTCATTGTGGTTTTAGCAGGCGGGATATCGATATAGTGGGAGTTGTAGCCCAGCCCAAGTCTATCACGTTGTGACTATTGGTCTGTAACAGAAGTTGAACGGTCCACGTTTCGCTTTACTAGTATTTTTCAATACTATTAATATATAGAGTGATTCAAAACTACACGACAATCTCTTAGGATCTCATTCTATAGCTAAAAATAAGAAAAAAACGTCAGATAAACATATGCCTGAAAACGCTTAGTTAGCGAGTTACGACTAGCGAAAAATTTCACCTAGAACGCTGTATCCTTGGTGAAGTAAGGCCGTATAAAAATGTTAAAGGTAGTTACAAAGAATACAAAAATAGGAATGTTTCTTTTGTTTTTTAATCTGAAAAATTGAATAAAATTGGTTTCAGAGCTGGAAATGGAATACTTTCAGAGATATCTTACATAAAACACAAGAATTGGTGCAAAGAAATAACACATTTTTGTGTTTAACGTAAGATTACTTCTTTAAATGGTAAATAAAGGTGTATTTTTTCTTAAATAAATTTGTAGAAAATTTAATTTTGAAAAGATTCATGTAAATTACTCAGGAAAAAAATGAATAATAGATATTGAAATTTCGCTTTATTTAAAATCAAAACAGACGCACATAAAACGCACATTTTTAACTGCATAAAATTATTAACTAATATTATGTAGGTTGGGAGTAACGGCTGATTGATCAGCTGTTACTCCCAACCTACATATTGAAAAATATGCGTCTGTTTTGATTTTAAATAAAGCGAAATTTCAATATCTATTATTCATTTTTTTCCTGAGTAATTCACATGAATCTTTTCAAAATTAATTTTTCTACAAATTTATTTAAGAAAATGTCCACCTTTATTTACCATTTATGGAAGTAATCTTACGTTAAACACAAGAATGTGTTATTTCTTTGCACCAATTCTTGTGTTTAAGTAAGATATCTCTGAAAGTATTGTATTTACAGCTCTGGAACCTAATTTATTAAAATTTTCAGATTAAAAAACATAAGAAACAATCGTATTTGTATCTTTGTAACTACCTTTAACATTTTTATACGGCCTTACTTTACCGAGGGTACAGAGTTCTATGTAAAATTTTTCGCTAGTCGTAACTCGCTAACTAAGCGTTTTCAGGCATATGTTTATCTGAAGTTTTTTTCTTATTTTTAGCTATAGAATGAGATCCCAAGACATTGCCGTATAGTTTTGAATCATCCTGTATATTAAGAAATATAAATATATATTAATATTATTAATATTTAACAATCAGTTTGCTTCAATAATATAGTCCGTTTTTTGTAAGTTGAATCCTGCTGTAAACAAACTGCGTATGCGTTAGTCCCTGTAAATACACAACTCACAAACACGCGTGGCCTTGGGTGAACTCTCTGCAGGCTAACCGGTGATCTAAAAAAAAACCCACTCATTACATTTTGTCAATTCAATCGTCGGTGGTATAATGTAATAAGCCTAATAATAAAATTATAATTCTTTTGTCATTTTTATACACAAATTATTTTCATTTCACATGACATTATCAGTTATTTATAGATTGGTGTCATTTAATAACAAAATAAATCTTGTAGTATATGAGTCAGTCACATTTTGGAATACGTGATGTGATGTCTTCATGATTTAGTGTACGATTTGATGTAAAATTCAATCGCATCAATTTTCGTGTTTTTCTGAGTTTTGGGTGTTAGTGCGTGATTGTGCGACAACACATGTATTGACGATGGTGGACGAACCTTCTTCTTCCGCAGTAATATTAAAAACAATAAATAGAAACCTTTACGAAGCGGGGAAAAGACAATCGTAATTAATGTTTCAATAAGTTCGCTAGTAAATATCCTAACCTAGAAATGATTCAAGATTCATCAAAAATTATTTAAAGTCAGCTGTAACATAGTCAACAATAAAAAAAATAGAAATATCTTAAAAAAATAGAAATGTCTTGTTGAATTTTTTACCTTATTTAAATTTTGCATTGTACAATCATTAAAAAGAAAGGGTTAATAAAGATTTACACTGATTTGTTAAAATTAAACTCAAATTAAGACAAATTGATCAGTGAATTAACTCTTAGTGACGGTTAAGGAAGATAATACTAAACTCCAAGACAGGCCATTTTCACTGTGTTTCCGAGTTCGACGGGCTGTAACTTCAAAACGGTATTAGATATTTAAAAACGGTTTTCACCAGTGGATTTTTCGCAAAATTCTACATGAAATTGATGTGCCACATGACCACCTTCGTATTTAAAAGAAAGTTTCAATCAAGATGGCGGATCCAAGATGGAGGAAAAGTGTACGAACGTGATTTTCAGTAGTTTTTATTCACATTCATAAGATTATATTGAGTTTTGAAGTATAACATGACTAGTTAGCGAAATATTTCGTCGTGCTCGGACTTTTGGGACACCCAGTATTTTTATAAAAACTCGTCAATTTGTAGACCAAAAAATGTACTTCCTTCAGTTACACATAGCTTCATAATTTTTTCATCGATTAAATTTGAGTGGGATATTAAAAAGATTTTGAAAATATTTAAAAAAAAAACATGTTCAGTAAAATGATACTTTTCTTTTTCAGAATATAGATATGATTGAAGTGTTAACAAGGTTTTCAAAAGCTGAAATGGATGTAGATCTTCAATATCAGGTAATTTTTCAAATATACGATATTTTTTATTGAATAAAATATTACGTAAATTACTTAAAGGTTGACTGCGGACATTTTATTACTTTCCACTTTCCAACAATTCCGAAATATAATACGAGGCGTATTTTTAAAGTAAGTACCGTTTAAAAATAAAAAAAAATAAAAGAAAATTTGCAAAAACTAATTTTATTTTCGGAATCTACATACTTTTATCTATTTTTCTACATAGTTTTCAAGTTTTTGTAAACCCTTATCATATCGCACAACTAAATTTTGGAAACCTTCTTCATAAAAACTTGCCGCCTGCTGTGATAACCAAGAATTCACGGCCGTTTTCAAATCGTCGTCATCGTCATAACGGTTGCCGCCCAAGTGATGTTTCAGATGACGAATTTCCCGACGTTTCGAGGTCTGTGATTTACAAAATTGTTAATGAAAAATTAAACTTTAAGAAACTGTGCTCGCGTTGGGTCCCTAAACTCCTGACGGAGGAGCACAAACACAAAAGACTCGAGAGTTCCTTGAATTTTCTGACACGTTATGACGAAAATGGTGACGACATCCTGAGTCGGATCGTAACTGGAGACGAAACGTGGATTTCGCATTTCACTCCCGAATCGAAACAATAAAGCATGGAATGGAGACACACGCACTCTCCCGTAAAGGTCAAAGCCTAACAGACTTTGTCACAGCGCAAGATCATGGCGTCCGTGTTTTGGGATAGGCATGGTGTTTTGCTGGTCGACTTTATGGAACGAGGAACGACAAAAATGCAGAAGCCTACTGCCAAATCCTGAGGAAGCTGCGCAGAGCAATTCAAAACAAGAGACGTGGCATGCTCACAAAAGGAATTTTGTTTCTGCACGATAATGCAAGCCCTCACACTGCTGCTCAGACCCAAGCTGCATTGGACTCTTTTGGCTGGGAAGTTTTGGACCACCCACCCTACAACCCTGACCTTGCGCCGAGCAACTTTCATCTCTTCCGTCATCTGAAACATCACTTGGGCGGCAGCCGTTATGACGATGACGACGAATTGAAAACGGCCGTGAATTCTTGGTTATCACAGCAGGCGGCAAGTTTTTATGAAGAAGGTTTCCAAAATTTAGTTGTGCGATATGATAAGTGTTTACAAAAACTTGGAAACTATGTAGAAAAATAGATAAAAGTATGTAGATCCCGAAAATAAAATTAGTTTTTGCAAATTTCCTTTTATTTTTTTTTTATTTTCAAACGGTACTTACTTTAAAAATACGCCTCGTATTTGGTTAATTTATGTACACTATAGCATCCAGTTAAATACATTAACAGGTTGAGGGCTATGCCCAATCCACTTCATCTTGCCAGATACGCTATTGAGAAATGAATAATGTCTCTCACTAGTTCTTGCCCAATTTGCTTTTGAGAGATGAATTTGTCTCTCAGTACTTCAAACATAGAAACAGTCGAGATATGATTTTATTACTCATTGTCAATAACATTCTCTAGTTTATAAAATTTAAAAAATTCTGCAGTTTCCGGAAATGGACATTTTATTAAAAAGTTATAAGGATTCAAAAAAAAAATCAGCAATTTTTGGTGGTTTCTGATTATTGCAAAATAATATATTTCATATATTATTTAATGAAATTATAATATGTACGATAATTCTCATTTCAAATGTTGGCAGAAAATAATTTTGCTCAGCTGTAACCTATGATAGGCATCTTTTGTTGTTGTGTTTGCCTATGTTTTGATCGGTGTAGTAAATTGTGTAGTTTTATTTTTCGGTTTATGCTTATTATAAAAATTAATAAAATTATTTTATTTGTTTTTAAATTTTAGGACATTTTTGGGTCTTTTCCGTTTTCTGTATGCCACTATCAAATCCGAATTCCCTGAAGGGTTACACAATTCTCCCACTCCTGAGTCTAGCGCGCCAAAAGTCTGTGTGAAACATTCGCAAGACTTTCTCTTCCCAATGTAAATGACTAAAAAAAATAAAACGTAATAGTAATGTAGTAATAGCAATATAAAACAAACAATCAAAATAAGAAATCAAACAACAAAACTTGTAAGATAGTACTATAATATATAATGGGACTAGGAAGGACGTGTGTTCGCGTGCATGAATGTGTCAGTTTCAGTTGAGTATTCAGAAAGGTAGTGAAAGGAGAAATGAACACATGCGTAACCCTTTAGGGACTTCGGATTTGATAGTGGCATACAGAAAACAGAAAAGATCCCATTTTTTTGTCTACATTGTTTTCCCCAAAATTACAGTTTTAAAAACCTACAACTTTTATTTAAACCATTTTTTTCTATAACGCTTAGTTTAGCGATAATTAGCGATTTTCTGTTTTTTTTCTCACGGAAACGTGTGAAAAATCGATTTTTTTAAAGATTTCGGCCTTAGTATGCATTTTATGACAATAGTGTATATAATTAAATTTATAAAAAATTAAAAGACCTACAACTTTTATTTAAAGGATTTTTCTCTACAGAGCCTATAGTTCATTCCAGTTAAGTTGTCAGTAGATTCATTGCTGTGGAATGTGGGACGGCAACTGCTCATTGGTTGTTTGTGTTGAACACAACGACCGTTTCACTTGTAGGCCTATACATGCAATTATATCAGTTTTGCTTCTGCATTCGAATAGTGTAGTACCTACCTACTACATTTCCAGAGTCGTGTTAATATTAGTGTTAATTCTTATTATAATAGTGTTTGTGATATTTTTAAACGTATTATACTAATATTTGTTGTTATTGTGTTGTTTTAATTTTATAAGTAGTACTATTAGTTCGTAGTTACATTCTCTTAAATCAATAATAATGGATTCTCCGGTTAAACGAAACAAGCGCGGACAAGGCATTAATTCTAAACAAAAACTATTAATTATAAATGCTTTGAAATCTTTTAAAACTGAACATGCTAATACAACAATCAGTGAAATTGTAGCAAAAACTTCAGCAATGGTAGGCGTCTCTGAACGATCAATTTACAGAATAATTAAAGAAAAGAAAATTACTGGTCAAGTCAAATCTCCAACTAAAAAGCGAAACAGAGTTAACACGATTAAAAACTCGCTGGACGAAGCAACAAAAACTGCCATCAGACGTAAAGTTCATGAATTTTTCTTTCGGAATGAAATACCTACGTTAGATAAAATTTTTGAAACAATAAAACAAGACAGAGCTCTCCCAGATTTGTCTCGGACGACATTATATCGACTATTAACAAAGGACTTAATGTTTAAATTTCAGAAACGAAACCGTAAGAGCATTTTAATTGAGAAGGATGACATAGTTCGTTGGCGTAGAAAGTATCTAACAGAAATAAAGCGCTACCGTCAAGAAGGAAAAACAATTTTCTACCTTGATGAAACGTGGGTGAACGCCGGAAAAACATGTGAAAAAGTTTGGACAGACAGTACTGTTAAGTCGAGTAAAGATGCTTTTATGAAAGGACTTTCTGTTGGTTTAAAAAATCCGAGAGGTAAAGGTGGAAGAATTATTCTAAGTCACATCGGCAATGAAAATGGGTTTCTGGACGACGGATTACTGTTTTTCCGGTCAAAATCTACCAACGATTACCATGAAGAGATGAACGGGGAAACTTTTGAAACGTGGTTTGAAAAAATTCTCCCGTATTTGGGTGATAACGCTGTAGTTTGCATGGACAACGCCCCTTATCACTCAAGAAAATTGGAAAGAATACCCACTACTGCATGGAAAAAACTGGACATACAAAATTGGTTAAGAGAAAAAAATATTGCATTTAACGAACATGACATACGTTTAGAACTATTAGATTTAGTAGCTGAACATAAGCATAAGTACAACAAATTTATTGTTGATGAGATGGCTAAGACATACAACGTAATAGTTTTAAGAATTCCGCCGTACCACTGTGAACTAAATCCTATCGAGCTGATTTGGGCGCAGATAAAAGGATTTGTTGCAAGAAATAATACAAGCTTTAAATTAAATAATGTAGAAAATTTAATGATTGAAGCATTAGCTGGAGTTACAAAGAAGAACTGGGAAGACTGTGTCGCGCATGTTACGAATAAAGTAGAACGGGATATGTACAAAATGGACAATATTGTTGATCAAGTTATGGAAACTTTCGTTATTAATCTCAGTAGTGATAGTGATAGTGATGTTGATAATAATAATTAACTACAATTAGAAGAAAACATTAATAATAATATTAGGACTACCTGCTTGTATATACAACAAAATCTGCAGGTAAGAAAAATCCATTTATTATTTTCAGTAATAAATTTCATTTAATTATTTTAATTTTTAAAGTTTCTCATAAAGTTACTTCAAGTTTTACCTCTACGTATGGGTAGATCTCTATTAAAATGCGGTTTGAACTGTTCCTTCGTGCACCGCCTGTGAATCGGAATTTATTTTGTAGGCACTGCCAACTTAACTGGAATAGACTATAGTTTAGCGTAAAAGAGTGATTTTCCGTATTTTTAAACCAAACAGGTCGATTTTCATTTTCCGTCTTTCACACATGATTAAAATAAGGTTATGTTTTTTGAGGTTAGCTTTTTGTTTATTTCTAATGTTTTATTACTTATGTAAGGTTATATAGGTCATTATTGGCATTGGCAAGAGAAAGTCGTGTGAGTATTTCACACCAGATTTTTAATTTCCACCAATCCCGAAATATAAATTTGATTAATAGCGTCCAGTTAAATGTAATATAATCCTATTCTGTTTACACAAGCACACACAAGACATACAGACACACACAGACCAATCGCTAAAAACATTTTTTGGGTTCAGGGGGTCTGAAAACGTGTATATCCGGTGAAATTTCGATTTTGAAAAATCGACATGAAAACAATACTTTCTTTCCTATGTATTCATACATTCAAAGTAAAGTATAAATAGTGTCATTCGATTCGTCTTAACGAGTAGATACAGAAATCACTAATGGTTTTTGTCAAAAGTCATTTTAAAAATCTGGTGTGAAACACTCACACAACTTTCACTTGCCAATGCAAATAATTAACAATATAACCTAACATTAGTAATAAAACATTAGAAATAAACAAAAAAAGTAACCTCAATAAACATAACCTAATTTTAATCATGAGTGAAGGACGCAAAGTAAAAATCGACCTCAGTTTGGCTTAAAAGTAGGGAAAATCGCTCTTTCACGCTAAACTAGGCTCTGTAGAGAAAAATGGTTTAAATAAAAGTTGTATATCTTTTAATTTCCTATGTGATTATATACACTTTTGTCGTAAAATGCGTAACTAAGGCCGAAATCTTAAAAAAAAATCGATTTTTCACAAGTTATCGTGAGAAAAAAACAGAAAATTGCTAATTACCGCTAAACTAAGTGTTATAAAAAGATTTTGAAATAAAAGTAGTGGACCAGTTTTTAAGAAAATTGCAAAAAAGTGAAAAATTACACGAGTAAACTACTACTTTCGGTTGACCGATTTTAATGAAAATGTTCGTGTCGGGTTCGGTAGCGGTATGTAACTTAAGTTTCAAGTTTCAAGTTCGTACAATGTTCTGTTCACACAGAAACACTCACACATACACTAATCGCTAAAATCATATTTTTTTGGGTTCAGGGGGTCTGAAAACGTATAGATTCAGTAAAAACTCGATTTCTTAAAATCGACATGAAAACAATTCTTTCCTTCCTATATATTCATATATGCAAGAGAAAGTAAAAATGGCCACTCGCTATTAGACACGTCATCTTATGAAAGGGATTTTTTGAGTATAATGTTTTTATGGGTAACTTAAAATATTTTATGAATTAATTTCAGGTGGCTCATTTTATCCATCAGTTATCCGTTAATCCAGCTGTTGTAAATGCGGGAGGGTTCTTCGTAATCGATAGAAATATGATTCCAAAAGTACGTAAGTTGGACGATATTATATTGAAAATTGATTTATGTTAAATCTTATTAACAAGCTTATCACTGCTCAACAGATAGATGGAGTTATGGACGTACCAAGGATCAAAACTTGGAAAGGGACAAGTCATGGACGTTCAGGTTTAAAACGTACCGTTCTGTAATTTTTACTTAAATGATAACTTTAACCCTTTATAGGGCAGAACTACGGGGGGAAATATATATGCATGTTGTAAGATGTTAAATTTTGTTTTATAACGACTTGAATAATGTATTTCTGGTTTTTTTTTTTTTGGTTTAACGTCCGACTGTTCTGCAATTCTGTATTTCTAGTGCCAGAAGAGTAAGATATTTCTTTTTTTTATGTTAAGCCCTGGTAGTCTAAGTATACTTATACTGTTCGCCAACTACGGCGGCATGTAGGGAGGGTAGCGGGACAGAGAGAGAATGTGTTGCGTCCGCCTTTCCCCTCAACTCATTTCAATCAGTGCACGGTGTTCAAGCGCAATAGTGACAATACGCGGTACGGTAGGGCACTCTGCCGGCCAGTTTCGTTCACTACACTCTAACAAGCTCATTTTTCATTAAAAATTTCTGAAAATATTACTTTCGCTTCCTAATGGATCTTATTTTATTACACTAAAAATGTTATTATTATACTCTGATATTTATATAAGATACGCTCGTACAAAGTTAGACGTTTAAATCTCATTGCATTTTTTGCGTATCACGTTGGCTAATATAACTTCTTTTCCAGGGCTACATAATATGCGTTTTATTATTTTGTTATAAAATATAAAATTTTATCTGTAATTTGATGTATGTAGGGCAGAAAGAGAAATAATAAACGAGCTTGAAAAAATCACTTTTTGAAGGAAAGTCAAAGATAGATCATCGTGTCTGGTGTCTACTTCCTGTTAATATTCCAAGAAGCTGAATCAATTTTAATAGTTGTGAATTTTATACCAAATTTTAGAAATCAACTACACACGCACAATATCAGTTGTTTGACATTTTAACAAAAAGAAACCGTATAGTAAATATAACAGAATGAGGTTATGACGTACCTTTCTTTTGGGCCTGTCGAAACTTATGGTAGGTTCATCATTTAGAAAAACACTTATTGCCTATTACCCTAAAATGAATCGCAGACATTTTCCCCTATTTTGTGCGCGCGCAACTAATTTTGACGGGACGTGGCTTTCGACAGCGACACAAATGTCAAAACGATTACCGCATGAACACAACACTATGAGTAGTGAGAACTACTTTAGAGGCAGCCGGTATCAGGCTACGACGCTCTGGTGGGGGAGCTACTTACTGCGCATGTGCGGCCCGCACGCCACCGTAGTTGGTTATATTTATACCAAGGAACGTTAATTGAAACGGGAATTCCATAATGTTTAGTGGTAAGACTGCTTATTAAAACAACTTGTAGTCCTATATAAAAGAAAAAATGTGTAGAATAACTTATCTCAACTTTATATTAACATGAATGCTTCCTTTCCCGTAAAAAAACTCGGATATTTTAAGCACTGTACAAAAGTAACAACAAAACAACACGGTTGTGTACGCTGGTATGAATCCTTACCACACTCGTGGTAAGCCTAGCCTCCTGACCTCCTCCTAGGAGGAGGTCAGGAGGCTAGGCTCCAGGAGGAGGATAAAGAGTTACCCTTCTCCTAGGAGGAGGTTAGGAGGCTAGGCTCTAGGAAGAAGAGAAAGAGTTACCCTCCTCCTAGGAGGAGGTTAGGAGGCTAGGCTCAAGGAGGAGGAGTAAGAGTTACCCTTCTCCTAGGAGGAGGTTAGGAGGCTAGGCTCAAAGAGGAGGAGAAAGAGTTACCCTTCTCCTCCTAGAGTAGATTATTACTCATGATGGTTTTTTTTAAATTATTTACAGAATTCAATAGAATAATTATTTATTTTTAAATTTGTTTCAGTATTTGGATCATCTCGTTGGATACATAATAACAGTAATACAACTATCATCATAACACAACGGTATACAAAGTAGTTCGCGCAATAATTAGACGTAATTATTTTCATTATAAAACATTAAACTTTTAGTGCAAATAAATTCCATTAATATTTTAAATAATCTTTGTTAATTTCTTATTAGAATTGAGTTTTCTATTAGTATAGTACAACTTGGTTAATTCAAACTTCAAAGGGAATGGAAAAAAGTTCGAATTATCCAACAACATACGGAACGGTATAATAAAGTTAAAAAATTACGAAATTCGAACTTTTGTTATACTATGTACTGTTGTTTAAGTCATCAGTTGAAAGACAGAAGTAATGGCATTCAGGCGGAGGAGCCAGTCAACAGCAAAATTGTTATAGATGATAATATTTTGTTCTTCAGATCTGCCACTTTCAGTATCTAAATTGCAACATTACATACCTTTTTTTGGTTTAACGTCCGACTGTTCTGCAATTACTGCTAATGCAGACGATGAAGGATGAAATAATTTTTGGTAACGTATGAAAATATGCCGGGCCTGAATGGTATTCGAACCCAAGACCGCATGATGAGAAGCGAGCACGTTACCAACTACGCCAATGCAACCGGCATTGCATACTAACAGGATTCATTATATACCATAATATTAATGCATACATTACATACCAACAGGATAAAGATGTTTACAATAAGATGCACTGATTTCAGCAAATATGCGGAACTGTCCACCGCACTTTAAAAAATAGCACCAGCAAAAACACGAGGGTTAGATTTTATAAAACATTAGCAGTGCCAACCCTACTCTACGGCAGTGAAACTTGGGTGCTATCAAAGCGAGAGGAGAGTAGATTGCAAGCATCTGAAATGAAATTTCTTCGACATACATATGGGTGTAGTAGAGAAAATCGTTACAGGAATACCGAGAAAAGGAAAGAACAGCTCAACATCTTCTCTACAAACAACAACAACGTATCCCAGAACAGAATGCAGTGGTTAGAGCATGTAAACAGAATGCTGGAGAATAGGATACCTAAGTAGACACTGGGCTATAAGCCGGAGGGCAGGAGAGAACGAGGACGCCCGAGAAAGAGATGCGCAGATTTGAGAGGTTCGGGACAGGCAGAGATGCCTAATCCTTGAAAGGCAGAGGAAGAAAAAGAAGAGTTGAAAGGCTGGTTTTAACCTGTAGAGGTCTAAGTAAAACGACGAGTGAGGTTGTTTACAATTGCCTTCCTCACTCAGTGAAAAAGTACGCTTATCAGCATGTCGCTCCCTCTGAAAAGCACATATTTTTCACTCTGCAAATAATACATTTACTTCACTCACTACAGGGTCCGGCTGTATAATGAAATTCATTACTTTCAGAGAAAATAACTCTGATTAGTGTCTTTTACCCTTCTACCTCTTTTGTTCTTAAGTGATTCAGTCATTTAATTGACTGACCATGTGATAAGTTTGTGATGAGTGTGTGTGGGTGGGTGTGTGTGTGTGTGTGTGTGAACAAAATATCTCAAGAACGAAACATTGTACAAAGTTGAAACTTGAAACTTAAGTTAGGTACCACTAGAGGAACCGACCGAACATTTTCATCAAAATCGGTCACCCGGAAGTAGTATTCGGTCATTTTTTTACTTTCTTTGCGATTTTATCAAAAAACAGCTCCTACGATTTTTTTGAAAATCGCCACATTTAGGCCTACTACATTTTTATACTCTACAAGATAGGGTAGACGCCATGACTGCTAAAATTCTCGGGGAGAGTGTCCTCTTGTAGAAAAAATAGTTGTTTTAAGATTTCGGCTTTAGTATGCATTTAAGCACAAAATTGTATCTAATAAAAATTGTAGAAAATTTAAAACCTACAACTAATATTTTAAACACGGTTTTTTAAATTTATTTATTAAACGTCGCATCAACTACAACGGTCATTAGCGACGACGTTGGGGTGTAACGTTTGTACGATGGAGGATGAAATGATTTTTTGTAACGTATGAAAATATGCCGTGCCTGAGTGGGATCGAACCCAGGACCGCATGATGAGAGGCGAGCACGTTACCAACTGCGCCAATGCGGCCGGCATAATGCTTAGTTTAGCAGTAATTTAGTAATTTTTCTTTTTTTCTTTCATGAAAATCTGTACAAAAATTTTTTTTTTTAAGATTTCGGCCATAGTATGCATTTTACGACAAAAGTGTATAATCAAATTTATAGAAAATTAAAAGATCTAAAACTTTTATTCAGAGCATTTTTCTCTACCGAGCCTAGTTTAAGTGTAAAAAAATGATTTTTCCGTATTTTTAAGCCAAACTGAAGTTGGTTTTCATTTTGCATCATTCACTCATGATTCAAATAAGGCTATGTTTTTTGAGGTTAGTTTTTTTATTTATTTCTGATGTTTTATTACTAACGTTAGTTTATAGTGGTCATAATTTGTATTAGTAAGATAAAGTTGTGTAAGTGTTTCACACCTGATTTTTTTCACCATTAGCAAAGACTGTAAAAAATAATGTATGTTAAGTCAGTTATTTAGGATTTTATTTTATTTCAAAGTGCAAGGCAAAAAAAAAGTAAAACCAATGAAAACTTTTTAAAAAGTGTTCAATATTAAGCCCACGCTACGCGTTATTTCATTAGTAGGTTGCCTTGGTGACAAGAGTAGAATACAAGTAGCTAAATGCATCGTAGAACTAACTGCGTCTCGTAATTCATACTCCGGTTGATACAAAATCATTACGCCATTTTTATATTGGAATAATACAAAGTTCTATATTGCTTTTAATAACATGTAACAATTTAGAAAACATATTAAAAAATTCCCTATATGACATAAAAAAAGTAAGATGTGTAACTCAGACGACTTTCTCTTGCCAATGAAAATAATGAACAATATAACCTAATATTGGTAATAATAAAACATTAGAAATAAACAAAAAACTAACCTCAATAAACATAACCTAATTTTAATCATGAGTGAATGACGCAGAATGAAAATCAACCTCAGTTTGGCTAAATATACGGAAAATCACTCTTTCACGCTAAACTAGGCTCTGTAGAGAAAAATGCTCTAAATAAAAGTTGTAGATCTTTTAATTTCGACTATAAATTTGATTATGCACTTTTGTCGTAAAATGCATGCCAAGACCTAAATCTTAAAAAATATTTTTAAAAAATCGTAGGAGCCGTTTTTGAGAAAATCGCAAAAAAGTGAAAAATGACACAAATAAACTACTTCTTCCGGTTGACCGATATTGATGAAAATGTTCGTGTCAGGTCCGGTAGTGGTGTTTAACTTAAATTTCAAGTTCGAGTTTGTACGATGTTCCGTTCTTGAGATATTCTGATCACACACGCGCGCGCACACACACACACACCCACACACACACACACACACACATTGCTAAAAACATGTTTTTTTTGGGTTCAGTGGGTCCAAAAACGTGTAGATCCGGTGAAAATTCGATTTCGAAAAATCGACATGAAAACAATACTTGTTGGCGTTCGGAAGCGGCGAGCCGGCTTGATGGAAGTGGAGCCCGAAAAGTGACGGTTCGGCTACAGGGTTCAGGCTTAGCCTTCCCTCAGCGGCAGTTGGGTCCCCACTGCAGCGTGGCATTGGTTGCCCCCAGAGCCCCGCAGTGTCGGGTCGGCGTAGGCCGTCTGCCGATAGCGCGGCCGAGGTGGCTCTCTCCGGGCCGGCGAAGGCTGACCGGTGCTGGAATGTAGCGTCCGCCACCGGTAGCGTAGACCAGGGATTGTGCGTCTGGTCTCGGCTGGGCCCGTCTTCTTCAGTCGGGAGGTCTTCTTTCTTCTTCTTGTCCGGTTGAGAGTTCAGTGAAGAGTGACTCTCGCGGACGAGAGCTCTCTCTTAAATACCTCTCCGTCGAGTCAACAAGGTGGTGGGGAGAGGCTGTAGGCTCTCTGCGTCAGGCAGGTAGTGCGTATATTATATAGTAGCATATTGGTGGGACTGCATGTATACGCTAATATTGAAAGGGCAGGCGGCGACAATGCAAACGACTATAGGCTCTGTAAAATTAAAATGGAAGTTTTAGATTTTTTACTTTCTCTTGCCTATATGAATATATAGGAAGGAAAGTATTGTTTTCATGTCGATTTTTCGAAATCGAGTTTTCACCGGATCTATACGTTTTCAGACCCCCTGAACCCAAAAAACTTGTTTTTAGCGGTTTGGTCTGTGTGTGTGTGTGTGTGTGTGTGTGTATGTGAACAGAATATCTCAAGAACGGAACATCGTACAAACTTGAAACTTGAAACTTAAGTTACATATCACTACCGGACCCGACACGAACATTTTCATAAAAATCGGTCAACCGGAAGTAGTAGTTTATTCGTATAATTTTTCACTTTTTTGCGATTTTCTCAAAAACTGGTCCTACGATTTTTTTTAAAATCAACTGGTTTACTACATTTTTTATGCTCTACAATATGGGGTAGGCGCCATGTTCGCTGAAATTGTGCTTGAGGCTGTTTTTACGTAAAAACATTTTCTTTTTAAGATTGCGGCTTTAATATGCATTTTAGCGCAAAACGTTATATAATAAAAGTTGTAGAAAATGTAAAATTCTAAAACTCTTATTTAAAACATTTTTTTGTATAACGCTTAGTTTAGCGGTAATTAGCGATTTTCTGTTTTTTCCTCACGAAAACGTGTGAAAAATCGATTTTCTTAACATTTCGGTCTTAGTATGCATTTTACGACAAAAGTGTATATAATTAAATTTATAGAAAATTAAAAGATCTACAACTTTTGTTTAGAGCATTTTTCTCTACAGAGCCTAGTTTAGCGTGAAAGCGTGATTTTCCGTATTTTTAAGCCAAACTGAGTTCGATTTTCATTTTGCGTCATTTAGTCATGATTAAAATAAAGTTATGTTTTTGAGGTTAGTTTTTGTTTATTTCTAATATTTTATTAATAATGTTAGGTTTATTATTAATTATTTGCATTGGCAAGAGAAAGTTGTGTGAGTGTTTCACACCAGATTTTTAAATTTCTTATAACCTTAATTTTTCTTATAACAGGCAGGTGGAGTGTTAACCCGTTATAAGTTTTTGGTAAGTATACGTGATCCACCAGTTTTTATTATTTTACACAATTAATTATGAAGATTTGGAAACGCTTTCTGTACAGTTAAGAGTAACTGTTTTTAGTCACCCTGTATAATATCGATTGATTGAACTACTACTGGACTTCAATTTATATAAATTGTGAAATTGAATTAGGGTTTGTTTGCATTCATGTGTTGTGTAATATAATGGAGATAATGCGTATCCTAGGTTACTTCAAGAACATGTAGGCCTACCTGAAAGAGGTAATAACTTGAACATTTATCGATTGTTTATACCACGAGGAAAAGATTTTCGTTGCGTCCTCTCCTTTACTGATAATACGAGTAGAATCTAACACAGACACCGCTACATGGTTACTAAAATAACTATACCCCTCCAAATAAATAGTGGGAGTTAACCACTTCAACTCATCCAAAACAATATTATATAATAATAATAATATTGGGGGCTCCCAAATTCCAATACACCCCGCCGTCTCCACCCACTACTATGGCTGGTCGCAAGGATGCGAGGTGGTACAGTAGAACAGCAGTAGAATATCGCTCAAGTGTACTGCACCATTACAGCTTAACGTAGTCATTCTTTCTTTCGTGACTAGAAAACAGTCAGCCGCCGAGCCCAACATACACCACATAGACACAAATAACATAAAAAAAAATCTGGTGTGAAACACTCACACAACTTTCTCTTGCCAGTGCAAATAATTAACAATAAACCTAAGATTAGTAATAAAACATTAAAATCAACAAAAAACTAACCTCAATAAACATATCCTTATTTTAATCTTGAGTGAAGGACGCAAAATGAAAATCAACCTTACTTCGGCTTATGAATACCGAAAAACACTCTTTCACACTAAACTAGGCTCTGTAGAGAAAAATGCTTTAAATAAAAGTTGTAGATATTTTTATTTCCTATAAAATTTTTTATATACAGTTTTGTCGTTAAATGCATTCTAAGGCCGAAATCTTAAAAAAATCAATTTTTCACACGTTTTCGTGAGAAAAAAACATAAAATCGCTAATTACTGCTAAACTAAGCGTTATACAAAAAATATGTTTGAAATAAATGTTGTAGAATTTTAAATTCTCTACAACTTTTATTATATAAATTTTTGCGCTAAAATGCATATTCAAGCCGCAATCTTAAAAACACTATTTCTTTACATGAAAACAGCCTCACCGAGAATTTCAGCAAATATGGCATCTACCCTACCTTATAGAGCATAAAAAAAGTAAATGAGGCGATTTTGAAAAAAATCTTAGGACCAGTTTTTAAGAAAATTGCAAGAAAGTGAAAAATTATACGAATAAACTACCACTTCCGGTTGACCGATTTTGATGAAAATGTTCGTGTTGGGTTCGGTAGAGGTATGTAACTTAAGTTTCAAGTTTCAAGTTCGTACGATGTTTCGTTCATGAGATATTCTGTTCACACACACACACACACACGCGCGCGCGCACACACACACTCACACACAGGCCAATCGCTAAAAACATGTTTTGTTGGGTTCAGGGGGGTCTGAAAACGTGTAGATCCAGTGAAAACTCGATTTCAAAAAATCGACATGAAAACAATACTTTCCTTCCTATATATTCATATAGGCAAGAGAAAGTAATAAAATAACATAAAGATCACGCAGTATTTACAGCCTTCCTTCACAGTATTCTGTATAGTTTTTCTTTAATTTTACCATATCTGTGAAACAGATCTACCTCTCCATTTATTTCATTGGCTGTAGCTATACATCTATTGATTGGAGCTATTTTACTTCTTGTGGCTCCAGCAAACAGCCTGAAACTTCTTAAAGCTGTGCAAGGCACCCTCAGAAAAATCTTCGAAATATCCGAAACATCAACTCGTGAATGCAGAATGTTGTAAATGTATAGAACTTCCATCACTCTACGCCGCGTTCTCAGACTCTGAAGCCGTGGAATGAGAGGGCATCCTCATAGCCATCAAATTTTCTCCCAGATCTACATTCCAACTTATGAATTAGTCTTTTCTGCACCCTCTCTAGTTCCTTTTCTGTGACGTCTCTTCTATAGTTCCACACCGTCGAACAATATTCGAGGACGGGACGCACAAGGCTCTTATAAAGTCTAAGTACTGACTTCTCAAATTTTAAATCACGACTAATCCAAGCTATGAGTCCTAAATTCCTTCGAGCTTTTGCAGCTATTGAAGCTACTTGCTCACGGATTAATAGCTTGGAATCAAACAACACACCAAGGTCCATGGTGCTGGTCTTTCTTATGATTTCCTCATAGCCAAGGGTGTACTTGTGTACATAGCTCATCGTTTTCCTTGAATAAGTCATAACGAACGTTTTAGTTGAGTTTAAAGAGAGCCTGTTTTGCAGTGACCATAGCTGTATTAAATCAATATCTCTCTGAAGTTCTCTGCACTCAGCTGCGTTATTAGATGTGGCACAAAATTTCAAATCATCTGCGTACACATAAATATTAAATTTAATATCATAAGCAATGTCGTTGAAGAAGCTTAAATTACGTACAGTTTACGTTGTTGTTGTTTAGGTTATCAGCTGAAAGGAAGGTTTAAAATTCTGGAGCAGCGGTTCTCAAACTTTTTATTTCGAGCCCCCCCCCACTATATGGTTTAACTGTTAGCCACCACCCCTTGTATGTACGAAGTGTGGCTATTAAATAATGAGACTGACGTAAAAAATTTAATTTTAATTTTATACATATTCACTTATTGTCACCTTCAATATACACTCCTTCTCTATCCCTAAAACGCTCCATGCGAATTTTTTATTGTGGGAAACAATGCTGGAAGTCATCTTCTGTCAGCTCCTTCAGGACACGTGCCGCTCAAAAATGTTTGAAATGAAGCTCGCAAAATGTTTGTACTGACACTTTGTACGCGATTGAAAATAACCCAAATTATTGGAAACGATAATAACATGTGATAAAACGTAGTTTTTTACTTATGATCCGGAAACGAAGCGCCAATCCATGCACTGGAAGAGCTGAACTTTACCGAGAGCCAAAAAAGCTCGAATGAGTAAGTCAAATTTGAAGCAATGATGATTGTTTTTTTTTATATCCATGAGATTGTGTCCTTTCATTGGGTTCCTGAAGGTCAAACAATTAATCAATATTACTACCTTGAGGTACTTTCTAAACTACATCAAAAAGCAAGAAAAAAAGGCCCGAAATGTGTAAGGACAAATCATGGTTTCTCCACCAAGACAATGTGCCGGCTCATTCCGCGTTATCTGTCAAGAGGTTCCTAAACAAGTACAGCATCTCAGTATTAGAACATCCACTATATTCACCAGATCTTGCACCATGTGACTTCTGCCTGTTCCCTAAGGAACCTTAATCTGCCCTAATCTGTATAAAAGGGACAGGATTTGAGTCTGAGAAAGCTGTAAAAGAGAAAGCGGCACGTGTCTTGAAGGAACTGACAGAAGATGACTTCCAGTACTGTTTTCAACAATGTAAAATTCGCATGGAGCGTTGTAGGCATAAGGAAAGAGTGTATATTGAAGGTGACAATAAGTGATTATGTATAAAATAAAAAATAAAACTTTTTACAACGTCAGTCTCGTTATTTATTAGCGACACCTCGTATAATGGAAAACCAACATGTTTCTTACTGGTGTAAAAGTTGTTATCTACTTAAGTTTTCAAAGTTAAATAAAATTAATTTACTTTTTTATAATGAACAATTTAGTATACAGTTAAACAACTTGAAAATAAGATTTAAAAATAAGTGTAGTAAGCTTTAATACCTGCTCAAAATCTTCCCTCGTTGCATACACGCTTTCTTGGTTCAATACCTTTGATAATGATGTTACCGTTTTTGTAGCATCATCCCCAGTGCGAATAAATTAACATGATCCTTTCTTAACGGGTGACAGAATCCTGGCTGCTATGACAACAATTTATGACATATTTTTCTCTATTTAACAACTGATGATTAAAAATATTTCCTTATCCAGAAATTTTTACTTTCTTTAGCCTATATGAATGTATAGGAAAAAATGTATTGTTTTCATGTCAATTTTTCGAAATTGGTTTTTTACCGGATATACACTTTTCAGACCCCCTGAACCAAAAAACCATGTTTTTAGCGATTGGTGTGTGTGTGTGTGTGTGTGTGTGTGTGCGCGCGTGTGTGTGTGAACAAAATATCTTAAGAAAGAACATCGTACGGAGTTGAAAATAAAAATTTACGTTAGATACCACTAGAGGACCCGACAAGAACATTTTCATCAAAGTCGGTCAACCGGAAGTAGTAGTTTATTCGTGTAATTTTTGACTTTTTTGCGGTTTTCTTAAAAACCGGCTCCTAAGATTTTTTAAAAATCGCCTCATTTACTACATATTTTATACTCTACAAGATAGGGTAGACGTTATGTCTGCTGAAATTCTTGGGAAAGTGTCCTCTCGTAGAAAAAAACGTTATATTTTAAAGAATGCTGCCTTAAAATCCATTTTAGGGCAAAAGAGTAAAGTTAAAGTTGTAGACAATTAAAAAATCTACAACTTTTATTTTAAACACTGTTTTGTTTAACGCTCAGTTTAGCGGTAATTAGTAATTTTTTTTTCTTTCATGAAAATCTGCAAAATATGTTTTTTTTTATATTTCGGCCTCAGTATGCATTTTACGACAAAAGTATACAAATTTATAGGAAATTAAAAGAACTACAACTTTTATTTTGAGCATTTTCTCTACAGAGCCTAGTTTAGTGTAAAAGAGTGATTTTTCGTATTTTTATGCCAAACTGAGGTTGATTTTCATTTTGCATCATTCACTCATGATTAAAATAAGGTTATGTTTTTGAGTTTAGTTTTCTTGTTTTTTTGTTTTTTTTTTTTATTTAACGTCGCATGAACTGCAATGGTCATTAGCGACGACGTTGGGGTGGAACTTTATGCGATGTAGGATGAAATGATTTTTTGTAACGTATGAAAATATGCCATGCCTGAGTGGGATTCGAACCCAGGACCGCATGTTGAAAGGCGAGCACGTTACCAACTGCGCCAATGCGGCCGGCAATGTTTTATTACTAATATTTTGTTATATTGTTCATTATTTGCATTGGCATGAGAAAATCGTGTGTGTTCTGTTGTGAAACAGAACACACATTTTTTTATGTTCTACATTAGTATTAACTCCAATGTCAGGTGAAAACTTTAGAGCAACACCTAGTGCTTCACTACTTTTATAAAAAAACAGAATTTTATAGTATTCAACGTTTGAAAAAAATTTAAAGTTTACTCAGTATTGTTTAGTAACAGAGAAATAAAACACCAAATACAAGAAAAATTCAAAGCAGAATTTAAGGATTATCAGTGAAACACATTTAACAGTAGGCTAATTTTACGAAAAATCTTGTAGGTATACATCAACTACAGAATTGAATTTAATACGGTTATTACAAGCTCTAACATTGCAAGTGAGGGGCAGGAAGGTGTTAATTCTATAAATTTAGAGCATTTATTTATAATTTTAAAGATAGTTTTAGTTTTAATTTAATTTAAATCAGAAATAACTAAAGTTTAAATCAGAAATTGTCACAAACGTTTTTTTTTCTTTATATTTTTAATTTTTAAATTCCGGCGTTCCTCAAGGCAGCATTTTGAGCCCATTCTTATATACGCTTTATACAGCCGACCTTCCAGAACATGAATCCGTAATGACGGCAACGTTCGCAGGTGACACAGCGATTTTAGCGGCGGACGCTTCTCCGACATGTGCCTCGGAGAAGTTACAAACCCATCTTGACAATTTTCACGAATGGTGTAAGAAATGGAGATTGAAGATTAATGAGGATAAGTCAACGCACGTAACATTTACATTAAAGAAACCAACATGTCCAGTGGTCAGCTTGAACGGTACAGTAATCCCACAGAAGGATGAAGTTAAATATCTTGGTTTACATCTAGATCGAAGACTCACGTGGAGAAGTCATATATGGGTGAAACGAAGCAACTTGGGCTGAAGTTACGTCAATTATTCTGGCTCTTAGGCAGTAGATCTCAACTCTCCCTTTAAAATAAAGTACTCGTATACAAAGTAATACTCAAACCAATTTGGACGTATGGGTTAGAGCTATGGGGTACAGCTAGTTCATCAAATATAGAAATACTGCAGCGCTTTCAATCAAAATGCCTGAGACTGATCACTGCAGCCCCATGGTACGTAACAAATGAAATACTACACAATGACCTAAACCTGCCCTTCATAAAAGAAGAAATTAAACAACATAGCGAAAAACATTTACTTAAACTAGAAGACCATCAGAATCCATTAGCGATTAGCCTCCTTGACAACAGCGAAGATACTTACAGACTGAAACGCTTTAAACCACTGGACTTACCTCTACGATTTTGTTAGTCATTTGATTTTTTTTTCATCTTTTCTACTTCAACTCCTAATCATCAGCATCTCATAATTGGCGTCGTTTTCATCTCTACCATCGTCATTGTCATCTCCAACTTCAACACTTTGTGTTTCGGGATGTTGATTCACGGTTCATCAAGTTTGATTTTGTATAGATATATTTTTGCTTCTTCACAGTTTGGTCTTTTTCAAACACACTTTGAGTGTCGTTTGTATTTTAATTCTAAGGACATTACTCAGATTTTCTCATATTTGCTTAAAGTTATTGTATTTATTAACTGATTGCAAAAGAAAAACTATACTGTTAAAAAAAAAAAAAAAAATTTTTAATTATTTTACTGTAGGCCTACCATTAGTTACACTTAGTAGATTTATTCATTTGTTACAGAAAAAAGACAGTTTAGTTTTTTAAAAACCAATTTAATACCTATTTAAATACCTATTTAAGTGTAATATATAAGTGACTAGTTGAAAAATTGTATCATAAATCTCTTGTGTGTGATATTATCTTTTGCTATAAATAAAAAAATATTTTAAGTACATTTATGAATGAACCCGTATCCTGTTAATGTTACAAAAAGAATTGTAAATTATATTTTTGTATTTGTTATTCGTAGTTATTCACTATCGTGTTTGTTTTAAAGCAGCAAATAACAAAATTGTTTTTCATCAATTATGAGGTGTTAATAATTTGTCTATTTTAGCAATCGGTTTATTGTTTGAATTATTGTTTTATTGATATACAGGGTGATTCACGAAGATATGCAGAAACTTTAGGAGCTCATTGTACATGTAAAAATAATGAAAATTTTTTATAAAAACATGGGTCCGAAAATGCTTCGTTTCCGAGTTACGGCTAGCGAAAGTTTCGCCCGGATTTCAGCTCACCAGGTGAAATGAGGTCTTCTTGGAATTCTGGTAAGGTAGATTAAGGGGCGAATTCAATCATTTTTTATGGTTTTTGATCTGATAAATTGAATAAAACAGGTCCCAGAACTGTAAGTTAAATAGTTTTTAAGAAAACCAGTGTCAAATGCAAAAGATAGAGTGAAAAACACATTTTTTCATCTCTGGGCAAGAATAACTTCGTTATTTCACCAAGAAACAGTTAAAATTTTTGAATAAAACATGTAGAAAATTTTATTCTGAACAAACCGGTGTAAATTAAGTACACAATGTGTACTTAATAACACGAAATGTGTTTTTCACTCCATTTTTTTGCATTTGACACTGGTTTTCTCAAAAACTATTTAACTTACAGTTCTGGGATCTGTTTTATTCAATTTATCAGGTCAAAAACCATAAGAAACGATTAAAATAGCCCCTTAATCTACCTTACCAGAATTTCAGGAAGACCTCATTTCACCAGGTGAGCTGAAATCCGGGCGAAATCTTTCGCTAGCCGTATATCGGTAACGAAGCATTTCCGGACCCATGTTTATATAAACTTTTTTCATTATTTTTACATGTACAATGGGCTCCCAAAGTTTCTGGATATCTTCGTGAATCTCTTGTATAAAACGGCAGGAAAATGGTCATGAAGATTTATTATTTTAAGCCTGTGAATTTGTTCTTAATATTTTCAAAGCATTTTGTTCTTCTGGTGGAAATAAATAACAGAGAAAGTATGTATATGTTTGATAAGTTGTACAGTAATCCGTTGGTATCCGCGGGTTAAGCATCTGCGGGTTTCCGTTATCCGCGGATTTTGTCCGTGGAACTAAAACCTTAAAATACGTACGTAATCTCACCTTGTGTACACCGTACTTGGTTGGGAAGTCATATAATTTTGAAAACACGTGTTTGAATAAATGTTTTGGCATCCGTATCATGTTGAGTCACACACTATAGTTCATTCCAGTTAAGTTGTCAGTAGATTGATTGGTGTGGAATGTGGAACGGCAACTGCTCATTGGTTGTTTGTGTTGAACACAACAACCGTTTCACTTGTAGCCTGCTGCTAAGTCACGTACGCCTATACATGCAATTATATCAGTTTTGCTTCTGCATTCGAATAGTGTAGTTACTAACTACATATCCAGAGTCGTGTTAATTCTTATTATAATAGTGTTTGTGATATTTTTAAACGTATTATACTAATATTTGTTGTTATTGTGTTGTTTTAATTTCAATAAGTAGTACTATTAGTTGGTAGTTACATTCTCTTAAATCTCCGGTTAAACGAAACAAGCGCGGACAAGCCATTAAATTCTAAACAAAAACTATTAATTAGGATAAATGCTTTGAAATCTTTTAAAACTGAACATGCTAATATAACAATAAGTGAAATTGTAGCAAAAACTTCAGCAATGGTAGGCGTCTCTGAACGATCAGTTTACAGAATAATTAAGGAAAAGAAAATCACTGGTCGAGTCGAATCTCAAACTAAAAAGCGAAACAGAGTTAACACGATTAGTAATTCGCTGGACGAAGCAACAAAAATTTCATTTAATTATTTTCGTTTTTAAAGTTTCTTATAAAGTTACTTCAAGTTTTACCTCTACGTATGGGTAGATCTCTATCAAAATGCGGTTTGAACTGTTCCTTCGTGCACCGCCTGTGAATCGGAATTTGTTTTGTAGGCACTGCCAACTTAACTGGAATAGACTATAGTAGGCTATGGTGACGGCTGCTATGAGCCAAGCTAGATTTCCGAGTACTGTACGTCGTGAGCCAGTCACCGGGTACCGGGCCCCGCCAGTAACACCCCACCCCCACCGCCATACTTACGCCAAAGCATCATACTGTTTTATTCGTTTCTCCGTACGTTTTCCTCCATGTGTCAGTCTAACTTTTTCGTACGTACGTACAGTTTTTTGTTTATTCGACGATCCTGAAACGAAGCCAAGCATTTCTTCACAAACCATCAACGAGATCCTCAGCATGGCAACGCATTGGCTGACCACGTGTTGGAGACGGATCCAGTTATGGAAAGGGCCCTTCAATTCAAAAGAGGACTCAGGAGCTGATGATACCATACGAAGAAGTCCACAAGGACTTTGAAAAGAAAAATAAGCAAAGAACCATAACTAACTATTTTAAAGCAACTTAAATTTTTTTGCGTACATTACTGTATTTATTAAATATTCATAGATTATAATAATGGTAAAATGTTACTAAAACTATTAAACACTTAAAACAACTTCAGGACTTTACCTTTAGAACCTAACCCCCATCTTTTCGTTCATATACTCGTAAGTTATCATTATCCGCGGTTTTACTAACCGCGGTAACCCTCCGGAACTTAACCCCCGCGGATAACGAGGGATTACTGTATAGGAATACAAATAAATTTTATTTAACCATAAGTTAAAAAAAAATCGCCAAAATTGGAGTTAACACCCTTTATCTCTGTGGTACAGAATGAAATGTGAAGGTATCATGTAAGGTTTTTAGGTAAATTCATGAACACATTGATTTCATTGAATAGAATTAAAACGGGAACAAAATTTAGAGAATTTTCTCAGAAGTACAATAATAAAATATTTTCAATTGAATAATATTATTAAAAAGATCCTGTTACAAATATGTAATCATCTTATCGGGTCACGCGTACCAATACAATAAATTAATTCTGTTCATTCTACCATAAATTTGTCCAGTAATAGGGATGGAATTAGATAGAAAATGTCACACAATAGAATTTATAATTAAACTAGCAACCCCCCCTCGCTTCGCTTCACAGCAGCTAATGTACGCCTCATGAAATTATTTTGAAACCTCTCTATATACAATATTTGTGGTTTTGTTGCCCTGCGGCAGGAAAATAAATTGTTTTTCTACACTTTCAGCTCTAGAATGTCCGACATAAAGTTGTCCGTGAGTGAAGGAAGCACTCTTGTCTCAAATCGATGCCTACCGTTTTAAATGTTTGTCCCTGTGATTAACAGAATTGAATAGAATACATAGAAGAATACCGATGGAAAAGAAAGAGACAGTGTGCAGTACGCGGAGTAAGTAGAAATATATGACACATTCACTTCCTGTCGAATGAAAACAAATAAATAAAATACAGTAGACAAATAAAAATTTTGAATATACACGAATTTTTAATGTTTTTAGAATCGAATGTTATTCTTCACGTTTTTTTATGAAATATAAAAATTGAATTGTGCTTCTAGTCCAAAAAATACACCATCCAGAGGACTTATAAAAAATAAAAAAGCTCTGCACCCGATGGACTAAAACATGTAACATTGTCTCAGTTTAAGTTGCTTAACTTATTTAATTAAAGTTACTTAAAGTTGCATAATAGCCTATATTGATCTGGAAGCTGTAACCTATGCAACAATGAAAGATTTTTAAAAATCAGTTCAGTAGTTTCTGAGATTACCTCATACAAACAAACAAACAAATGTTTCTTCTTTATTATATTAGTATAGATTACAATCTCTAATCTTGGCTTGTCTTAAGAGTGTTTTCGTCTTTTACAAAAAAGATGAGTTCCTCGAAATGCACTGGCCATATTTTCTCGTCTGTTGTTGTTCGCTTTGTTATCGCTGGTCTCCGGTATTGTCACTTGAGTCACGAATTTTACCTTGTTTACAACGAGGGGTAAAGGGGGAAACACATCAGTGCGCATGCGCGACTGCTTTAATTTCAGTACGACAAACATAACTCGTATACTATACCCAGAGCTTATACAGTAAATCACGGAACCTTTTCTAGGTTAACTGTACGAATATAACTGTTTGTTACCGTAAACACAAATGTCGGTTTCTCGAAAACGAGGTCGAACTATTCACAGTGCTGAACGCAATGTAACAATATGTTGTAAAATTGAAGCTAAACAAAAATGTCTAACCGCGCCTCTTAACAAAAGCCGTGAGCGAGCGGCTAACTACTGTGATGTTTCTTTTTGCACAATTCGGAAAATAAAGAAGGAAACTAAGGACGTGAAGAAGCTATTCTTTAACAGTTTTGTTGACACCTGGTATAAAAAGGAAACGGTTAGGTGGATACTTTGGAGACTGATAATGAAAACGCCGATGACAGCAATAGTACAGAAGGCAATTCATTTGTAATTATAGTAAATCAAACATTTGTAGTCATGTAATTAAGCTATAGGCAATATTACAGGTCACATTTATTTCTTACAAGGTTTATGAAGAAAACATTTTCTCGGAATAAACCACAGCTTACAAAATGTATCTAGAAACTCCACGGTATTGAAATATACGAGTAGTTTCTCACTGTTGAAGTTGGCAGCCCTGCAAATATTTCACTTCTCTTCCTCACAGCCCATACATACGCAAAAGGCAATCTCGTGACTACAGTAGGCCTACCTCCGTTCAGTTTTATCTCTCTGAGGTATTTGTTTTTTTTTGTTTTTTTTTTTTTGGTTTAACGTCCGACTGTTTTGCAAATTGCTGCTAATGCAGACGGTGAAGGATGAAATAACGTATTAAAACGTATGTAATAACGGATTTTGTAACGTATGAAAAAATGCCATGCCCGAGTGGGATTCGAACCCAGGACCGCGTGATGAGAGGCGAGCACGTTACCAACATTGCCAACGCGGCCGGCAAATTGTTATTTTACCTCTCCGAGGTATAATAACATCATACTTGAAAAGAAAAATATTTAAAAATTTTCAATTTTTTGCTAAATTAAGGTAACTTTTGTTAGTACTCTTTCGAAAACATTAAAGAAAATCCAGTGGTAAAATAATTAGATTTTATCATATCATTAAATTTATTTTATTTTACAACCATATTTTTACAATATTAATTAACATTAATTAAATTTATCATAACATTAAACACTTCTTTGTATAACAGTACTTTAGTCATATTCACTAAAGAAAACACCTGTCTTTAAACAGCAATATCTCTTTTAAGGGGAGTCCGTAATGAAAAAAATAATTAAAACCGATTTTCAGTTTTTTAGCCTAGAATAATATTTGAAATTCCCGCTTTAAAATGATATATAAATGATGGGTCTACAATGATTATAAATATTTAATTTAAATTTTTAAAAATTGTATGTCTGCTCTCAAACTTGCCTTTCTTGAATTATATAGAGTTTTGTAATTACAGTTATTATTTTTTCAGGATTATTTTAAGTTTAATCCTGAAAAACAAAATTTTTATATTAAAAAAATAATTTTTTTTCAGGCTTATTTTAAGTTTAGACCCAACGGGTTGGTCTAGAGGTAAAGTCATCGCCAAAATCAGCTGTTTATCAGCTGAATTTCGGAGACGAAGGTTCCTGGTTCAAATCCTAGTAAAGGTAGTTACTTTTATACGGATTTGAATGCTAGACAGTGGTTACCGGTGTACTTTGATGGTTGGGGTTCAATTAACCATACTCTCTCAGGAATAGGCCTGGGTCTGCACAAGACTACACCTCATTTACACGTCATACACATCATCCTCATCTCATTGGGTCATGGGGTTGCTTATTGTTCTAAATTGAACAGATTGCAACATACACAAATTAGGAATAATATTTTAAGTTTGCTTTAGGTTTATTGCGTTGGCAATTATTTTCTTCTGTAACCTGCTTCTCACATGTGCTTTGTTTTACATGTTATAAAATATTGCTCTGCCCGTAACAGACAGGTGGAGTGTCGAATTTTTACACTCAATCTGTTCGTTGCAGGGCTAAAATAAATAGTTCTGTTTCTTATCACATGGTCAGCCAGTTGAATGACTGAATCATTTAAGAACAGAAGAGGTAGAGGTGTAACAGACACTAATCAGAGTTATCTTCTCTGAAAGTAATGAATTTCATTATACAGCCAGACCCTGTGGTGAACGTAGTGAAGGTGTCATTTGCAGAGTGGAAAATATGTGCTTTTCAGAGGGCCCGGCATGCTGATAAGCGTACTTTTTCACTCAGTGAGGAAGGCAATGGTAAACCACCTAACTCCTCGTTTTACTTAGTAAAACCTCTACAGGTTCAAACCAGCCTTTTGGCTGATGACCTAAACACCAACAACAAAATATTGCTTGAGGGACTTTGTAAATGTTCGTTTGTTAGTTCAAATTGTAGCCTACTTGTAAGTACAAATAAGTGAAAAGTGTTATGCGGCAAAGTCAAAGAGTTTAGAATAAAATGAAAGCAGGATTTAAACCGTTGTATGTAAAAACCAATTACAACACATTTAATTAAAGCTTGTTTTATTGTTCGTTACCGGATATACATTAACATTTTCGGAAGTTAATAGTGTATTAAATATAACGAATTACGCATTAAAAGTTTCCTGTTTTTAACCACTTTTCCAATATAACCACCTTCAAGGTACTATTACTTTATTCACGCGGACTTTAAAATAACGGGTGTTTTATTTTAGACGAACCCCTGATTATAAGAAGATACAAGTAATACATCGGTAAATTTTCTGTCTCCCAATCGGTATGTTGGCAACAGTGTAGTCAAGGCTAACTACCTAAGCGGTAAAAATGTTCCAGTCAAGCATTAATGTGGTGACACCAGTCGTTTCGTTGTATTGTGTCAGTAATAGTTTTTTTTCCCAGGAAGAACGCATGTTTATTGTAGAGACTTACATAGCGAGTAAATCACACAAATATGTGAAAGATAAGTTTCAGTTGAAGTTTCCCCGTTCTGAATTAAGTTTTAGTTGAAGCGAGGTGGTTTCTCATAGAGTACACTCCGTGTTCTACAGAATTTATTTATCAAACGCAATATTGACGATTTATTCGGAACGGCAGAACGGAATATTGCTGACACAATATAACGAAACGACTGCTGTCACCACACTAATGCTTAACTGGAACATTTTAACGGTTTCAGGTAGTTGCCTTGAATACACTGTTGCCAACATACCGATTGCGGGACAGAAAATTTACCGATGTATTACTTCTATCTTGTTATAATCAGGGTTGCGTTCTTAATAAAACACACTTTATATAGGTAGGGCTACAAAGTATAATGTGTTAATGTAATTCTGTAACCAACAATAAAACAAAATTTAATTTTTGATGTTTACTATCGTAATTGTTTCTACATACTATGGTTCAAATGATATTAGTGTTTAAAGGCAGGTGTTTTCTTTCGTGAATCGGATTATAGGTTGATTATTAACAATAAAAATAATATTTTTACGTCCAGGTTTACATAACACTTAAATTTAATCCCGTATTAATAGATAGCACATAATTTATTCAGTTCTATTATAATCTACAATATTTCTACTAACGGGAGTTTCATTAAGGACAAACCTTGATTATAAGAAGATAAAAGTAACACATCGGGAAATTTTCTGTCCGCAATCGGTATGTTGGCAACAGTGTAGTCAAGGCCAAGTACCTAAGACAGTTAAAATGTTCCAGTCAAGCATTAGTGTGGTGACAGCAGTCGTTTCGTTATATTGTGTCAGCAATGGATTTTTTCCCAGGAAGAACGCATGTTTATTGTAGAGACTTACATAGCGAGTAAATCTCACAAATATGTTTAAGATAAGTTTCAGTTGAATTTTCCCCGTTCTGAATTAAGTTTTAGTTGAAGCGAGGTGGTTTCTCATAGAGTACACTCCGTGTTCTACAGAATTTATTTATCAAACGCAATATTGACGATTTATTCGGAACGGCAGAACGGAATATTGCTGACACAATATAACGAAACGACTGCTGTCACCACACTAATGCTTAACTGGAACATTTTAACGGTTTCAGGTAGTTGGCCTTGAATACACTGTTACCAACATACCGATTGCGGGACAGAAAATTTACCGATGTATTACTTCTATCTTGTTATAATCAGGGTTGCGTTCTTAATAAAACACACTTTATATAGGTAGGGCTACAAAGTATAATGTGTTAATGTAATTCTGTAACCAACAATAAAACAAAATTTAATTTTTGTTGTTTACTATCGTAATTGTTTTTACATACAATGGTTCAAATGATATTAGTGTTTAAAGGCATGTGTTTTCTTTCGTAAATGGGACTATAGGTTGATTATTAACAATAAAAATAATATTTTTACGTCCAGGTTTACATAACACTTAAATTTAGGCCTGTATTAATAGATAGCACATAATTTACACAGTTCTTTTATAAACTACAATACTTATACTAACGGGTGTTTCATTACAAACGCAACCCTGATTATAAAAGACAGAAGTAATACAACGGGAAATTTTCTGTCCCCCAATCGGTATGTTGGCAATAGTGTAGTCAAGGCCAAGTACCTAAGACAGTTGAAATGTTCCAGTCAAGCATTAGTGTGGTGACAGCAGTCGTTTCGTTATATTGTGTCAGCAATTAATTTTTTCCCAGGAAGAACGCGTGTTTATTGTAGAGACTTACATAGCGAGTAAATCTTACAAATATGTTCAAGATAAGCTTCAGTTGAATTTTACCCCGTTCTGAATTATGTTTCAGTTCAATTTTTCAACTGGCAAGCCAACTTGTTAGCTGGCGAGGTGGTTTCTCATCGAATACACTCCCAGTTCTACAGAATTTATTTATCAAACGCAATATTGACGATTTATTCGGAACGGCAGAACGGAATATTGCTGACACAATATAACGAAACGACTGCTGTCACCACACTAATGCTTGACTGGAACATTTTAACTGTCTGAGATAGTTGGCCTTGAATACACTGTTGCCCACATTCCGATTGGGGGACAGAAAATTTACCGATGTATTACTTCTATCTTGTTATAATCAGGGTTGCGTTCTTAATAAAACACACTTTATATAGGTAGGGCTACAAAGTATAATGTGTTAATGTAATTCTGTAACCAACAATAAAACAAAATTTAATTTTTGATGTTTACTATCGTAATTGTTTTTACATACAATGGTTCAAATGATATTAGTGTTGAAAGGCATGTGTTTTCTTTCGTAAATGGGACTATAGGTTGATTATTAACAATAAAAATAATATTTTTACGTCCAGGTTTACATAACACTTAAATTTAGGCCTGTATTAATAGATAGCACATAATTTACAGTTCTTTTATAAACTTCAATATTTATACTAACGGGTGTTTCATTAAGGACAAACCTTGATTATAAGAAGATAAAAGTAACACATCGGGAAATTTTCTGTCCGCAATCGGTATGTTGGCAACAGTGTAGTCAAGGCCAAGTACCTAAGACAGTTAAAATGTTCCAGTCAAGCATTAGTGTGGTGACAGCAGTCGTTTCGTTATATTGTGTCAGCAATGGATTTTTTCCCAGGAAGAACGCGTGTTTATTGTAGAGACTTACATAGCGAGTAAATCTCACAAATATGTGAAAGATAAGTTTCAGTTGAAATTTCCCCGTTCTGAATTAAGTTTTAGTTGAAGCGAGGTGGTTTCTCATAGAGTACACTCCGTGTTCTACAGAATTTATTTATCAAACGCAATATTGACGATTTATTCGGAACGGCAGAACGGAATATTGCTGACACAATATAACGAAACGACTGCTGTCACCACACTAATGCTTGACTGGAACATTTTAACTGTCTGAGATAGTTGGCCTTGAATACACTGTTGCCAACATACTGATTGGGGGACAGAAAATTTACCGATGTATTACTTCTATCTTGTTATAATCAGGGTTGCGTTCTTAATAAAACACACTTTATATAGGTAGGGCTACAAAGTATAATGTGTTAATGTAATTCTGTAACCAACAATAAAACAAAATTTAATTTTTGTTGTTTACTATCGTAATTGTTTTTACATACAATGGTTCAAATGATATTAGTGTTTAAAGGCATGTGTTTTCTTTCGTAAATGGGACTATAGGTTGATTATTAACAATAAAAATAATATTTTTACGTCCAGGTTTACATAACACTTAAATTTAGGCCTGTATTAATAGATAGCACATAATTTACACAGTTCTTTTATAAACTACAATACTTATACTAACGGGTGTTTCATTATAAACGCAACCCTGATTATAAAAGACAGAAGTAATACAACGGGAAATTTTCTGTCCCCCAATCGGTATGTTGGCAACAGTGTAGTCAAGGCCAAGTACCTAAGACAGTTGAAATGTTCCAGTCAAGCATTAGTGTGGTGACAGCAGTCGTTTCGTTATATTGTGTCAGCAATGGATTTTTTCCCAGGAAGAACGCGTGTTTATTGTAGAGACTTACATAGCGAGTAAATCTTACAAATATGTTCAAGATAAGCTTCAGTTGAATTTTAACCCCGTTCTGAATTATGATTCAGTTCAATTTTTCAACTGGCAAGCCAACTTGTTAGCTGGCGAGGTGGTTTCTCATCGAATACACTCCCAGTTCTACAGAATTTATTTATCAAACGCAATATTGACGATTTATTCGGAACGGCAGAACGGAATATTGCTGACACAATATAACGAAACGACTGCTGTCACCACACTAATGCTTGACTGGAACATTTTAACTGTCTGAGATAGTTGGCCTTGAATACACTGTTGCCCACATTCCGATTGGGGGACAGAAAATTTACCGATGTATTACGTCTATCTTCTTATAATCAGAGTTGCGTCCTTAATAAAACACAATTTATATAGGTAGGGCTACAAAGTATAATGTGTTAATGTAATTCTGTAACCAACAATAAAAAAAACTTTAATTTTTGATATATACAATGGTAATTGTTTTTACATACAATGGTTCAAATGATATTGCTGTTTAAAGGCAGGTGTTTTCTTTCGTGAATCGGATTATAGGTTGATTATTAACAAAAAAAATAATATTTTTACGTCCAGGTTTACATAACACTTAAATTTAAGCCCGTATTAATAGATAGCACATAATTTATTCAGTTCTATTATAATCTACAATATTTCTACTAACGGGAGTTTCATTAAGGACAAACCTTGATTATAAGAAGATAAAAGTAACACATCGGGAAATTTTCTGTCCGCAATCGGTATGTTGGCAACAGTGTAGTCAAGGCCAAGTACCTAAGACAGTTAAAATGTTCCAGTCAAGCATTAGTGTGGTGACAGCAGTCGTTTCGTTATATTGTGTCAGCAATGGATTTTTTCCCAGGAAGAACGCGTGTTTATTGTAGAGACTTACATAGCGAGTAAATCTCACAAATATGTTCAAGATAAGCTTCTGTTGAATTTTACCCCGTTCTGAATTATGTTTCAGTTCAATTTTTCAACTGGCAAGCCAACTTGTTAGCTGGCGAGGTGGTTTCTCATCGAATACACTCCCAGTTCTACAGAATTTATTTATCAAACGCAATATTGACGATTTATTCGGAACGGCAGAACGGAATATTGCTGACACAATATAACGAAACGACTGCTGTCACCACACTAATGCTTAACTGGAACATTTTAACGGTTTCAGGTAGTTGGCCTTGAATACACTGTTGCCAACATACCGATTGCGGGACAGAAAATTTACCGATGTATTACTTCTATCTTGTTATAATCAGGGTTGCGTTCTTAATAAAACACACTTTATATAGGTAGGGCTACAAAGTATAATGTGTTAATGTAATTCTGTAACCAACAATAAAACAAAATTTAATTTTTGATGTTTACTATCGTAATTGTTTTTACATACAATGGTTCAAATGATATTAGTGTTTAAAGGCAGGTGTTTTCTTTCGTAAATGGGACTATAGGTTGATTATTAACAATAAAAATAATATTTTTACGTCCAGGTTTACATAACACTTAAATTTAGGCCTGTATTAATAGATAGAACACAATTTACATAGTTCTACTATAAACTACAATATTTATACGTTATTACCTACTTAATGTACTACTTTACCACACAAAGTATTTAATCGGTAAAATTAGGAACTAACTGTGTGTACAGTCATAATGCAACAATCCTATGACAGATATGTTGAAAAAGTTCCAAAATTCTTGTTATTTTTCTTAGTATCAAGGATTAGGCATAAGCCGGTATCAAACTCACAAAAAATCCTGCACGTCCACACAAACACCGTACATCTCGACAACTGCCATTTTTTTTCGAGGTTTTCCCACCTCTCTTCTTCCAACTGGAACATATTCCGTCATCTTTAAAGGTATTTTATCTTCTGGCATCCGTTCTAAATGTTGCCTCCATTGGTTCCAGTACTCCTCCACTTTTTCATTCAAGCTAAATACACCCACTCGGATATTATTTCCTCGTTATGTATTAGATCCAGCCTCGAGCAGCCCTTCACCCATCTTAAAAACCTCATTCCAGATGCTTGGATCCTACTTTCTTGGCATTTTGTGGTAACCCATGACTCACTTCCATAAAGAAGGACTGGGGCTGTCATTACCTTGTAGATTTTTACTACTGTTCTAGCTCTGTTAGCCAGTGTACTGTTAATAGTACCATAAATAGCTTGAAATTTATTTATTTTATTTTCAACATCCAAGTCCCTATCAAAGCTGACATCGCAGCCCAGATAGTTATAGTGAGACACTTGATCTAATACTTCATTGTCTAAAACAATATTAGAACGAGTGAGATACTTCCCTCTAAATGCCATAACCTTTGATTTAGCAACCGAAACTCGTAAATTATACCCTACATTTTACATAAATCATTTAAAACATAAACTGCTCTTTGAAGCTCATCTTTACTCTCTTGTATGATCCACATATCATCCGCAAAGAGCAATGCATTGAGGTAATCATCAGTACTTATTCTAACCCGAGGACTAACCACACAAACAGTTCCAAAATTAAAATACTATATTTTATTTCATTTATGTTTGAAACTGATGTAAACAGATTATTTGTGATCATATGATTGAGCCAATAAAACTGGCATGACTGGAGCCTGTATTGCACGATCATAGTACTCAAAAAATAAACCAAAACCTTATGGATAAACCATGGTTACTTTCCTAGACGGTAGGGATCATTTACAGTATGCGCCGTGACAAGCTCCGCTCCCTGACGTCACTGGTCCCTAGGGACAACCAACCCACGATGCGTACGATGTCGGTCTGTAATACTTTACTAATCCTTAATAATGGTGTGTTGTGCGACTGCCAGATGTTCTAATCACGATAGACACCAAAAGAAGTTGGGCATTGAGTTTCACCGTTTTCCAAAGGCCAGTGAAACTAGATTGAAATGGCTTGCAAGCGGGCGATTAATTTTCTGCTGATAATGGTCGCGTGTGTTCAGTACGTTTCGACGAAACGGATTATGTACGCGATTTAAAGTCCGAGTTGGTACATCTTCCATTAAAATGTGTTCTAAAGACGAATTTAGTCCCACATTTAAATGTGCCGATTTTTAGTGCCGTTCTACGGTCTGGTAAACCCGAGTTGTAGTAAAAATCGAGCAGAGAAACAATACGCTTGTAAGGAAGTTTATGATATTTTAAACTCATCATCCAATTATAACACAGGCAGTTAACAAAATGAAGGTATTGCCGTAAAGAAAGGTAGGCCTCGTTTTAAGGAAGAACCGCAAATTTGAATGTTGCGCAGTCAGAGGAAACTAAATCTCTTTAAACGTGAAAACGCCGAATTAAAAGAAGAAAACAAGTTACTTCGAGAAAAACTTCTGGCCCAACACGAAGAATTATTAAAATTAAAATCGATTTCCCCTGTAAACACACTTGAACAGCTTTGTTTATAAAAACAATGCGATAAGTCTACCGTCACTGCGCATCGGTCGAGTTAACAGTTAATGGGAAAAATTGTCAGTACATACAGTTTAGAAACAAACACAATGTAAGGGAAAACAGAGAAGTGGATGTCTTTATACAAAATAATATCCTAGATCATGTGCA